>CM038719.1:1087719-1230219 GCA_021613375.1 Megaleporinus macrocephalus
CCTGTATCATCACCAACACTGTTCCTTCATCCTTTCATTCCTTTATCATCACCAACACTGTTCCTTCATCCCTTCATTCCTTCATCATCTCCAACACTGTTCCTTCATCCCTTCATTCCTTTATCATCACCAACACTGTTCCTTCATCCCTTCATTCCTTTATCATCACCAACACTGTTCCTTCATCCCTTCATTCCTTTATCATCACCAACACTGTTCCTTCGTTCCTTTATCATCACCAACACTGTTCCTTCATCCCTTCATTCCTTTATCATCACCAACACCGTTCCTTCATCCCTTCATTCCTTTATCATCACCAACACTGTTCTTTCGTTCCTTTATCATCACCAACACTGTTCCTTCATCCCTTCATTCCTTCATCACTACCAACACTGTTCCTTCATCCCTTCATTCCTTCATCACTACCAACACTGTTCCTTCATCCCTTCATTCCTTTATCATCACCAACACTGTTCCTTCATCCCTTCATTCCTTTATCATCACCAACACTGTTCCTTCATCCCTTTATTCCTTTATCATCACCAACACTGTTCCTTCATCCCTTCATTCCTTTATCATCACCAACACTGTTCCTTCATCCCTTCATTCCTTTATCACCACCAACACTGTTCCTTCATCCCTTCATTCCTTTATCACCACCAACACTGTTCCTTCATCCCTTCATTTCTTTATCACCACCAACACTGTTCCTTCATCCCTTCATACCTTCATTCTTTCATAATCACCAACACTGTTCCTTCATCCCTTCATTCCTTTATCATCACCAACACTGTTCCTTCATCCCTTCATTCCTTTATCATCTCCAACACTGTTCCTTCATCCCTTCATTCCTTTATCATCACCAACACTGTTCCTTCATCCCTTCATTCCTTTATCATCACCAACACTGTTCCTTCATCCTTTCATTCCTTTATCATCTCCAACACTGTTCCTTCATCCCTTCATTCCTTTATCATCACCAACACTGTTCCTTCATCCTTTCATTCCTTTATCATCACCAACACTGTTCCTTCATCCTTTCATTCCTTTATCATCACCAACACTGTTCCTTCATCCCTTCATTCCTTTATCATCACCAACACTGTTCCTTCATCCTTTCATTCCTTTATCATCACCAACACTGTTCCTTCATCCTTTCATTCCTTTATCATCACCAGCACTGTTCCTTCATCCCTTCATTCCTTTATCATCACCAACACTGTTCCTTCATCCCTTCATTCCTGTATCATCACCAACACTGTTCCTTCATCCTTTCATTCCTTTATCATCACCAACACTGTTCCTTCATCCCTTCATTCCTTCATCATCTCCAACACTGTTCCTTCATCCCTTCATTCCTTTATCATCACCAACACTGTTCCTTCATCCCTTCATTCCTTTATCATCACCAACACTGTTCCTTCATCCCTTCATTCCTTTATCATCACCAACACTGTTCCTTCGTTCCTTTATCATCACCAACACTGTTCCTTCATCCCTTCATTCCTTTATCATCACCAACACCGTTCCTTCATCCCTTCATTCCTTTATCATCACCAACACTGTTCTTTCGTTCCTTTATCATCACCAACACTGTTCCTTCATCCCTTCATTCCTTCATCACTACCAACACTGTTCCTTCATCCCTTCATTCCTTCATCACTACCAACACTGTTCCTTCATCCCTTCATTCCTTTATCATCACCAACACTGTTCCTTCATCCCTTCATTCCTTTATCATCACCAACACTGTTCCTTCATCCCTTTATTCCTTTATCATCACCAACACTGTTCCTTCATCCCTTCATTCCTTTATCATCACCAACACTGTTCCTTCATCCCTTCATTCCTTTATCACCACCAACACTGTTCCTTCATCCCTTCATTCCTTTATCACCACCAACACTGTTCCTTCATCCCTTCATTTCTTTATCACCACCAACACTGTTCCTTCATCCCTTCATACCTTCATTCTTTCATAATCACCAACACTGTTCCTTCATCCCTTCATTCCTTTATCATCACCAACACTGTTCCTTCATCCCTTCATTCCTTTATCATCTCCAACACTGTTCCTTCATCCCTTCATTCCTTTATCATCACCAACACTGTTCCTTCATCCCTTCATTCCTTTATCATCACCAACACTGTTCCTTCATCCCTTCATTCCTTTATCATCTCCAACACTGTTCCTTCATCCCTTCATTCCTTTATCATCTCCAACACTGTTCCTTCATCCCTTCATTCCTTTATCATCTCCAACACTGTTCCTTCATCCCTTCATTCCTTTATCATCACCAACAATGTTCCTTCATCCTTTCATTCCTTTATCATCACCAACACTGTTCCTTCATCCTTTCATTCCTTTATCATCTCCAACACTGTTCCTTCATCCCTTCATTCCTTTATCATCTCCAACACTGTTCCTTCATCCCTTCATTCCTTTATCATCACCAACACTGTTCCTTCATCCCTTCATTCCTTTATCATCTCCAACACTGTTCCTTCATCCCTTCATTCCTTTATCATCACCAACACTGTTCCTTCATCCTTTCATTCCTTTATCATCACCAACACTGTTCCTTCATCCTTTCATTCCTTTATCATCACCAACACTGTTCCTTCATCCCTTCATTCCTTTATCATCACCAACACTGTTCCTTCATCCTTTCATTCCTTTATCATCACCAACACTGTTCCTTCATCCTTTCATTCCTTTATCATCACCAACACTGTTCCTTCATCCCTTCATTCCTTTATCATCACCAACACTGTTCCTTCATCCTTTCATTCCTTTATCATCACCAACACTGTTCCTTCATCCTTTCATTCCTTTATCATCACCAACACTGTTCCTTCATCCCTTCATTCCTTTATCATCACCAACACTGTTCCTTCATCCCTTCATTCCTTTATCATCACCAACACTGTTCCTTCATCCCTTCATTCCTTTATCACCACCAACACTGTTCCTTCATCCCTTCATTCCTTTATCATCTCCAACACTGTTCCTTCATCCCTTCATTCCTTTATCACCACCAACACTGTTCCTTCATCCCTTCATTCTTTTATCATCACCAACACTGTTCCTTCATCCCTTCATTCCTTTATCATCACCAACACTGTTCCTTCATCCCTTCATTCCTTTATCACTACCAACACTGTTACTTCATCCCTTCATTCCTTTATCATCTCCAACACTGTTCCTTCATCCCTTCATTCCTTTATCATCACCAACACTGTTCCTTCGTTCCTTTATCATCACCAACACTGTTCCTTCATCCCTTCATTCCTTCATCACTACCAACACTGTTCCTTCATCCCTACATTCCTTTATCATCACCAACACTGTTCCTTCATCCCTTCATTCCTTTATCATCACCAACACTGTTCCTTCATCCCTTCATTCCTTTATCATCTCCAACACTGTTCCTTCATCCCTTCATTCCTTTATCATCACCAACACTGTTCCTTCATCCCTTCATTCCTTTATCATCTCCAACACTGTTCCTTCATCCCTTCATTCCTTCATCATCTCCAACACTGTTCCTTCATCCCTTCATTCCTTTATCATCACCAACACTGTTCCTTCATCCCTTCATTCCTTTATCATCACCAACACTGTTCCTTCATCCTTTCATTCCTTTATCATCTCCAACACTGTTCCTTCATCCCTTCATTCCTTTATCACCACCAACACTGTTCCTTCATCCCTTCATTTCTTTATCACCACCAACACTGTTCCTTCATCCCTTCATACCTTCATTCTTTCATAATCACCAACACTGTTCCTTCATCCCTTCATTCCTTTATCATCACCAACACTGTTCCTTCATCCCTTCATTCCTTTATCATCTCCAACACTGTTCCTTCATCCCTTCATTCCTTTATCATCTCCAACACTGTTCCTTCATCCCTTCATTCCTTTATCATCTCCAACACTGTTCCTTCATCCCTTCATTCCTTTATCATCTCCAACACTGTTCCTTCATCCCTTCATTCCTTTATCATCTCCAACACTGTTCCTTCATCCCTTCATTCCTTTATCATCACCAACACTGTTCCTTCATCCTTTCATTCCTTTATCATCACCAACACTGTTCCTTCATCCTTTCATTCCTTTATCATCTCCAACACTGTTCCTTCATCCCTTCATTCCTTTATCACCACCAACACTGTTCCTTCATCCCTTCATTCCTTTATCATCACCAACACTGTTCCTTCATCCCTTCATTCCTTTATCATCTCCAACACTGTTCCTTCATCCCTTCATTCCTTTATCATCTCCAACACTGTTCCTTCATCCCTTCATTCCTTTATCATCACCAACACTGTTCCTTCATCCTTTCATTCCTTTATCATCTCCAACACTGTTCCTTCATCCCTTCATTCCTTTATCATCACCAACACTGTTCCTTCATCCTTTCATTCCTTTATCATCTCCAACACTGTTCCTTCATCCTTTCATTCCTTTATCATCACCAACACTGTTCCTTCATCCTTTCATTCCTTTATCATCACCAACACTGTTCCTTCATCCTTTCATTCCTTTATCATCACCAACACTGTTCCTTCATCCCTTCATTCCTTTATCATCACCAACACTGTTCCTTCATCCCTTCATTCCTTTATCATCACCAACACTGTTCCTTCATCCCTTCATTCCTTTATCACCACCAACACTGTTCCTTCATCCCTTCATTCCTTTATCATCTCCAACACTGTTCCTTCATCCCTTCATTCCTTTATCACCACCAACACTGTTCCTTCATCCCTTCATTCCTTTATCATCTCCAACACTGTTCCTTCATCCCTTCATTCCTTTATCACTACCAACACTGTTACTTCATCCCTTCATTCCTTTATCATCTCCAACACTGTTCCTTCATCCCTTCATTCCTTTATCATCACCAACACTGTTCCTTCGTTCCTTTATCATCACCAACACTGTTCCTTCATCCCTTCATTCCTTCATCACTACCAACACTGTTCCTTCATCCCTACATTCCTTTATCATCATCAACACTGTTCCTTCATCCCTTCATTCCTTTATCACCACCAACACTGTTCCTTCATCCCTTCATTCCTTTATCATCACCAACACTGTTCCTTCGTTCCTTTATCATCACCAACACTGTTCCTTCATCCCTTCATTCCTTCATCACTACCAACACTGTTCCTTCATCCCTACATTTCTTTATCATCACCAACACTGTTCCTTCATCCCTTCATTCCTTTATCATCACCAACACTGTTCCTTCATCCCTTCATTCCTTTATCATCTCCAACACTGTTCCTTCATCCCTTCATTCCTTTATCATCACCAACACTGTTCCTTCATCCCTTCATTCCTTTATCATCTCCAACACTGTTCCTTCATCTCTTCATCATCGACTAGAGTAGAGGCAGGTCAGGTGTCTCCTCACTGATGGAGGCGGAGTCAGTGGTTTTGGTCAGATGGTGAATGTACTGTAGATGTTTTAGGAGATGTGGTGTGTCTGTGGTGTCTAATGTAATCTGTTCTTATGTGAAGGTAACCGGACTCCTCATGGTCAGGCTGCCTCCATCTGGACTGAAGATCTGACCTTGGCTCTGGAGACTGCTAAGAGGTATTGTTCTGTATTGTAGGTGTGGTTTGTGATGGTTCCTCATGTTACATGCTGGAGTTGACCTTCCCGGGAGGAGGAATAGATCTACATATATGACCGACAGCTCACATGTTTATGATTATATATAAAAGGTGAATGATTATTATTGTTAAAGTTAAATTATTATATTATTATTTCAAAATGACGGCATAATAAATTTCTGATTAGGGAAGCAAAGTCATTTGTAGATAAACTTGTACACTAACAGTGGTGGTGATGGGAACCAGAGGGCTTCTGTATCTGCTACACAGCTAGACATTCTGTTTGAAGGACCAGTAAACCAGCGCTGTGTTTAGAAAAATACTGAAAATCTGAAAGATATGTTTTATTTAGGGACTATTTTGCCTTACAGTGCTCTCCAATGTATCCATACACCATTAATGAACTTAAACATTTTTTTTATTAAAAAAGTAAATAAATAAAACAATGTCTCAGAGCCTCAGAGCATGCATGACCATGGTATACTGTTTTTTAGAAAGCTCTTAGAGAATATGTCTAGAGAACATCCACTTTTTCACTTTTCTCTCTTTTTTTAGTGTGTTGTAGCTTTTGTGCATGTAAACCTTCTGCAAAGTTCTAAAACCTACAGTTACACACCAGAGTGAGACTCTCTCCCTCACAGACCACTCTTCTCAGCTGCTTGAACATGTTACCTTTTCTCTGTCACATGGTGACATCATCTTGTAAAAACTGACTACTCTGAAACACTTAACCAGTAAAACTGACCACTCTGAAACAGTAAACCAGTAAAACTGACCACTCTGAAACAGTAAACCAGTAGAACTGACCCCTCTGAAACAGTAAACCAGTAAAACTGACCATTCTGAAACACTAAACCAGTAAAACTGACCACTCTGAAACTGTAAACCAGTAAAACTGACTACTCTGAAACAGTAAACCAGTAAAACTTACCACTCTGAAACAGTAAACCAGTAAAACTGACCCCTCTGAAACTGTAAACCAGTAAAACTGACCACTCTGAAACTGTAAACCAGTAAAACTGACTACTCTGAAACAATAAACCAGTAAAACTGACCCCTCTGAAACAGTAAACCAGTAAAACTGACCCCTCTGAAACAGTAAACCAGTAAAACCTACCACTCTGAAACTGTAAACCAGTAAAACTGACTACTCTGAAACAGTAAACCAGTAAAACTGACCCCTCTGAAACAGTAAACCAGTAAAACTGACCACTCTGAAACTGTAAACCAGTAAAACTGACTACTCTGAAACAGTAAACCAGTAAAACTGACCCCTCTGAAACAGTAAACCAGTAGAACTGACCCCTCTGAAACAGTAAACCAGTAAAACTGACCCCTCTGAAACTGTAAACCAGTAAAACTGACCACTCTGAAACTGTAAACCAGTAAAACTGACCATTCTGAAACACTAAACCAGTAAAACTGACCACTCTGAAACTGTAAACCAGTAAAACTGACCCCTCTGAAACAGTAAACCAGTAAAACTGACCACTCTGAAACTGTAAACCAGTAAAACTGACTACTCTGAAACAGTAAACCAGTAAAATTGACCCCTCTGAAACAGTAAACCAGTAAAACTGACCCCTCTGAAACTGTAAACCAGTAAAACTGACCACTCTGAAACTGTAAACCAGTAAAACTGACCCCTCTGAAACTGTAAACCAGTAAAACTGACTACTCTGAAACAGTAAACCAGTAAAACTTACCACTCTGAAACTGTAAACCAGTAAAACTGACTACTCTGAAACAGTAAACCAGTAAAACTGACCCCTCTGAAACAGTAAACCAGTAAAACTGACCACTCTGAAACTGTAAACCAGTAAAACTGACCACTCTGAAACTGTAAACCAGTAAAACTGACTACTCTGAAACAGTAAACCAGTAAAACTGACCACTCTGAAACAGTAAACCAGTAGAACTGACCCCTCTGAAACAGTAAACCAGTAAAACTGACCATTCTGAAACAGTAAACCAGTAAAACTGACCCCTCTGAAACTGTAAACCAGTAAAACTGACTACTCTGAAACAGTAAACCAGTAAAACTGACCACTCTGAAACAGTAAACCAGTAAAACTGACCACTCTGAAACAGTAAACCAGTAAAACTGACTACTCTGAAACAGTTACCCAGTAAAACTGACCACTCTGAAACTGTAAACCAGTAAAACTGACCACTCTGAAACAGTAAACCAGTAAAACTGACCACTCTGAGACACTAAACCAGTAAAACTGACCACTCTGAAACTGTAAACCAGTAAAACTGACCACTCTGAAATTGTAAACCAGTAAAACTGACTACACTGAAACAGTAAACCAGTAAAACTTACCACTCTGAAACTGTAAACCAGTAAAACTGACTACTCTGAAACAGTAAACCAGTAAAACTGGCCCCTCTGAAACTGTGAACCAGTAAAACTGACCCCTCTGAAACAGTAAACCAGTAAAACTGACCCCTCTGAAACTGTAAACCAGTAAAACTGACCACTCTGAAACTGTAAACCAGTAAAACTGACCATTCTGAAACACTAAACCAGTAAAACTGACCACTCTGAAACTGTAAACCAGTAAAACTGACCCCTCTGAAACAGTAAACCAGTAAAACTGACCACTCTGAAACTGTAAACCAGTAAAACTGACTACTCTGAAACAGTAAACCAGTAAAATTGACCCCTCTGAAACAGTAAACCAGTAAAACTGACCCCTCTGAAACTGTAAACCAGTAAAACTGACCACTCTGAAACTGTAAACCAGTAAAACTGACCCCTCTGAAACTGTAAACCAGTAAAACTGACACCTCTGAAACTGTAAACCAGTAAAACTGACTACTCTGAAACAGTAAACCAGTAAAACTTACCACTCTGAAACTGTAAACCAGTAAAACTGACTACTCTGAAACAGTAAACCAGTAAAACTGACCCCTCTGAAACAGTAAACCAGTAAAACTGACCACTCTGAAACTGTAAACCAGTAAAACTGACCACTCTGAAACTGTAAACCAGTAAAACTGACTACTCTGAAACAGTAAACCAGTAAAACTGACCACTCTGAAACAGTAAACCAGTAGAACTGACCCCTCTGAAACAGTAAACCAGTAAAACTGACCATTCTGAAACAGTAAACCAGTAAAACTGACCCCTCTGAAACTGTAAACCAGTAAAACTGACTACTCTGAAACAGTAAACCAGTAAAACTGACCACTCTGAAACAGTAAACCAGTAAAACTGACCACTCTGAAACAGTAAACCAGTAAAACTGACTACTCTGAAACAGTTACCCAGTAAAACTGACCACTCTGAAACTGTAAACCAGTAAAACCGACCACTCTGAAACAGTAAACCAGTAAAACTGACCACTCTGAGACACTAAACCAGTAAAACTGACCACTCTGAAACTGTAAACCAGTAAAACTGACCACTCTGAAATTGTAAACCAGTAAAACTGACTACACTGAAACAGTAAACCAGTAAAACTTACCACTCTGAAACTGTAAACCAGTAAAACTGACTACTCTGAAACAGTAAACCAGTAAAACTGACCCCTCTGAAACTGTGAACCAGTAAAACTGACCACTCTGAAACTGTGAACCAGTAAAACTGACCACTCTGAAACTGTAAACCAGTAAAACTGACTACTCTGAAACAGTAAACCAGTAAAACTGACCACTCTGAAACAGTAAACCAGTAGAACTGACCCCTCTGAAACAGTAAACCAGTAAAACTGACCATTCTGAAACAGTAAACCAGTAAAACTGACCACTCTGAAACTGTAAACCAGTAAAACTGACTACTCTGAAACAGTAAACCAGTAAAACTGACCCCTCTGAAACAGTAAACCAGTAAAACTGACCCCTCTGAAACAGTAAACCAGTAAAACTGACCATTCTGAAACAGTAAACCAGTAAAACTGACCACTCTGAAACAGTAAACCAGTAAAACTGACCCCTCTGAAACTGTAAACCAGTAAAACTGACCACTCTGAAACTGTAAACCAGTAAAACTGACTACTCTGAAACAATAAACCAGTAAAACTGACCCCTCTGAAACAGTAAACCAGTAAAACTGACCCCTCTGAAACTGTAAACCAGTAAAACTGACCACTCTGAAACAGTAAACCAGTAAAACTGACCCCTCTGAAACTGTAAACCAGTAAAACTGACCACTCTGAAACTGTAAACCAGTAAAACTGACTACTCTGAAACAGTAAACCAGTAAAACTTACCACTCTGAAACTGTAAACCAGTAAAACTGACTACTCTGAAACAGTAAACCAGTAAAACTGACCCCTCTGAAACAGTAAACCAGTAAAACTGACCACTCTGAAACTGTAAACCAGTAAAACTGACTACTCTGAAACAGTAAACCAGTAAAACTGACCCCTCTGAAACAGTAAACCAGTAGAACTGACCCCTCTGAAACAGTAAACCAGTAAAACTGACCATTCTGAAACAGTAAACCAGTAAAACTGACCACTCTGAAACTGTAAACCAGTAAAACTGACCACTCTGAAACTGTAAACCAGTAAAACTGACCCCTCTGAAACAGTAAACCAGTAAAACTGACCCCTCTGAAACTGTAAACCAGTAAAACTGACCACTCTGAAACTGTAAACCAGTAAAACTGACCATTCTGAAACACTAAACCAGTAAAACTGACCACTCTGAAACTGTAAACCAGTAAAACTGACCCCTCTGAAACAGTAAACCAGTAAAACTGACCACTCTGAAACTGTAAACCAGTAAAACTGACTACTCTGAAACAGTAAACCAGTAAAATTGACCCCTCTGAAACAGTAAACCAGTAAAACTGACCCCTCTGAAACTGTAAACCAGTAAAACTGACCACTCTGAAACTGTAAACCAGTAAAACTGACCCCTCTGAAACAGTAAACCAGTAAAACTGACACCTCTGAAACTGTAAACCAGTAAAACTGACTACTCTGAAACAGTAAACCAGTAAAACTTACCACTCTGAAACTGTAAACCAGTAAAACTGACTACTCTGAAACAGTAAACCAGTAAAACTGACCCCTCTGAAACAGTAAACCAGTAAAACTGACCACTCTGAAACTGTAAACCAGTAAAACTGACCACTCTGAAACTGTAAACCAGTAAAACTGACTACTCTGAAACAGTAAACCAGTAAAACTGACCACTCTGAAACAGTAAACCAGTAGAACTGACCCCTCTGAAACAGTAAACCAGTAAAACTGACCATTCTGAAACAGTAAACCAGTAAAACTGACCCCTCTGAAACTGTAAACCAGTAAAACTGACTACTCTGAAACAGTAAACCAGTAAAACTGACCACTCTGAAACAGTAAACCAGTAAAACTGACCACTCTGAAACAGTAAACCAGTAAAACTGACTACTCTGAAACAGTTACCCAGTAAAACTGACCACTCTGAAACTGTAAACCAGTAAAACTGACCACTCTGAAACAGTAAACCAGTAAAACTGACCACTCTGAGACACTAAACCAGTAAAACTGACCACTCTGAAACTGTAAACCAGTAAAACTGACCACTCTGAAATTGTAAACCAGTAAAACTGACTACACTGAAACAGTAAACCAGTAAAACTTACCACTCTGAAACTGTAAACCAGTAAAACTGACTACTCTGAAACAGTAAACCAGTAAAACTGGCCCCTCTGAAACTGTGAACCAGTAAAACTGACCCCTCTGAAACAGTAAACCAGTAAAACTGACCCCTCTGAAACTGTAAACCAGTAAAACTGACCACTCTGAAACTGTAAACCAGTAAAACTGACCATTCTGAAACACTAAACCAGTAAAACTGACCACTCTGAAACTGTAAACCAGTAAAACTGACCCCTCTGAAACAGTAAACCAGTAAAACTGACCACTCTGAAACTGTAAACCAGTAAAACTGACTACTCTGAAACAGTAAACCAGTAAAATTGACCCCTCTGAAACAGTAAACCAGTAAAACTGACCCCTCTGAAACTGTAAACCAGTAAAACTGACCACTCTGAAACTGTAAACCAGTAAAACTGACCCCTCTGAAACTGTAAACCAGTAAAACTGACACCTCTGAAACTGTAAACCAGTAAAACTGACTACTCTGAAACAGTAAACCAGTAAAACTTACCACTCTGAAACTGTAAACCAGTAAAACTGACTACTCTGAAACAGTAAACCAGTAAAACTGACCCCTCTGAAACAGTAAACCAGTAAAACTGACCACTCTGAAACTGTAAACCAGTAAAACTGACCACTCTGAAACTGTAAACCAGTAAAACTGACTACTCTGAAACAGTAAACCAGTAAAACTGACCACTCTGAAACAGTAAACCAGTAGAACTGACCCCTCTGAAACAGTAAACCAGTAAAACTGACCATTCTGAAACAGTAAACCAGTAAAACTGACCCCTCTGAAACTGTAAACCAGTAAAACTGACTACTCTGAAACAGTAAACCAGTAAAACTGACCACTCTGAAACAGTAAACCAGTAAAACTGACCACTCTGAAACAGTAAACCAGTAAAACTGACTACTCTGAAACAGTTACCCAGTAAAACTGACCACTCTGAAACTGTAAACCAGTAAAACTGACCACTCTGAAACAGTAAACCAGTAAAACTGACCACTCTGAGACACTAAACCAGTAAAACTGACCACTCTGAAACTGTAAACCAGTAAAACTGACCACTCTGAAATTGTAAACCAGTAAAACTGACTACACTGAAACAGTAAACCAGTAAAACTTACCACTCTGAAACTGTAAACCAGTAAAACTGACTACTCTGAAACAGTAAACCAGTAAAACTGACCCCTCTGAAACTGTGAACCAGTAAAACTGACCACTCTGAAACAGTGAACCAGTAAACACTGACCACTCTGAAACAGTAAACCAGTAAAACTGACCATTCTGAAACAGTAAACCAGTAAAACCGACCACTCTGAAACAGTAAACCAGTAGAACCAACCACTCTGAAACAGCGAACCAGTAAACACTGACCATTCTGAAACAGTAAACCAGTAAAACCACCACTCTAAAACAGTAAACCAGTAAAACCAACCACTCTGAAACAGTAAACCAGTAAAACTGACCACTCTGAAACAGTAAACCAGTAAAACTGACCACTCTGAAACAGTAAACCAGTAAAACTGACCATTCTGAAACAGTAAACCAGTAAAACTGACCACTCTGAAACAGTAAACCAGTAAAACTGACCCCTCTGAAACTGTAAACCAGTAAAACTGACCACTCTGAAACTGTAAACCAGTAAAACTGACTACTCTGAAACAATAAACCAGTAAAACTGACCCCTCTGAAACAGTAAACCAGTAAAACTGACCCCTCTGAAACTGTAAACCAGTAAAACTGACCACTCTGAAACTGTAAACCAGTAAAACTGACCCCTCTGAAACTGTAAACCAGTAAAACTGACCACTCTGAAACTGTAAACCAGTAAAACTGACTACTCTGAAACAGTAAACCAGTAAAACTTACCACTCTGAAACTGTAAACCAGTAAAACTGACTACTCTGAAACAGTAAACCAGTAAAACTGACCCCTCTGAAACAGTAAACCAGTAAAACTGACCACTCTGAAACTGTAAACCAGTAAAACTGACTACTCTGAAACAGTAAACCAGTAAAACTGACCACTCTGAAACAGTAAACCAGTAAAACTGACCACTCTGAAACAGTAAACCAGTAAAACTGACCATTCTGAAACAGTAAACCAGTAAAACTGACCACTCTGAAACAGTAAACCAGTAAACACTGACCACTCTGAAACAGTAAACCAGTAAAACTGACCACTCTGAAACAGTAAACCAGTAAAACTGACCACTCTGAAACAGTAAACCAGTAAAACTGACCACTCTGAGACACTAAACCGGTAAAACAGACCACTCTGAGACACTAAACCGGTAAAACTGACCATTCTGAAACAGTAAACCAGTAAAACTGACCACTCTGAAACAGTAAACCAGTAAAACTGACTACTCTGAAACAGTAAACCAGTAAAACTGACCACTCTGAAACAGTAAACCAGTAAAACTGACCACTCTGACACAGTAAACCAGTAAAACTGACCACTCTGAAACAGTAAACCAGTAAAACTGACTACTCTGAAACAGTAAACCAGTAAAACTGACCACTCTGAAACACTAAACCAGTAAAACTGACTACTCTGAGACACTAAACCGGTAAAACAGACCATTCTGAAACACTAAACCAGTAAAACTGACCCCTCTGAAACAGTAAACCAGTAAAACTGACCACTCTGACACAGTAAACCAGTAAAACTGACTACTCTGAAACACTAAACCAGTAAAACTGACCCCTCTGAAACAGTAAACCAGTAAAACTGACCACTCTGACACAGTAAACCAGTAAAACTGACCACTCTGAAACAGTAAACCAGTAAAACTGACTACTCTGAAACACTAAACCAGTAAAACTGACCCCTCTGAAACTGTAAACCAGTAAAACTGACCACTCTGACACAGTAAACCAGTAAAACTGACCACTCTGAAACAGTAAACCAGTAAAACTCACTACTCTGAAACAGTAAACCAGTAAAACTGACCACTCTGAAACAGTAAACCAGTAAAACTGACCACTCTGACACACTAAACCAGTAAAACTGACTACTCTGAGACACTAAACCGGTAAAACAGACCATTCTGAAACACTAAACCAGTAAAACTGACCCCTCTGAAACAGTAAACCAGTAAAACTGACCACTCTGAAACTGTAAACCAGTAAAACAGACCACTCTGAATCTTCCAGCTCCAGTCTAGCTTCTGAAGGGGGAGCTTGTTCTGACTGGATTATTAGACTTGGATCGGACTCACTCCTGTTTTTACTGTCTGATATCCGTTCCAGCATTTCAGTCTAATGTTGTAGGTGCGAGTCTGTGCTGCTGTCTGATCTTCCCGTGTGTGTTTGTGTGTAGAGTGTGTGTGGGCTCAGTGTGGGTGAACACTCACTCGGTGTCGGACCCCTCGCTGCCTCAGTGTGGACGGAGAGAGAGCGGGACCTGTACTGAGGGAGGCAGAGAGGTAAGGGGCTCCCTGATTGGTTACTCGTTATGGTCTCCTGTGTGTTTGAACACTGTGTTTACAGAAGAGTCTGAGGTTCACAGTCGCTGCCCACGCTGTGATTTAATAACGTATAGCTTCAGGTATCACTTCTTCTCCAGCTCGCCGTTAAGCTTAGTGACGCTGTCAGGTAAGGACCACACCTGGTCACCTGAGTTCCTGTCCACGTTAGTCCACTCCTCTACAAACCCTGCACTGCATAACAGAGCCCACCAGTACAACTCCTGTAGGGTGTCTGTGTGACCAGTTCAGCAGACCTGAGGTAACACTGCTGGACAGACCAGCCAAACCACTGGACCTCAGTCTTTACTCCCAGTTCAGAGCTGCAGGTGAAACGAGGAGGAAGACCTACAAGCTCTGAGCGAAATCAGATACAGTGGACTAGACTGGACAGCCAGTCTCCCAAAACACCGGTGCAGTACTGGCCTAGCAGTGTTATTATTATAATAAAAATAATAATAATAATAATAATAATAATAATAATAATAATAATAATAATACGTAATATACATCACTGCTGTTGTTGTCGTTATTGTTATTGTTATTATTATTATTATTATTAAAGTAATATACATTACTGCTGTTGTTATTATTGTTATTATTATTATTATTATTATTTGTATTATTAAAAAACATTATTAAAGTAATATACATTACTGCTGTTAGTATTATTATTATTATTAATAATAATAATAATAAATAATATTATTATTAAAGTAATATACATTACTGTTGTTGTTATTATTATTATTATTATTATTATTATTATTATTATTATTATTAATAAAACATTATTAAAGTAATATACATTACTACAGTTATTATTATTATTATTATTATTATTATTATTATTATTATTATTATTATTAAAGAACATCATTATTAAAGTAATATACATTACTGTTGTTGTTATTATTATTATTATTATTATTATTATTAAAAACATTAAAGTTATATACATTACTACAGTTATTATTATTATTATTATTATTATTATTATTATTATTATTATTATTAAAACATTATTAAAGTAATATACATTACTACAGTTATTATTATTATTAAAGAACATTATTATTAAAGTAATATACATTACTGTTGTTGTTATTATTATTATTATTATTATTATTATTAAAAACATTAAAGTTATATACATTACTTACAGTCATTATTATTATTATTATCATTATTAAAGTAGTATACATTGCTGCTGTTATTATTATTTTTATTAGTATACTTTATTACTCTGTAAGAGTAAGAGCAGGTACAGCAGTGAGGCTGGTGGCTGTTTAATCAGATACTCTGAGATAATGAAGGTTTAGTCGTGTCCCCAGTTTATTAGAGTACCGGAGTTTGGGAAGCGCTGCTGTGGAGCATAATCAATAAATCGCGTCCTTTGATCTGCAGTGTTTGAACTCTGGATGTATACGGTCTGCTGAGTCTGCAGCGCAGGTGTGCGTGTACCGTCCTGGTGAACTGGTTCTGTCTCCTGTTCTGTAGGGTCTGTATCAGTTCCTGCGCCCCTCTCTCTCGCCCCCGCTGCCCCGCTCCACACCTGCCTCTCTGGACTACACCACATTCGGCACAGCAGCATCCAGGTTCATGGTGCCTGAAGGCTTTGATCCATCCAGGTGTGTGTTCTGTACATCGGCAACTCAAATACACAGTTCAGTCACATTATTATGACCAGCAGCATGGACAGCAGCTAGACGGACTGGGAGACTCAGTAAGGTCCTGGTAGGAGGTCACAGGTATCTGGAGTCATGCTGACTGCAGTGCATCCCACAGCTGCTGGAGGAAGTGTGGAGGAGGATCCATAGAGACAACACCACCATCCAGGTGGTCCCACAGATGCTCAGCTGGGTTCAAGTCTGGGGAATTAGGGGTCCAGGGTAGTACTTGGAGGTCTTGGTCAGCTCTTCCAACCAGTGTGGGACATTTCTAGTCGCGTGACGTGTCTCATTGTCCTGCTGGAAGATCCCATCCGCCCCAGAGAAAACAATCAGCATGTATGGTGTACGTGGTCTGCAAGGATGGATTGGACCCAAATGGGTTGAAAGGGTCTTTCACATGGATGAGTGGGTCCAGAGAACGTCACCAAAACATTCCCCAGACGAGAACACTGACCACCTACTCACTTTTAGAAGTATGTGTACAGGTCAAGAATGCACTGTCGTGGATTGGCCACAAGACGTCACTCTTACACTACCTCCTCTCTCACTCTCTCTCTTTTACAGTGTCCCTCGCTCTTGTTCTCAGTATGTGGGTGGTAAGCTGTCCAAGGCTGATTCTGGCTGCAGTAGGACCGTGCAGGGCCCAGGGGGCGCCGTGTTGGCTCACTGTCCTGACGGAGGCAGAAAGGATGTTCGTAATGCTGTGGAGGCGGCTCTGAAGGTCCAGCCAGGGTATGAGTCCACTACTCTGACGATATATATATATATGAATAGATGGATGGATGGATAGATAGATAAACCTACAGACCACAAAGAAACCTATGAGCACCTATAAACAGAGGTAAACATATAAACCACTAATCTGAAGGATCTGCATTGCTTTAAAGGCCCATTTCTTATATTTTTATTTTATATATATCAGTCAATCAATCAACTTTATTTTCAGTAATACGTTGAGGGTAACCCTCATTTACAATAGAACTGAGCATTCACTACTTAAAGGGACTGAAAATTCATTAAAATTAGGATCAAGTATTTAATCAGGGAAGCTAAAATAAGGAACTTCATGAGTAAAACAATAAGAATTAAATTATAAAAATATTAGAAAAACAGAATTTCTATAATTTCTTTAATTAAGAAAGAAATAAGTCAAAATAAAAGGATAAGTGGACAAGCTAAAAGTATAAAACAATGCAATAGAGAGATAATAATTTGAACAATAGAATAGAAACACAAGTAATAGAAGATTAAAAAAGAAGTAAATAAATACAAATAAATTAAATATAAATTAAACATTATAAAGAAAGTAAATGAAAATAAAAGAAAAATACCAAAAATAGAACAGAAAATAAAATAAATAAAAAGGTGAAATAAAAAAATAAATGAAATAAAATGGCTGAAGGCTGAAAATTAGACAAATAAAAGCACAAAATAAATAAAAGGCAGAAGGCTGTCTGAGGGTGGTTAGAAACTACAAGTTTAAAAAGATGTGACACCAGTGAGCTGAGTTTTAGAGTTTCTCGCTGTGAAGTCCAGCTCACTGAGGCACCGTAGCTAACAGCAGATCTTCCCAGCTCAGTAGAAACTCTAGGAACCTGACAGGTAATCCAATCAGCAGAGCGAGTCTGATCATTACAGCTGTTTAAAGAAATGAAGGATGAGATATAAGATGGCATACGGCCGGAGAGTGAGATATAAATGAAAATAAGCCAGTGTGTGTGTATTTGTGTACATGCTAAAAGCGGTCAGCTCTGCACGCTGCTGTCCTTCCTTCTGTTTATAGTTTTACTGTGTTTCTATTTGTATCTATTTATTCTTATTTATTTTTTATTTAATTGTATACAAGTATAACGATATTAAAGAGGGTTCTGTCTCTGCTTCAGCTGACCGTTAGAGTGTCTGTCCTAGACGCCGGTAAGGTCAGAGCTAGCTCTGTATACGTTCCTCTGAGCTCTCTGTGGGGTCCTGGCTGCTCCAGCTGTTTATCTCTCCACCCTGTCTGGTGTATACGTGCAGGTGGCAGAAGAAAAGCCCAGCTGCTCGCGCTCTGTCCCTCTACTCACTCTCCGATCACCTGGAGAAGAGGAGGCGGGACATGGCTGCGTCCATCCAGGCCCAGACCGGCCTCTCTGCGGAGGAGGCTGAAAAGGAGGTGGAGCTTAGCATCTCCAGGCTCTCTGATTGGGCTGCACGATGTGATAAACAAAGCGGAGGAATGCCAGTAAGAGAGAACTCCATCTACACTACCACATACCATTATAACCCCCTCTATCTCCACCCACTGTCCACTGTATCAGCTCCACTGACCATACAGGAGCTCCACTCACTGTCCACTGTATCAGCTCCACTGACCATACAGGACCTCCACTCACTGTCCACTGTATCAGCTCCACTGACCATACAGGACCTCCACTCACTGTCCACTGTATCAGCTCCACTGACCATACAGGACCTCCACTCACTGTCCACTGTATCAGCTCCACTGACCGTACAGGACCTCCACTCACTGTCCACTGTATCAGCTCCACTGACCGTACAGGACCTCCACTCACTGTCCACTGTATCAGCTCCACTGACCGTACAGGACCTCCACTCACTGTCCACTGTATCAGCTCCACTGAGATATGGTTTAATGTTAGTCAGCTGGTTTATTTCCATGCAGGTAAGTCGGCATAGCAACATGCTAATAATGTGTCTGAATCTCTTTGAAGCCACTTCCACAGACTGGCTCCGCCCTCTCTGCTCCAGAGGCTGTGGGGATTGTGGGTATTGTGCTTCCGGATGCTGAGCCTCTGCTCTCATTGGTGTCCCTGTTGGGGGCTGTGGTTTCCACGGGCAACGCCGTCATCATAGTGCCGAGTGAAAAATACCCTCTTCCAGCTCTCGACTTCATTCAGGTGTGTACTCATCTGTACTGAAACACATACTATTTACTTTATTATTAAATATTAATCAGTATTAATAGAGTAAGTAGAGCTTTTACACTTTATTATTAAATATTAATCAGTATTAATAGAGTAAGTAGTGCTTTTACACTTTATTATTAAATATTAATCAGTATTAATAGAGTAAGTAGTGCTTTTACACTTTATTATTAAATATTAAACAGTATTAATAGAGTAAGTAGTGCTTTTACACTTTATTATTAAATATTAATCAGTATTAATAGAGTAAGTAGTGCTTTTACACTTTATTATTAAATATTAATCAGTATTAATAGAGTAAGTAGAGCTTTTACACTTTATTATTAAATATTAATCAGTATTAATAGAGTAAGTAGTGCTTTTCTATACGTCAGTGTGTTTATTTAACTCTTTCCAAGCTTCTCCTAAACAACCCAGTATTATTATCAGTTCTCATCTAATACCTGCTTTGACTGTTCAGTACTTCATTAAGATAAATCAAGATTTGCTGCTGAAGGAACTGAATACATTCATACAATGTCTGGGGCGTCCAGGAGAAATCTGGAACCTAACTTTGTTCTTCAAACTGGATCAAGATCTGATCTACTTCTCTCACAATAACATATTCATCTTACTTTGTATTGTATGTCTAATTATTTACATCTGTTCTAATCAGATCTGCTGTTCATGCTGGTGATCAGACACTTATTGATCAGATAAACACTTTTGATGACATCTTGCTCCCCTTTCTCTTTCTGCAGGTTCTCCAGGCCTCAGATGTTCCTGCTAGTCTTGTTAGTGTCATCACTGGTGGAAGGAATCAGCTGACCCAGGCGCTGGCCAATCACAGTGAGATCCAGGCCATTTGGTACTGGGGCAGTAAGGAGGTCAGTCTGATCTGCTAGTTAGGCCTGACCCTTAGACTCTAACTGCAGCTCAACTAACAAATCAATACACAGTGGAGTCACATTATTAGGTTCTACCTTGGACGGCGACAGCCTGTAGGTGGTCAGTGTTCTGGTCTGGGGAATATTTTAGTGGCGTTCTCTGGACCCACTCATCCATGTGGAAGACCCTCTCAACCCATTTGGGTCTGAATCCATCCTTGCAGATTACGTACATGGTCTTCTCTGGGGTGGATGGGATCTTCCAGCAGAGACACATCATACGACTAGAAATGTCCCACACTGGTTGGAAGAGCTTGCCAAGACTTCCAAGTACCACTCCGGACCCCTTATTCCCCAGACTTGAACCCAACTGAGCATCTGTGGGACCACCTCGATGGTGGTGTTGGATCCTCCTCCACGCTCCCTCCAGCAGCTGTGGGATGCACTGCAGTCAGCATGACTCCAGATACCTGTGACCTCCTACCAGGACCTTACTGAGTCTCCCAGTCCGTCTAGCTGCTGTCTGAGCTGCACACGGTGCTCACTCTGGATATTAGCTGGTCATAATAATGTGACTCTACTGTGGACGGTGTCTTTAGGGACAGGTGTAGATACTCTACTGTCTCTGTGGAGTAATGAATGTGTTGGTCTCTGCAGGGGTGTCAGTTTCTCCAGCACACCTGCTGTCGTCCTCTGAAGCGTCTGTGGCTGCACTGTGAGGAAGAGGAGGGGAGCGATGGAGGAAGATACTGGCGCCACCCGAGTCCCCCGCTGCAGGAGGAGATGTGGAGGGAGGCGGTGGTGTGGAAGAGTGTGTGGATCCCCACCGCTTAGCAATGCCGAGAGTGAGCGGAGGTTTAGTAGGGGGGAGAGAGAGAGAGAGAGAGAGAGAGAGAGAGAGAGAGAGAGAGAGAGAAACAGACAGAAAGAGACAGAAAGAGAGAGAGAGAGAGAGAGAGAGAGAGAGACACACACACACACGAGGTCAACGTCCAAAGACTGATTGGTGAAAATGTTAATGAAATTATTATTTTATTTAGAAAAAGAAATTCTTTGAAGTGTTATTAAGAATCAGAGAGTAAAAATACTGTCACTGTCTGAAGAAAAACCTGTATCTCTATTTTTGTGGATTTTAATTTTTCCTATATCATTTAAAGACGACAGCAGTTCTTTATATCCTCTGAGAGTTTCATGATGAATTGACCAATAAAAATGTGGAGGGTACTCCAGGTTCCTCTTACGCGCTGGGAAAAAAACTGAGAGATATACTATATATATAGAAAGAATCAGAGATATTGAGAGAGAGAGAGATATTGAGAGAGAGAGAGAGAGAGAGATATTGAGAGAGAGAGAGAGAGAGAGGGAGAGATTTAAGTTCACACGGTTTTAAAAATGAAGAACTGAAACTGTTTAGTTCTGGTTTTCAGTAAAAGAACTGATTCTGCTTTAAACCAGTTCACTGTACCAGTAACAGATCTACCTCACGTGCTCAGGATTGGGGTAGAAACTGCTCTGGTCTCGCAGAAGACCCTCTTTCTCTCCTTCGTCCTCACTCTTTTGCCCACCGACAGCACTTAAACGTTCCAGTCTGTTTACTCATTACTATGATCTCATAAAAATCCACATGGAGTGTATGTGGGTCCCAACTTCCTCCGTCTCCAAACCACACAGCGTACGTCTTAACTGATTAACACAGAGCCTTAAACGAGTGACTGAATAACGAGCCTGGAGTTTAGTCCAGGTTTAACTCCAGGTTTATTAGCACACACAGCTGATTAGTGAGTGAAAGACTGACGAGCTTCTCTGATGAAAATGTTATTAATTAGATGTTCAGATGGTATAAGTACACTGTGTGTCCTTGTATAGAGTTTGATTGTTTAGAATAAAGTTCTACTGTTTAACCCTTTGCTTGTTTTTGGGTGTGTTTCTGTTATATTTTAACATAATAGGCGGATTAAATGAGTAATTACCTGAGCCCTCCACCTGAGCCCTCCACCTGCTCACAGCTCTCCACCGTAAATCTGTAATTATTATGTAGTGTCTAGAGATTATTTAGGTCCAGTTGGAGATGCTGGGCAGGGTGGTGTAGTAGTGGTTAGCGTGGTGGTGTCTGTTCACCATGTTTACATACACCTGAGTAATCAGACAACAGAGAAACTCCAGACCTACAGGAGTTAGACAGTAATCATATTTTAACACTTCACAACACTATACTACACTACACTATACTACACTATACTAAACTTCACAACACTATACTACACTACACTTCACCACACTACACTACACTTCACAACACTATACTACACTATACTACACTACACTTCACAACACTATACTACACTTCACTATACTACACTACACTTCACCACACTACACTACACTTCACAACACTATACTACACTTCACTATACTACACTACACTTCACAACACTATACTACACTTCACTATACTACACTACACTACACTTCACAACACTATACTACACTTCACTATACTACACTACACTTCACCACACTACACTACACTTCACAACACTATACTACACTTCACTATACTATACTACACTATACTATACTACACTTCACCGCACTACACTTCACAACACTATACTACACTTCACTATACTACACTATACTACACTACACTTCACTATACTACACTATACTATACTACACTTCACTATACTACACTTCACAACACTACTACACTATACTACACTACACTTCACTATACTACACTATACTACACTACACTTCACTATACTACACTTCACAACACTATACTACACTATACTACACTTCACTATACTACACTATACTACACTATACTACACTACACTTCACTATACTACACTATACTACACTACACTTCACTATACTACACTTCACAACACTACTACACTATACTACACTACACTTCACTATACTACACTATACTACACTTCACTATACTACACTTCACAACACTATACTACACTTCACTATACTACACTATACTATACTACACTTCACACTACACTTCACAACACTATACTACACTATACTACACAACACTATACTACACTTCACTATACTACACTACACTTCACCACACTACACTACACTTCACAACACTATACTACACTTCACTATACTACACTACACTTCACAACACTATACTACACTACACTACACTTCACAACACTATACTACACTTCACTATACTACACTACACTTCACCACACTACACTACACTTCACAACACTATACTACACTTCACTATACTATACTACACTATACTATACTACACTTCACCGCACTACACTTCACAACACTATACTACACTTCACTATACTACACTATACTACACTACACTTCACTATACTACACTATACTACACTACACTTCACTATACTACACTTCACAACACTACTACACTATACTACACTACACTTCACTATACTACACTATACTACACTACACTTCACTATACTACACTTCACAACACTATACTACACTATACTACACTTCACTATACTACACTATACTACACTATACTACACTACACTTCACTATACTACACTATACTACACTACACTTCACTATACTACACTTCACAACACTACTACACTATACTACACTACACTTCACTATACTACACTATACTACACTTCACTATACTACACTTCACAACACTATACTACACTATACTACACTTCACTATACTACACTATACTATACTACACTTCACACTACACTTCACAACACTATACTACACTATACTACACTTCACTATACTACACTATACTATGCTACACTTCACACTACACTTCACAACACTATAGTACACTTCACTATACTACACTTCACCACACTACACTTCACAACACTATACTACACTTCACTATACTACACTTCACTATACTATACTACACTTCACTATACTACACTTCACTATACTATGCTACACTTCACCACACTACACTTCACAGCACTATACTACACTTCACTATACTACACTATACTACACTACACTTCACCACACTACACTTCACAACACTATACTACACTATACTACACTATACTATACTACACTTCATTATACTATACTACACTTCACCACACTACACTTCACAACACTATACTACACTTCACTATACTACACCACACAACACTACACTAAACTTCACTATGCTACACTTCACTACACAACACTTCACTATACTATCCTACACTTCACTATACTACACTACACAACACCACTATACTACACTTCACTATACTACACTATACTATACTACACTTCATTATACTATACTACACTTCACCACACTACACTTCACAACACTATACTACACTTCACTATACTACACCACACAACACTACACTAAACTTCACTATGCTACACTTCACTACACAACACTTCACTATACTATCCTACACTTCACTATACTACACTACACAACACCACTATACTACACTATACTACACTTCACTATACTACACTATACTATACTACACTTCATTATACTATACTACACTTCACCACACTACACTTCACAACACTATACTACACTTCACTATACTACACTACACAACACCACTATACTACACTATACTACACTTCACTATACTACACTAAACTTCACTATACTACAAAACACCACACTTCACTATACTACACTACTATACTACACTTCTCTATACTACACTACACTAACCTTTACTATACTACACTACACTACACTTCACAACACTATACTACACTTCACTATACTACACCACACAACACTACACTAAACTTCACTATGCTACACTTCACTACACAACACTTCACTATACTATCCTACACTTCACTATACTACACTACACAACACCACTATACTACACTATACTACACTTCACTATACTACACTATACTATACTACACTTCATTATACTATACTACACTTCACCACACTACACTTCACAACACTATACTACACTTCACTATACTACACTACACAACACCACTATACTACACTATACTACACTTCACTATACTACACTAAACTTCACTATACTACAAAACACCACACTTCACTATACTACACTACTATACTACACTTCTCTATACTACACTACACTAACCTTTACTATACTACACTACACTTCACTACACTATACTACACTACACTACACTACACTATACTTCACTACACTTCACTATACTACACTATACCACACTATACTACACTTCACTACACTACACTATACTTCACTACACTACACTTCACTACACTACACTATACTTCACTACACTATACTATACTACACTACACTACACTTCACTACACTATACTACACTATACTACACTATACTACACTACCCTTCTCTACACTATGCTACACTACACTTTACTATACCACACTGCACTTCACTATACTATACTACACTTCACTATACTACACTACACTATACCACACTGCACTTCACTATACAATACTACACTTCACTATACTACACTACACTTTACTACACTATACTACACTACACTTCACTATACTACACTACACTATACTACACTTCACTACACTATACTACACTTCACTATACTTTACTACACTGTACTATACTAAACTACACTGTACTATACTATACTACACTACACTATACAATACTACACTACACTATACTACGCTACACTACACTATACTACACTGTACTATACTATACTACACTACACTGTGCTATACTATACTACACTACACTTTACAATACTACACTACACTATACTACACTATACACTGTACTATACTATACTACACTACACGGTACTATACTACACTACACTATGCTTTATTATACTACACTACACTATATTTTATTATACTACATTACACTATACTATACTACACTATACACTGTACTATACTATACTACACTACACTATACAATACTACACTACACTATACTTTATTATACTACATTACACTATACTATACTACACTACACTTTACTACACTATACTACACTACACCTCACTATACTACACTACACTATACTACACTATACTTCACTACACTATACTACACTATACTTCACTACACTATACTACACTATACTTCACTACACTATACTACACTTCACTATACTACACTATACTACACTATACTACACTATACTTCACTACACTACACTACACTATACTTCACTACACTGTACTACACTTCACTATACTACACTATACTATACTATACTACACTGTACTATACTATACTACACTACACTGTACTATACTACACTATACTATACTACACTATACTACGCTACACTACACTACACTATACTTTACTACACTACACTATACTTCACTGCACTGTACTACACTTCACTATACTACACTATACTATACTATACTACACTGTACTATACTATACTACACTACACTGTACTACACTATACTACACTATACTATACTACACTACACTATACTACACTATACTATACTTTACTATACTATACTACACTACACTATACAATACTACACTATACTACACTGTACTATACTACACTATACTATACTACACTATACTACGCTACACTACACTACACTATACTACACTATACTATACTTTACTATACTACACTACACTACACTACACTATACTACACTATACTATACTTTACTATACTACACTACACTATACTACACTATACTATACTTTACTATACTACACTACACTATACTACACTGTACTATACTACACTATACTATACTACACTATACTACGCTACACTACACTACACTATACTACACTATACTACGCTACACTACACTACACTATACAATACTACACTATACTACACTGTACTATACTACACTGACCACATACATATTTAAATCAGTAGTTGTGTAAAGCAGGTATTTGTGTTCAGTGGAGTTGGTCACTATCTGGTGGGAGGTGTGTGTGTTTAGCTGCTGAGATCAGAGGTGCACAGACTGCAGAACTCTGTAAGGCGAGTCAGTCTGACCAGTGCTGAGCCCGTCACTGTAAAACTGACCCTCCGTACGTGCGGACGTGCTGCGCCGCCGGCTCTCTGAGCAGCTCCTCACGGTTTCAGCTGGTTTCCTGTTGTTGTATACGTGACTCAGCTGGAGAAGACCTGATCATCTCTGAAATCGTGTGTTATTATGTTCTAACCATGTGTTATTACTCCTTATGTCACTGGTGTTTACTGATATTTCCTTCAGACGACGACAACAGCTGATTTCACCAGTTCAGCGCTGAGGAGAGCTCCTCACGGACCTCCAGAGCTATAATAGTGAAATCCCACTCACGCTTGACTCAACCCTTCAGCTACTGGTCGAGCTCAGAGTCAGGTTAGGATCAGGAGACTGAATATTCATTCAGTCTGATTTAACAGTTACTGTCAACATACGACTACATCTAGAGATGAACAGCTTTAAAAGAAATAATATTATAATACTGTAATAACCCTACTGCTGTGTTTGTGTCTAATTGTTTGTGAGTTATTGTTTTGTTACACTCACAGCTCTTATTATGGAGCATTCATTTCAGTGCAGTGTGCAAAAGTCAGACACCATTTATTTATTTAATTTCCAATCAAAACAGCCAGGATGTTATTAATTTTCAGGAGATTATTCAGGAGATATTTCAGGAGATTATTCAGGAGATTAGATAATCTGCTTGCGTAAGGAAGCAGAAGACTAAAGGAAAAATTCTAAAATGATTAAAGCTGCAGAGAAACTGGGCCTCCTAACAACCACTTGGAAGACCCACTAGACCCACCAACACTGTCCTCCCATCACATAAACAGCACTTTGACCTTATGGAGAGAGGAGATGAGAACATCCACAGGTGTTTCTGTCCATCCTTCCACTGTAAGAAGACACCTGAACACTGTGGGTCTGAAAGGATGTGTATCTGTTCAAGAAGCTCCTCACTTAGAAAAGGAGATACAGACACACCAAACAAAGAAGCAGAACCTCAACACCACTGAATAGACTGACCACCCCAGAGTCCAGAACCTCAACACCACTAAATGGACTGACCACCCCAGAGTCCAGAACCTCAACACCACTGAATGGACTGACCATCTCAGAGTCCAGAACCTCAACACCACTGAATGGACTGACCACCCCAGAGTCCAGAACCTCAACACCACTGAATGGACTGACCATCTCAGAGTCCAGAACCTCAACACCACTGAATGGACTGACCATCTCAGAGTCCAGAACCTCAACACCACTGAGTGTGTTTGGGGTTGTTTGGATGGTGAGAAGCAGAAGCATCTTCTGAGACTGACCTTTGGAGGCGAGTCTGACCTTCGGAGGCGAGTCTGAACTGAGAGTGAGTCTGAACTGAGAGTGAGTCTGAACTGAGAGTGAGTCTCCTGAGAAGAACGTACACCATAATGCTGATGTTTGTTATGTGGTCTGAATGTTTACAGCAGTGCTTTAATGAAATCTGAGGGACGAACGCTGGACGCTGTAGAGCTGCAGTAACTCTGATGCACCACAAAAAACTGGACGCATCTCTTTAATGATGAACTGCAGCTTCAGCACTACGTGTCCTGAAACTTCCGTCCAGTGTCTCCGCCGTCCTCTGTGTGGTAAATAGCTGCTGTGTTATTATTATTATGATCTGTCCTGCTGTTCAACCGCTCTGCAGCAGATCCACGTCTGGTTACCTCTGTTATCATTATAAAAGCTCGGGGGGGGGTTACTCTGATGTGGGCTCAGAAATGCAGAGTCACTGTGACTCAGCAGAAGCTCAGAGCTGGTGAACTTCTCACAGGTAAAAACACCTTCAGGAAGAAGTCAGAGTGCTTCGTCATGTGACTTACTCAGAACACAAGCTGGTGAGATTAAAGTGAATCCTTCCTTTGGAGGTAAATCCAGGGAAAGAAATTCCAGCTATTGTTTCGTACACCATAAAAAAGATCAAAGTCTTCTCGCCGCTGCTGTAGTGCAGTAATGTTTACAGTAAACAGCGTCTCAGACTCCAGGCAGTGTTTGTGATGGAGCTTTTAGAGGCTTTAAACTCCTGAATGACTAAATTGGACGTCATAAATATTTAATAATGCAGAAACATAAAATCTGTTCCTACAGTTCCTCTCAAATTCTATAAATCAGCTACTCTAAAGAGAATTCTGATGCTGAAAACTGTTGAACTCAAAAAATGTGTTCCCAGTTACAGTTACAGTTGCCACTTGGACAAACTGACTGAACCAGTTTGTTACAGCGCCTCCCTGAGGCCGAGCAGAGGTAAATCAGGTCAAACACTGACTTCTCCCTGTATCTGTGTTATATGTGTTTTAGTGTCGAACAAACAGGGTAATAACTTCATTTTAGGGACCCCCATAATTTAGAAGATAAGATATTTAGGGGGCCCCAGCCCCCCTAGAACCCCCCTGTAAACTAGTAAACCCCACCATATAAACTAATTGCTTGTTGTTTTCAGTGTTAGCAGATACAGCAGGACCTCAAATCATTCAACTGCACAGACGTCTGGTTACCTTCACCAACACTGTGTACAGTTTCATGCAGCATTTCCCATCAAACCTCTGAGTGACTGAACTTCCCGTAAGTGTTTAATTATGTGTACGTGTTCCTGAATCTGAAATTCCATCTAAATGTTTTTGAAGCTACTCCACAAATTTCCCAAATCAGCTGCTTTACAGGCACATTTTGTAGCTGAAAACTGTTTCAACTCAAAATATTACAAACTGTAAAGCTTCCCAAAGTGTCCCAGCTCACAGTTACAGGTACCAACTGAACCAACTGACTGAACCAGTTCTCTACAGCGCCACCCTGAGGCCGAGCAGTGCTGCATCTGATCTTTGTGGGCAAATCAGGTGAATTAATGACTTTTCCCTGAATCTGTATTTGCAGGTTGAACACACGGCATACCAACTAGTTTAGGGACCCCCAGAATTGTGCTTTTGAGATATTTAGGGGGTTCCTGACCCCCCAAGACCCCCCCTGTGTGTCACACTCTGTGTATTACTGTACAGTATCTGCTGCTTTCAGTATCTGCAGGTCATGGAAACCGGAATGGCAGCAGAACAATAGCTCTGATTAAAGGTCGTTCGTTCAGGCCTGCATTAAAAAGTCTGCGGCTGATTTTATGAGCAGCAACATGAAGATCGACCTGTTTCACAATCTGGACTGTCTGGACTGTCTGGACTGTCTGGACTGTCTGGACTGTCTGGCCGCAGCGCTCAATCATCTGACGCTGACGAGGTGGGAAATGGGGATGTGGTGAAACAGCCTGAGTTTCGGGGTTTGCATAAAAGCAACACACAAATAAAGAAAACTGAACACAAGAAAAGCCCTGCGGTCACACACCGGACGCTACTGTACACAGGTCAGCGCTAGCAGGGCTGTTATCTACGGGTCAATGTTCAGCGTGGCTGTGCTGAATAAACACCAGCTCACAGGTGCAGCCAGGTTTTAGCTTAGTGCTCAGTGTATTCATAGTTTTGATCCAGATCTGCTGAAGTAGCTTCACGTTGAAGGTGTTGAGTTGAGATTTAATCATAGCAGGTTAGCTGGAGTATTCAAGAGAGAGTATTTTTAAAAGCTCCCATTCGGTCAGTAAGCTGTAGCCGGTCACCACGAGCGAGGATGCTGGGTAATCATCCAGTAACGTGGAAGCTCAGTGTAACACACTGCCGTCCAAACAAAGCCGTGCTTCTCAAAATGTAATGATGAACGGACCAATAGAAATGCTAGACCTGAAATGTCATCTCCAAAATAGTAACTTTACAGGAGAGACCAACAACTCTACTTTCAATGGAAGTCAATGGAACCAGATTTTTTTGTTTCCATTTCTATTGGTCCATTTATGAAATTAGTCAATTTTACAATGTAAGCAGCAGCTGTTGTGTTTAAATGATATGTAAAATTAAAAATCAACAAAAAAGATACATGTTTTTCTTTGGACAGTGATGATATGTAATGTATATGTAAAACTCTATTCCATAATAATATACTGTTCCAACAATTTACTGTACTGTGAATGTTTTAGCCACCTGGGGACATTATTATATGCAAAAAAATATTTATTCGAGACAGGAAGCTTTTATTTACTCAGTAAACACTTTATTATTAAATATTAATCAGTATTAATAGAGTAAGTAGAGCTTTTACACTTTATTATTAAATATTAAACAGTATTAATAGAGTAAGTAGTGCTTTAACACTTTATTATTAAATATTAATCAGTATTAATAGAGTAAGTAGTGCTTTTACACTTTATTATTAAATATTAATCAGTATTAATAGAGTAAGTAGAGCTTTTACACTTTATTATTAAATATTAAACAGTATTAATAGAGTAAGTAGTGCTTTAACACTTTATTATTAAATATTAATCAGTATTAATAGAGTAAGTAGTGCTTTTACACTTTATTATTAAATATTAAACAGTATTAATAGAGTAAGTAGTGCTTTTACACTTTATTATTAAATATTAATCAGTATTAATAGAGTAAGTAGTGCTTTTACACTTTATTATTAAATATTAATCAGTATTAATAGAGTAAGTAGTGCTTTTACACTTTATTATTAAATATTAAACAGTATTAATAGAGTAAGTAGTGCTTTTACACTTTATTATTAAATATTAATCAGTATTAATAGAGTAAGTAGTGCTTTTACACTTTATTATTAAATATTAATCAGTATTAATAGAGTAAGTAGTGCTTTTACACTTTATTATTAAATATTAATCAGTATTAATAGAGTAAGTAGTGCTTTTACACTTTATTATTAAATATTAATCAGCATTAATAGAGTAAGTAGTGCTTTTACACTTTATTATTAAATATTAATCAGTATTAATAGAGTAAGTAGTGCTTTAACACTTTATTATTAAATATTAATCAGTATTAATAGAGTAAGTAATGCTTTTACACTTTATTATTAAATATTAAACAGTATTAATAGAGTAAGTAGTGCTTTTACACTTTATTATTAAATATTAATCAGTATTGATAGAGTAAGTAGTGCTTTTACACTTTATTATTAAATATTAATCAGTATTAATAGAGTAAGTAGTGCTTTTACACTTTATTATTAAATATTAATCAGTATTAATAGAGTAAGTAGTGTTTTCTATACGTCAGTGTGTTTATTTAACTCTTTCCAAGCTTCTCCTAAACAACCCAGTATTATTATCAGTTCTCATCTAATACCTGCTTTGACTGCTCAGTACTTCATTAAGATAAATCAAGATTTGCTGCTGAAGGAACTGAACACATTCATACAATGTCTGGGGCGTCCAGGAGAAATCTGGAACCTAACTTTGTTATTTACATCTGTTCTAATCAGATCTGCTGTTCCTACTGGGAATATTTTTAACAGTAGTATATATACATTTTTTTTTAGTTTTGTATTAATAGTATTTCTCATATTTGTATCACTCAATATTACAGAGAAACTATATTTAGTGTCACTTAAAGGAACTTGTAGCAGTTCATTAAGGTAAAAGCTGATTAAGCTTAATTACGGAGAGATGTGAGTTGGTGCTGTTGCTGAGGATCACACACTGAGCTACAGTTTCTGCTGATGTAAGTCAGCGTCTGGGTTTCTAAGGTGTGTTAAGAGCTTCTGCTTTGTGATTTCTGTTCCGGTAAAACCGGCCTAAGGCGGACAGCCCGCATCCACTCAGCTACCAGCCCTTCCCCCGTGATCCTCACCGCGTGGAACAACAGGAAGTGCTGACTCACAGTGACACAGCACATCTCGGGTCTTGTGAGCTTCAACTAAAAAAGAAAAAGCAGCTTCAGGAACTGAAGAACGCTTCGTCACCTTCAGACACGTGATTACTTCATTCAAACTAGACCCAAATCATCATTTTAGACTTTATTTAGAGATGTAACCTGTACGGTGGATTCAGGATGATAGATAATATACATATTATATATAAATATTGCTAATAAATATAATCGCTGTTCAAAGAAATACATGTATCTTGATTTTTGTTGCTTTTCATTTTTAATCATTTGAACACGACAGCTGCTCTTTTTATTTTGTCAAAGTTAAAACGATGAATGGACCAATAGAAATGCAGCACAATCAACAAAACCTCTTTACATTAACTTAATTTGAAATTATTTAATTCAAACTAGACCAAAATTTTTTTTATTTATTCTGATATAAGTCTGTAATGTGGATTTAGGACATGAGTCCTAACTAAAAAAATAAGATTTAAGTAATCACCATTTAATATAAAGTATGATATAGTGTAATTAAAGAATATCATAAAATTAAATGTTTATAAAACGCTTATATATACATAGCTTTAAAAAGTGCTATACTCTATACGTTATATTTTATTTTATTATAATTTTATTCTCATGCAGCTCTTTAGTATAATTTTAGAAGAAATGTTGGTATTTCACAGCTGCAAGCACATAAACACTGATTGTTCTTCTACTGAAGACTAAGAAAATATCATAAATTTCGATATTATGTGTTGTGATACTGTATCGATTCTCAAATGCACAGTATCAGTTTTTAATCAATAGTTTACAATCAAAGATTTAAGGTTAACAGTGGTTTAGTATTGTGTTTAGACCCCCGTGCACTAGACAGCAGTGTTCTTCACTATTAGACTCTCCAACGTAAACAAATAGCGCAAGGTCGCGCAGCTAACGTTAGCATTCACAACCCTTTGCATATCGTCACTGTTCAAAAACAACAAAACATCTCAATTTTTTCCAATTTTGGCTCTTCTACATCAACATGGCAGCTGTTGTTTACATCGTGTGAATAATCCATGATGAATGGACCAATAGAAATGCTCTAAAATAGCTTGGAAATCATTCTGGTTTCATTGACTTGCATTAAAAGTAAAGACAGTTTTTGTTCTCTGCTGTCAAGTTACTATTTTGGAGATATTCGTTTTTATTTGGACAGCAAAGAATGGCCTAGATTTACTTCTGGGCCTCCAAACTGGACCAAAGGCTGGTCACTATACTAAAGGTCAGTAGCAGAAAAGGTTTTGGACTAATGGGGGCTTTGATGTGGCCTGATGTTTTTATTGTGCTGGCCTTGGGACGCAGTCCAGAGTCCAAGAAGTAAATCAAGGCCAGAACTGTGTGGCAGGTCATGTGATACCCACAACCTAAAGGTGATTTATGGATGCATGACAGCAATTGTTATAAAACTATATGATTTTCTCATAGCTTCTACATCTACACTTGTGCTCTTGTGCTATTATTGAACTCTAACATTCACGTATGCTTACTAGACACAGATTAAACTGTCATCAACTACCAAATATTCATCAACTTATTAACTACATAAGTAATGGAGACTTTAAAGTATACGTCACGCAGCTAATATTTCAAACCTGAAAAACAGCTGCGTCACGGTTCGCCTTCTGAGCTTTAATCACAAAAAACATCAAACAAAGTTGATATTTGTCTGAATTTCTGACCTCTGTCGCATCTGTCTATTTAAAATCGAGCTTTTAGTGCAGTTTGTAGTTAAAAAATTCGTTTTTGTCTTTATTTTATTTGTCGTAATCTCGTATTCAGCCTAGCAGCGCAGCTCGACTCGTGATTGGCCACGCTGCGTAAGCCCGCCTACGCCTACGTGGAATCCTTGCATTCGATTGGCTGGCCGAGCTGTCGGTTCGCGAGGGTGGCAATAAATACGGAGAGCAAAGCGCCTCCATCTCACAGCTTCGGGAAGACTCACAAGAGGTTCTTGCTTCAACAGTGCTTGAACGGAACTTCTCCCTCGACTCGACTGATTTCGACGACCGTCGTGTAGAATTTATTTTTGTACGTTTTGATAAAAAAAAGGAGAAAAACCAGCAGAAATGGAGTCTCAGATCCGCCAGAACTACCACCGCGACTGCGAGGCCGCCATCAACAGGATGGTGAACATGGAGCTTTTCGCCTCCTACACCTACACCTCCATGGTGAGTCCGAAACTCGAGCACAAATATTCGATTTAATACGATTTTGTCGATGATTACGCTCTTAGGCTAATCGACTCGAGCGCTTGAGCTGAATAAAGATCTCGCGAGATCTTGGGTGGGGCCTCCCCACTCATTGTTTTCATGATCCTGAACGTGCTGTGAGCTTGTGGCCCTTCCTCAAGTTCCTAACCTGTTTTCCTTCCATCAGGCTTACTACTTCTCCAGGGACGACGTGGCTCTGGAGGGTTTCGCCCACTTCTTCAAGGAGAACAGCCACGAGGAGCGTGAGCACGCTGAGAAGCTCCTCTCCTTCCAGAACAAAAGAGGTGGACGTATCTTCCTCCAGGACATCAAGGTATGTTATGAACGTTGGACCTGCATTTTTATATTATTTTTATTATAAATGTATTATATACTATGATTTATTATTATTAGTCAGTTATAGCTGAATGTGTTGAGCAGAGATTCTGAACCTTCTCCTCTTTCTCCCCGTCCATCAGAAGCCTGAGCGTGATGAGTGGGGAACCGGGCTGGAGGCCATGCAGTGCGCTCTGCAGCTGGAGAAGAACGTGAACCAGGCTCTGCTGGACCTGCACAAGATCGCCTCCGAGAAGAACGACCCTCATGTGAGTCACAGTTTACGTGCATATGTGAGCCCACACCCATGTCTGCCGCGGCTCAGATAGGAGATACGTGGTTACGCAGCAGGACAGCTGGTCATGTCCCACCCTTCTGTCTGTATCCCACCCACAGCGAGTCGTCGCTATCCAAAGAAAAATGAGCGTCTACAAAATAGAACTTTACAGTTGAGGCCAAAAACTTGCTTTACCTTCAATGCAAGTCAATAGAACCAGCATTTTTACTGAGCTATGTTGGAGCGTTTCTATTGGTCCATTCGTCATAACGTTTTCACACAATGTGAACGACAGCTGTTGCATTCATACAACACAGAACTAAAAATTGCTAAAAATATTAGAGATGCCTGATTTTCTTTGGACAGTGATAATGCCAGCAACACCAATGTGGCCACAACCAATCAGAGCAGCCGAAACAAACGTCTTTACACACTTTTAATGCTGAGCTTCTGTTTTTATTCCAACAGCTCTGCGACTTCCTGGAGACTCACTACCTCAACGAGCAAGTGGAGGCCATCAAGAAGCTGGGTGACCACATCACCAACCTCAGCAAGATGGACGCTGGCAACAACAGGATGGCCGAGTACCTGTTCGACAAGCACACTCTGGGCAGCAAGAGCTAAACACGCTCGGGCTCCACCCGTGACCTGCGTTCGCCCATCTCTCTAAATTCTGCTACGAAACCTGCTCGTTAGTGTGTAACGTTCACGCAGTGCTGAGTGTGGAGCGTCTGAATGGAAAGATCTCGTGAAGCTCTGTTAACGCCTGAGCGTCGCTTCCCTGAATGTTTGCACTACTTAATTTTTAATCTCACGTGAATCTGATGAATAAACATTTTGAGCTGATCATGTGACTCTGGAGTGTTTTCTACGCAACAGTGCCGTAACCTTGTGCACACGGCTATGAGGTGCTTTATCAGAGCTGGGAGTGTTCAGAGATACGGGTGGGTGGGCGGGCCTGTTAGAGTTCATTACCTAAGTACATTACTAATTATTAAATGAATAACTTTCTAGGGGCTAAACACACACCTGTAAAAGTGCTTATAAATAATATTTTAAAAATCATTATGCAAAGCATGAAGGTGTGCAGAGAAACACTATGACGGTCGGTTCCACAGACCCAGAGTAAGATCTCACTATTGGCACTGCAGTCTAGGATTAATGTGTACCCAAGAAACTCACCCGAGTGCTTCAAATCATTAACTTCCAGAGGTCTTCAAATCTGGATCTTTAATCCAGGTTCCAGTCCTGGATTTAGTTAATACTGTTTCTAGGTGGACAGTCAGGTATATAAACAGCTCAGTTAAAGCCCAATGAATACGAAATCCAGGACTGGAGATCAGAGTCTAGATTGGAAGATTTCTGGAGACCAATGTTTTTCAGCTAGTAGACTGCAGCCCCTCAGTGGACAGTTGTGGTACTGCTAGGGTGATGTTAAGTTTTAATTAAAAGCTACAAACAAATAACAATATAGATATTTAATTAAACTAATTGTTACAAATTTTAATTATTTGCACAAAAAAACTGAAAAAACTAGCAAAACGTTTAAAAAAATGTGCAAACTGTTTAAAAAAGATTTCTGTATTGATTACTAATAATATTTGATCGTGTAAGTCACACACAATCTAACTACACTAATAACACAAACACACAATCAGAAACTGATGTCACCTTCTTGTCCTGCAGTGACCAGTCCAGCAGTTCCCATATCAGTTAATCAGTCCTGAACATTGACCTGGAGGTATCTAGGTCCATGTTTTTATGAATAGTACACCTACTAAGCGTGTGTGTGTTATTACTACCACTAGGTGGCACTTGTGTTTGCACACAGCGCATCTTTAACCTCCACATTTAACCCATTCGTGCAGTGAAACACTAGTGAGCACACTTGCCCAGAGCACCCAGGGAGCAGTTGGGGATTAGCTGCCTTGCTCAAAGGCACTTCAGTGGTGTGCTGTAGGTAGGACTGGGCGATATGGACCAAAAATAATATCTCAATATTTTTAGCTATTTGAGGATATACGATATATATCTCGATCATTTTTCTTCCCATAAGGTGATAACAGAAAAATCTTTTTATTTGGATCTTGTACAAAAACCAATAAGCATCTTTGTGCTACTTTATTAAGAACAAACATTAGCATTACTGATGCTTAAACTGTAAAACTTTTCAATTTTTAATAAATATAACAATAAAATGTGTTACTGCTCTGTGAACTGTTAATCTGTCTGATACTGTAGTGAATAAATAAAGCGAGGACTGTTCATTCAGACGCCCCGCGTTATTCCTCAAACCAATACATTACTTCATCACGTCGTTTAGCGTATTTAGCTCTACATGCAGTCGAAAATCTCTTGACGGAGATTAATTCCATGTGTAATCAGACGTTTCATCAGATCAGATGTATTACTCGTTCCGGAAGTTGCTATCCTGAAGCGTTTGCTGCAGCTGCTCTGAGACAGAACCGAAATAGAGCCAAACTTTCGAGTGCTCGACATGTTAAACTAGCTGTGAGTTTGTGTGTGTGTGTGTGTGTGTGTGTGTGTGTGTTCTCTGTGTTTCTGTGTGTCATGGCATGCATTACATTTTTTATTTTTTATTTATTCTGTGTTATATGCAAAGTACCGAAAATAGGCACTGGATTTTTTTAGACTTTTCAGTACTCAGTAGTTTCGATACCCAGCCCTACTTTCAACAGGCTTTGTTTTTCTTTTTAGAAACCAGCTGCTCTCGAGAGCTTCTATCGTGTGTTTATCGTCTCCATGCTGTCGCTGCCTGTGTTTACGGGTCAGGCAGTGGGGGGAGTGAGTTTTGTGAGGGAGAGAGGCGAGGCAGTGTGAAGAGGGAGGCGAGCTGGTGGATCTACAAGTCTAATTACAGCGGAACACAGACGTTATCGATATAAACGATATTATCTCATCTGTAGGTCCAGGAAATCAAACCAGCAACCTGCCCCACAACTAGTATTTGTGTGTGAGAGGCCAGTAGAGGGTCAGTTAAAGGACTTTGCTCTGCTAGGTGTTACTGACCGTACACAGGCAGTGATATGATCTGACCTAGCGCTGACTCAGAGCGTCTCAGCAGTTTAGACTGCGAGAGTTTCCACTGTAGAAGTGCTGCTTCATCTAAAGAAATACTTCAAAACATGCTGACTCTCTGCTGGACATGCTGACTCTCTGCTGGACATGCTGACTCTCTGCTGGACATGCTGACTCTCTGCTGGACATGCTGACTCTCTGCTGGACATGCTGACTCTATGACACATCTGAAGATGCTGTATCCAGTTACAGACTTTGAGAGACACATCATCAGACTGAGACAAACAAGAGGTCATGTCTATGAACTGCTCACCATCTAGTCCATTCTGGAACCGTATTGTCTTCAGCGATGAATCCAGGTTCTGTTTGGGGTCCGGTGCCGGTCTGGTTTGAGTATGGAGCTTCTTGGTGATGCTTCAAATCCTGGCTTTGCTGTGGATCGACACACTGACTGACTCACCTGCTGGTGTGATGATCTGGGGAGCATCACTATGACAGTCGGTCCCTCTGGTCAATAACAGCTCAGCTGCACGTGCAGGACATCCACATGTGTTTCCTCTCATGTTAGAACTTCCAACTGACGTTCAGCAGGATACGGTTCCATACACAGGTTCAGGATCTACAGGAGCAGCATCTGAGGGTAAACGTGCTGCAGGATGTTGTACAGAACCTGTATGTCTCCAACCAGATCTCATCTTTTATCCAGACTAAAGAACCAACAGGCAACAGAAAACATTCACACACATACTTTCAGTCCAGCAGCTCCTTCTGAGTGTGTTAGTATTGTATATTTTTCAATAAGACACACACATCTACACACATATTTTGGCCACTGGATATAAAATATTAATTTTTAAATCGATTTTGAAGCTGCTTGCAATGTCAGTTGATCCCATGTGACCCTCATAAACACACTGCTGCTTACGGTGGTAACAAACCCCGAGCCACTACATTAGAAGGCCACTTGCTGACTCACTGGACATCCTTCTTAGATACAGGTAATACGAGTCGGTGCACAGAGTCAGTGCTGAGTCACTGTGTGTCACTAAACATAGATAAAGGTAAAAGCCAGTGTACATGAATAGAAGTCTGTATTTTGGAGAGACTTGTTTTCCTTTGAACAGCGATTATAGAAATATGAATAGATGTCCACAGGGGGCTAGTAGGCAAAGTGGGTACTGCACACACTAGACCACCGAGTTGGGTGATACAGTATACAGTAAACATTTACAGTGTAACTCTACAATATATACAAGCCACCAATATATGATACAATATAGACACAGATCAGCCTCAGCACTGAACAACCTCCCTGTATCTCCACTCACTGTTATAAGGACACTGCTGTCTGGATAGTTTTGGTTGGTGGACGATTCTCAGTCCAGCAGTGACACTGAGGTGTTTAAACACTCCAGCAGCAGCAGCACTGCTGTGTCTAGATCAGATCTCTATTCATTATATCTCTATTTATTATCAGAAATATCTCAATTAATTAAAAAATGAAATACTGATTCTCAGTACTGAACTATACACGCTTATAAACGTCTCTCTGTAACTCAGAGTCACTTTTACTACACGCTTATGAACGTCTCTCTGTAACTCAGTCACTTTTACTACACGCTTATAAACGTCTCTCTGTAACTCAGAGTCACTTTTACTACACGCTTATAAACGTCTCTGTAACTCAGTCACTTTTACTACACGTTTATAAACGTCTCTCTGTACCTCAGTCACTTTTACTACACGCTTATAAACGTCTCTCTGTAACTCAGAGTCACTTTTACTACACGCTTATAAGCGTCTCTCTGTACCTCAGTCACTTTTACTACACGCTTATAAACGTCTCTCTGTAACTCAGTCACTTTTACTACACGTTTATAAACGTCTCTCTGTACCTCAGTCACTTTTACTACACGCTTATAAACGTCTCTCTGTAACTCAGAGTCACTTTTACTACACGCTTATAAGCGTCTCTCTGTACCTCAGTCACTTTTACTACACGCTTATAAGCGTCTCTCTGTAACTCAGAGTCACTTTTACTACACGCTTATAAGCGTCTCTCTGTAACTCAGAGTCACTTTTACTACACGCTTATAAGCGTCTCTCTGTAACTCAGAGTCACTTTTACTACACGCTTACAAACGTCTCTCTGTAACTCAGAGTCACTTTTACTACACGTTTATAAACGTCTCTCTGTAACTCAGATTCACTTTTAATACACGCTTATTAACATCTCTCTGTAACTCAGTCACTTGTACTATACGCTTATAAACATCTAGCTGTAACTCAGTCACTTTTACTACACGCTTATAAACGTCTCTCTGTAACTTATAGTCACTTTTACTACACGCTTATTAACATCTCTCTGTAACTCAGAGTCACTTTTACTACACGCTTATAAACATCTCTCTGTAACTCAGTCACTTTTACTACACGTTTATAAACGTCTTAATGTAACTCAGTCACTTTTACTACACATTTATAAACGTCTCTCTGTAACTCAGTCACTTTTACTATAATAATATTATTAATTATTATTACTATTATTTTGAGACTATTCTATTTATTTGGAGATAATTTCTCATTAATAACTGAAATAATAGAAGAAGATTAAATATTAATAAAGTTCACAGGTTGTGTTCAGTTCCGTCTGTGTGACGTTGAAAGGTCTGAAATAAATAAATAATAATGGTGATTAAGTATTAATGAAGTGCTTGGCTCATTAAATCCTCGCGTTGTGATTGGCTGGCCACAGCCGCTCCGCTGCAGTGGGGCTGATAAATAGTGAGCGCGCGAGCTGAGGGTCTTAGCAGACGGGTTCTCGGGTCAACAGTGATTGGACGGAACTTGGTCTCCTCTGTGAGTGTTTCATCTGTTGCTGGTTCTGAAGAGCGCGAGCAGGAATGGAGTCTCAGGTCCGTCAGAACTTCCACCGCGACTGCGAGGCCGCCATCAACAGGATGGTGAACATGGAGCTGAGCGCCTCCTACACCTACACCTCCATGGTGAGTCAGCAGGGGGCGCCTTTTCCTCAGTCCACCTTAAACAGTGCTGTAGTTATTATAGGGTCTCGGGCGCCGGAATGTATCTGCTGCTCTATTTAAGGTGGAATTTAAGGTGAAAATTCTGAAAGTCGAGCGAACAAGAAGTCTTAACACTGTAAACTCTCACCTGTACCTGCTTCAGTTCAGTGAATATTAATACTGATATTTTAATATTATAAATCTTGTTATTAGCATTATTAATCGTATTATTAATCTTACTCTAAACACTTTCACTACAGACAGAGAAAGCAGTTACACTAGCGAACCCTGAGATTTTTACTGTTGTTAGATAGATAGATAGATAGATAGCAGACAGATAGATATATAGACAGAGAGACAGATAGATAGATAGTTCAAGAAATAGATAGATAGATAGATAGATAGATAGATAGATAGATAGATAGATAGTTCAAGAGATGGATAGATAGATAGATAGATAGATAGATAGATAGATAGATAGATAGGTAGATATACAGATAGATAGATAGTTCAAGAGATAGCAGACAGATATATATATAGAGAGACAGATAGATAGTTCAAGAGATAGATAGATATAGATAGATAGTTTAAGAGATAGATAGCAGACAGATAGATAGATAGATAGATAGATAGATAGATAGATAGATAGATAGCAGACAGATATATGTAGATAGATAGATAGATAGACAGACCGTTAGATAGATAGATAGATAGATAGATAGATAGATAGATAGATAGATAGATAGATAGCAGACAGATAGATATATAGACAGAGAGACAGATAGATAGATAGTTCAAGAAATAGATAGATAGATAGATAGATAGATAGATAGATAGATAGATAGATAGTTCAAGAGATGGATAGATAGATAGATAGATAGATAGATAGATAGATAGATAGATAGATAGATAGATAGATAGGTAGATATACAGATAGATAGATAGTTCAAGAGATAGCAGACAGATATATATATAGAGAGACAGATAGATAGTTCAAGAGATAGATAGATATAGATAGATAGTTTAAGAGATAGATAGCAGACAGATAGATAGATAGATAGATAGATAGATAGATAGATAGATAGATAGATAGATAGATAGATAGCAGACAGATATATGTAGATAGATAGATAGATAGACAGACCGTTAGATAGATAGATAGATAGATAGATAGATAGATAGATAGATAGATAGATAGATAGCAGACAGATATATGTAGATAGATAGATAGATAGATAGATAGATAGATGGACATACAGTTAGATAGATAGATAGATAGATAGATAGATAGATAGATAGATAGATAGATAGCAGACAGATATATGTAGATAGATAGATAGATAGATAGATAGATAGATGGACATACAGTTAGATAGATAGATAGATAGATAGATAGATAGATAGATAGATAGATAGCAGACAGATATATGTAGATAGATAGATAGATAGATAGATAGATAGCAGACAGATATATGTAGATAGATAGATAGATAGATAGCAGACAGATAGATATATGTAGATAGATAGATAGATAGCTGGGACTGTGCTGCTCTGTGATTGGTCTTGAGTTTTAGAAAAACAAGCTTAAACTCTGTGATCACGTTCAGCTGATTCGTTACTCCCAGCAGGACGGACAGACAGGGACACTGGACTACTGTCCACTCTGGAAAAGTGAAAGTCCTGATAAAATCGTAAAGCAGAGGCTGAACCTGCGGTGCTTCCAGATTAATCTGTAGTCCAGTTTGTAGCTGCTCCTTTTAGGGTTTGTGGAAATTGAGTTTGCTGGAACACGGCAGCTGCATCTTCTCCAAAGTTCACCAAAAACAAACACTTACACACGCTCGAGTTTGTTTACTGTCTGAATAAATATCCGTCCAGCGTGTTCCAGCCTTTAGACTCTGATGCTGGTCAGTTCTAACTTGTTTTCTTTTCCTGCAGGCCTTCTACTTCTGTAGGGACGATGTGGCTCTGGAAGGGTTCTCCCATTTCTTCAAGAAGAACAGCCACCAGGAGCACGGAGAGAAGCTCCTCTCCTTCCAGAACAAGAGAGGTGGACGGATTGTCCTCCAGGACATTACGGTCGGTCTCTCTGAAGCTTCTTAGACTTTCAGACTGTCCTTTATCTCACTATACTTATATATACTACTTTCCTCTATCATGCTATATATGTATTCTTTATTTGTATTTATGTAGAAACCGGAACGCAATGAGTGGGGAACCGGGCTGGAGGCCATGCAGTATGCTCTGCAGCTGGAGAAGAAGGTGAACCAGGCTCTGCTGGACCTGCACAAGCTGGCCATGGAGAGGGAAGACCCTCATGTGAGTCACCTGCCTGTATACACACATCTTTGTGTATCTAACAGTATTTAACAGTAATACCTGAGATCTCAGCAGCCCTCGGAGCACAGCCATGTTTATGCTGAAGATCCAGGGTTACGGGTGGAGTGGTGGGTTTTCCGAAGTAGAGCACAGGGCTGGTTTCAGCTGTGGAGAGCTGGACAGGCTGTTCTCAATGTGTTTGGTGCTCGTTTCACTAAATTATACATAACGCTGTGTAATAGAATGGAACCTCTGATCATCTAAAGTTCTCCCGGGAACGTAGTATTTCAATTTACTGAACATCCCAAAATTAAAACCCCACAAGTATCTTCCCCAGAATCAAACAGCCGCACTACACTACTTACAGAAGATTTTCTTTTAGGGATCTTCAGCGGCAATGAGTTGCATGCTTAAATGGTTCTCTACACGGTGAACAGGTTCTTAGTGCTGTATAGAACCACTGCCAGGTTTGGTGCTACATTAAACCGTATACAAAAGTCAGTAAGATAGAATCTTTTTTGTAAAAAAAAAGTTCTATAGAGCAGCAAAAACAGGTTCTTCTATTTTTAGAAGTTAGCAGAACCATTTTTGGTGCTGTATAGAACCACTACCAGGTTAGGTATTATATAGAACCATGCAATCACTCAGTAAACATTACTATCTGACAGATAGTATGTTTGTAACTGTAAGCAGCTAGACTGCTTACAATTAACCTTCATAACTTTTGTGATCGAGCATTCTCCAGATTTGCTCCCCGTCTCTGGACCGCTCTTCCACCGCTCTTCTCCTCACATTCAAATCCAATCTTAAAACCTTCATCTCTTCACTCTGGCATACGATCTTACAATTATTAAACATCTGAATCTGCAAACCTAACCTCTATACTTTACGCTATGATGGTGACATGACCCTCACTGGTCCTCTTCCTCTTTCTGACAGCTGTGTGACTTCCTGGAGTCGCACTACCTGAACGAGCAGGTGGAGACGATGAAGAAGCTGGGTGACCACATCACCAACCTCACCAAGATGGACGCTGGAAACAGCAGGATGGCCGAGTACCTGTTCGACAAGAACACTCTGGAGAGCTGAATGCGCGAGGAGGCGACTGAAGATGAATATTTATGTTGATGAGATCTACCACGCTTATTCATTTATTCACGTTTAAAGAACGTCAGTGGCCAGTTCTGCTCGGTGACCGTGTGTCTGGCTCTTCAGCTCCAGTCTGTTCAGTCGTCTATCAGGAAACAGCTGCTCACTAAAATATACACATCAGTTTTTAACCACGACTGAATCTGACCAATAAAATCTTTGATGTGGACGAGTGAGTGGGTCTGGTTTTCTCCCTCGCTCTCTGCCTCCACTTCTCTTTATTACAGCTCCTTATTCATTCTCTGACTCGCTTTACTCTCTGACTCTCCATTCCTGCCTCAACAGTCGCTCTTCACCTCCACTTCTCTTTATTACAGCTCCTTATTCATTCTCTGACTCGCTTTACTCTCTGACTCTCCATTCCTGCCTCAACAGTCGCTCTTCACCTCCACTTCTCTTTATTACAGCTCCTTATTCATTCTCTGACTCGCTTTACTCTCTGACTCTCTATTCCTGCCTCAACAGTCGCTCTTCACCTCCACTTCTCTTTATTACAGCTCCTTATTCATTCTCTGACTCGCTTTACTCTCTGACTCTCCATTCCTGCCTCAACAGTCGCACTTCACCTCCACTCCTCTTCATTACAGCACTTTATTCATTCTCTGACTCGCTTTACTCTCTGACTCTCCATTCCTGACTCAACAGTCGCTCTTCACCTCCACTCCTCTTCATTACAGCACTTTATTCATTCTCTGACTCGCTTTACTCTCTGACTCTCCATTCCTGCCTCAACAGTCGCTCTTCACCTCTACTTTTCTTTATTACAGCACCTTATTCATTCTCTGACTCGCTTTATCCTCTGACTCTCCATTCCTGCCTCAACAGTCGCTCTTCACCTCCACTTCTCTTTATTACAGCACCTTATTCATTCTCTAACTCGCTTTACTCTCTGACTCTTTATTCCTGCCTCAACAGTCGCTCTTCACCTCCACTTCTCTTTATTACAGCACCTTATTCATTCTCTGACTCGCTTTACTCTCTGACTCTCCATTCCTGCCTCAACAGTCGCTCTTCACCTCCACTTCTCTTTATTACAGCACCTTATTCATTCTCTGACTCGCTTTACTCTCTGACTCTTTATTCCTGCCTCAACAGTCGCTCTTCACCTCCACTTCTCTTCATTACAGCACCTTATTCATTCTCTGACTCGCTTTACTCTCTGACTCTCTATTCCTGCCTCAACAGTGACTCTCTGCCTCCACTTCTCTTTATTACAGCTCCTTATTCTTTCTCTGACTCGCTTTACTCTCTGACTCTCCATTCCTGCCTCAACAGTGACTCTCTGCCTCCACTTCTCTTTATTACAGCTCCTTATTCATTCTCTGACTCGCTTTACACTCTGACTCTCCATTCCTGCCTCAACAGTGACTCTCTGCCTCCACTTCTCTTTATTACAGCTCCTTATTCTTTCTCTGACTCGCTTTACTCTCTGACTCTCCATTCCTGCCTCAACAGTCGCTCTCCACCTCCACTTCTCTTTATTACAGCTCCTTATTCATTCTCTGACTCGCTTTACTCTCTGACTCTCCATTCCTGCCTCAACAGTCGCTCTCCACCTCCACTTCTCTTTATTACAGCTCCTTATTCATTCTCTGACTCACTTTATCCTCTGACTCTCCATTCCTGCCTCAACAGTCGCTCTCCACCTCCACTTCTCTTTATTACAGCTCCTTATTCATTCTCTGACTCACTTTATCCTCTGACTCTCCACTCCTGCCTCAACAGTCGCTCTTCACCTCCACTCCTCTTCATTACAGCACTTTATTCATTCTCTGACTCGCTTTACTCTCTGACTCTCCATTCCTGCCTCAACAGTCGCTCTTCACCTCCACTCCTCTTCATTACAGCACCTTATTCTTTCTCTGACTCGCTTTATCCTCTGACTCTCCATTCCTGCCTCAACAGTCGCTCTTCACCTCCACTTCTCTTTATTACAGCTCCTTATTCATTCTCTGACTCGCTTTACTCTCTGACTCTCTATTCCTGCCTCAACAGTCGCTCTTCACCTCCACTTCTCTTTATTACAGCTCCTTATTCATTCTCTGACTCGCTTTACTCTCTGGCTCTCCATTCCTGCCTCAACAGTCGCTCTTCACCTCTACTTTTCTTTATTACAGCTCCTTATTCATTCTCTGACTCGCTTTACTCTCTGACTCTCCATTCCTGCCTCAACAGTCGCTCTTCACCTCCACTCCTCTTCATTACAGCACCTTATTCATTCTGACTCGCTTTACTCTCTGACTCTCCATTCCTGCCTCAACAGTCGCTCTTCACCTCCACTCCTCTTCATTACAGCACCTTATTCATTCTCTGACTCGCTTTATCCTCTGACTCTCCATTCCTGCCTCAACAGTCGCTCTTTACCTCCACTTCTCTTTATTACAGCACCTTATTCATTCTCTGACTCGCTTTACTCTCTGACTCTCCATTCCTGCCTCAACAGTCGCTCTTTACCTCCACTTCTCTTTATTACAGCACCTTATTCATTCTCTGACTCACTTTACTCTCTGACTCTCCATTCCTGCCTCAACAGTGACTCTCTGCCTCCACTTCTCTTTATTACAGCACCTCATTCTTTCTCTGACTCGCTTTACTCTCTGCCTCTCCATTCCTGCCTCAACAGTGACTCTCTGCCTCCACTTCTCTTTATTACAGCTCCTTATTCATTCTCTGACTCGCTTTACTCTCTGACTCTCCATTCCTGCCTCAACAGTCGCTCTTCACCTCCACTTCTCTTCATTACAGCACCTTATTCATTCTCTGACTCGCTTTACTCTCTGACTCTCCATTCCTGCCTCAACAGTCGCTCTTCACCTCCACTTCTCTTTATTACAGCTCCTTATTCATTCTCTGACTCGCTTTACTCTCTAACTCTCCATTCCTGCCTCAACAGTCGCTCTTCACCTCTACTTTTCTTTATTACAGCTCCTTATTCATTCTCTGACTCGCTTTACTCTCTAACTCTCCATTCCTGCCTCAACAGTCGCTCTTCACCTCTACTTTTCTTTATTACAGCTCCTTATTCATTCTCTGACTCGCTTTACTCTCTGACTCTCCATTCCTGACTCAACAGTCGCACTTCACCTCCACTCCTCTTCATTACAGCACTTTATTCATTCTCTGACTCGCTTTACTCTCTGACTCTCCATTCCTGCCTCAACAGTCGCTCTTCACCTCCACTTCTCTTTATTACAGCTCCTTATTCATTCTCTGACTCGCTTTACTCTCTGACTCTCCATTCCTGCCTCAACAGTCGCTCTTCACCTCTACTTTTCTTTATTACAGCTCCTTATTCATTCTCTGACTCGCTTTACTCTCTGACTCTCCATTCCTGACTCAACAGTCGCACTTCACCTCCACTCCTCTTCATTACAGCACTTTATTCATTCTCTGACTCGCTTTACTCTCTGACTCTCCATTCCTGCCTCAACAGTCGCTCTTCACCTCCACTCCTCTTCATTACAGCACTTTATTCATTCTCTGACTCGCTTTACTCTCTGACTCTCCATTCCTGCCTCTACAGTCGCACTCCACCTCCACTCCTCTTCATTACAGCACCTTATTCTTTCTCTGACTCGCTTTATCCTCTGACTCTCCATTCCTGCCTCAACAGTCGCTCTTCACCTCCACTCCTCTTCATTACAGCACCTTATTCTTTCTCTGACTCGCTTTATCCTCTGACTCTCCATTCCTGCCTCAACAGTCGCTCTTCACCTCCACTCCTCTTCATTACAGCACCTTATTCTTTCTCTGACTTGTTTTACTATCTGACTCTCCATTCCTGCCTCTACAGTCGCACTCCACCTCCACTTCTCTTTATTACAGCTCCTTATTCATTCTCTGACTCACTTTATCCTCTGACTCTCCATTCCTGCCTCAACAGTGACTCTCTGCCTCCACTTCTCTTTATTACAGCACCTTATTCTTTCTCTGACTCGCTTTACTCTCCGACTCTCCATTCCTGCCTCAACAGTGACTCTCCACCTCCACTCCTCTTTATTACAGCACCTTATTCATTCTCTGACTCGCTTTACTCTCTGACTCTCCATTCCTGCCTCAACAGTCGCTCTCCACCTCCACTTCTCTTTATTACAGCTCCTTATTCATTCTCTGACTCACTTTATCCTCTGACTCTCCATTCCTGCCTCAACAGTCGCTCTCCACCTCCACTTCTCTTTATTACAGCTCCTTATTCATTCTCTGACTCGCTTTATCCTCTGACTCTCCATTCCTGCCTCAACAGTGACTCTCTGCCTCCACTTCTCTTTATTACAGCACCTTATTCTTTCTCTGACTTGTTTTACTATCTGACTCTCTATTTCTGACTCAACAGTTGCTCTTTACTTCCACTTCTCTTTACTAGAGCACCTTATTCTTTTTCCAACTCACTTAACTCTCCGACTCGCTTTATACTCCGACTAACTTTATACTCTGACTCTCCATTCCTGCCTCAACAGCCACTGTAAACTTCAGAAGTGACTAAATAAGCTTACACACCTGATCACTAGCGACGGCTGGTCTATCATCTCTTTATCTGATCAATAACAAATATCAGGGTCACTGTCTGTAGAATCAGATTAATATTATTAATAAGCAGATTATACCTGTAGCATCATTAATCCTGAAGATCTTGAGATATTCAAAGTTAGCTGTTAGACATTTTTCTACTAGCCACGTTTACACACATTCACTGTGGCTACACAAGCTGATTAAAAAAGATAATCTTATATATTTAATCAGGTTGCTGCTCTTACTGATGCTCATTAAGGCTATAAAACAGACCAACATACCTCTCCAAGCCACTAGAGGGCGCTGCTCTGTTGTCATCTCTGTAGTACCAGCTGAATATCTACCTTAATCCTTACTGTTAGTGCTACACATAGCCAGTGTTCTAACTACAGTCTAAAACATCAACAAACCTTTTCAGCAGCACTGTCAGCAGCGTCCACTCGCTTCATTACGCTGACCCTCAAGTAGCTAACTGCTAGCTAGCAAGTGTGAAGAACATCAAACTCCATCTTAGCAGAGCAGCGGCAGTACGAAATGAAGCTACGGACCAAATATTAGTAAATATAACGCGTCCTAACATAAACAGTGACCCTCAGCTCGCGATCACATTTAATATACTGGGCTCAACATGAAATGAAGATTTTAATTGGTTAATTAGCCTCTGAGTCAGACTACTGGACGGTTCATGCCTATAGGTCAGCACTACTGATGGTTCTTTCTAGCATAAACGGAACCAAAGTGGTGAGGCGTTGTCCCAGTACTTAGAAAAGTGGTGGGTCAAATGCCCACTTGCCCCCGTGGTTCCAGTGGTCCTGCCAAGCAGTATAGAGTCAGGCCTGTAAGTTCTGTATCCACCACAGTGGATCTAAAATGGGGAGATTATTAAGGGCTTAAACTAAGTTATTTATATATATGTAAATGTATATATATATATATATAAACACACTGTAGCTGCTCGGGTACTGAACAGTGGTTGGAACTGCAGGAACACTGTGACACAGCAAAACATCACGTACCTCCGTCACGAGTCTCTGTTGTTGACCTGTAAGGCAGTAAGGGGAGAACTGGGATCTGGACCCCACGGACTCTCCTCTTCCACCTCCGTCAGCGGGGAGTAACACTCACGGTGACGTCACACCGCTCAGCTGTAAACACAGTGGGATCTGAAAGACTCTTCAAACACTAGATAGTGCTATAATAGAAGGTGGAGTCATTTTTCTCAGATTGGCTGCCAAGGGTCGCTAAACACAGTCCTTTAGCATAATATGGACAAAAGAAACTTTGAAAATTTTGAATGTAGATTAAAGATATTACACTGTATATATATATATATATATATATATATATATATATATATATATATATATATATATATATATATATATAAAATGTCCCAAACAAGGCCGCCATCTTGAAAGCTGCCATATTGGATCAAGGGCAAGGGCTTTCCAATGGGAAGGTGGTCGTGTAGCAGATCAAAGAAGACCAGAACTGATCAGAAATTGACTGATAAATCAGATTAGTAATATCTCTTGAGGTTCAAACATTACGCAGAAAGTTGCAACAACAACCACATTAAACAACATGTGTATCAGTGAGCTGTCCCTGGAGCTGAACACAGATCTGAAGGTGCAGCGTACTGAACATGCATCAGTTGATTTCTGAGACAATTCTGGTCTTCTTTGATCTGCTACAGGACCACCTTCCTGTTGGAAAAACCTTACATCTACATTTACGGCATTTAGCAGACACTCTTATCCAGAGTGACTTAAAGAAGTGCTATGTGTTCACTCAGAGTGTGTATCTCTATCTAGTACAGTAAACCTGACCTTGATACTATATGGCTGCTTTCAAGTTGCCAGTCATGTTCGGGACATGGCCTAAAAGATAGACCTCACCCATTACTTGTGACCCTATATATATATATATATATATATATATATATATATATATATATATATATATATATATATATATATATATATATATATATATTACTAAAAAAAAATACCAGATACCATACCAGCTAACAGAAATCTAGTAATCACTTAATAAATAGCAGAATACAATATTATAAAATCCCAGTTTACTATTGTGTGAAACAAAAATATATGAAATACTACAAAAAAAATGCTAATTACATCAGATGTTCAAGCACGTCTATTTTTGTGCCCTGAAAGGCAAATAAACAGTCAGCATTAGCTCAACATCTTAAAAAGACTAAAGAAACTAATTTTCAATAAATTACAATACACTATATTTATTTATTATGTGGTATATTTGTTTATACAGTATATATTTTACATACAAGCACACATTTGTTTTGTTATGGGTCTTTATTCTGTAGATATGGGTCTTTATTCTGTAGATATGGGTCTTTATTCTGTAGTTATGGGTCTTTATTCTGCAGTTATTTGTCTTTATTCTGTAGTTAGGGGTCTTTGTTCTGTAGTTAGGGGTCTTTATTCTGTAGATATGCGTCTTTATTCTGTAGTTATGGGTCTTTACTCTGTAGTTATGCGTCTTTATTCTGTAGGTATGGGTCTTTATTCTGTAGTTATGGGTCATTATTCTGTAGATATGGGTCTTTATTCTGTAGTTATGGGTCTTTATTCTGTAGTTATGGGTCTTTATTCTGTAGATATGCGTCTTTATTCTGTAGTTATGGGTCTTTATTCTGTAGATATGGGTCTTTATTCTGTAGATATGGGTCTTTATTCTGTATATATGGGTCTTTATTCTGTAGTTACGGGTCTTTATTCTGTAGTTACGAGTCTTTATTCTGTAGGTATGCGTCTTTATTCTGTAGTTATGGGTCTTTATTCTGTAGTTATGGGTCTTTATTCTGTAGTTATGCGTCTTTATTCTGTAGTTATGGGTCTTTATTCTGTAGATACCGGTGTTTATTCTGTAGATATGATCTTTATTCTGTAGATACCGGTCTTTATTCTGTAGATACCGGTCTTTATTCTGTAGATACCGGTGTTTATTCTGTAGATATGATCTTTATTCTGTAGTTTTTAAACTAATATTCGCAGAAACTGTTTCATGAAATCTTATTTTTCATCATATAAAGTCAGTCTTGACTGCAGTAGCTGGGTAAATGTTTAATGTTCATGTTGATGAGTTTAAGAGAAAGACTCTGAGCGACTGCTGAGTAACGACGTCTCAGCACGACCTGAGAAGTTTCCACTGAGGGACGTTCCAGGCGGGTCAGGTTAACATCTGCAGCTTCACAACATTAACACTCATTTATTATTCAGAAGCCAAACAGAGACACACGTCCATGTAAACACGAAGGTAGAAAACTGAACCTGCTGACTGAGCCAGACATCACTTCCTGTTTAGCTTTGGACGTGCTGCTGTTTACATTATTCAGTGCCACAAAAGGTCACAACACTATAATGGACCTAACTAGTATTGTGTCCATTCAGTTACTGGGCCAGTGTTGAGCTGAAGTGGTGACCGTCTCTCTCGGTCTGAGTAATGAGCAGCTCACATGTTGACTCCACACTGCAGCAAAGTTCAGAAACTGGGACAGGGGTGCGGTTCTATCAGCTTTATCAGAGACTAGCGTGAAACCCTGTAACACCTTCCGTTTAGAAACTCTAGCCTGTCAGCAGTCCTGTGTGAGACTCTACTATCCATGATAAGACATGAGCTTCACTCAGTTACTGAATTACTGACTATCTAATGGCACTGAAGACAGAAGGGCAGCACAGATCAAACAACATCACAGCTTTAAAATGACTGTTTGTTATTGTTATTTATTTTATCATATATATATATATATATTGCAAAAAGTATACACTCGCCCATCCACGTCATTGAATTTAGATGTTCTAATCACTTTCATGTCCACAGGTGTATAAAACCAGCACCTAGTCATACAGACTGCTTCTACACACATTAGTAAAGAGTGGGTCTCTCAGGAGCTCAGTGAACTCCAGCGTGGTACCGTGATAGGAAGCCACCTGGTGAAGTTTCCTCACTACTGTATTCCACAGTGGACTGTCAGTGGTGTTCTAACAAAGTGGAAGTGATTGGGAACGACAGCAGCTCCGCCACCAAGTGGTAGAACACGTACAATGACAGAGCGGGTCAGCGGATGCTGAGGAGCATAGAGCACAGAGGTCACCAACTTTCTACAGAGTCCATCACTACAGACCTCCAAACTTCATGTGGTCTTCAGATCAGCTCAAGAACAGAGCGTAGAGAGCTTCATGGAATGGGTCTCCATGGCCGAGCAGCTGCATCCAAGCCTTACATCACCAAGAACAATGTAGAGCGTCAGATGCAGAGCAGAGGAGATGTGTTCTCTGGACTGACCAATCACGCTTTTTCAACTGGGAATCCGATAGACGAGTCTGGGTTTGGTGGTTGCCAGGGAAACGGTACTTCTCTGTGTAAAGTTTGGTGGAGGGGGGATTATGGTGTGGGGTTGTTTTTCAGGAGGTGGGCTCGGACCCTCAGTTCCAGTGAAAGGATCTCTTAATGCTTCAGCAGACCAAGAGATGGACAATGTCATGCTCCCAACTTTGTGGGGACAGTTGCTCACCAGTGCACAGAGCAGCTTCATAAAGACATGCAGGAGTGAGTTTGTTGTGGAGGAACTTGACTGACCTGACCTCAACCTGATAGAACACCTTTGGGATGAATTAGAGCGGAGACTGCAAGCCAGACCATCTCACAGATGGTCTTCTGGAAGAACGGTCAAACATTCCCATAAACACTCTCCTAAACCGTGTGGAGAGTCTTCCCAAAAGAGCTAAAGCTGTTATAGCTGCAAAGGTTGGGCCGACATCAAATTAAATCCTATGGATTAAGAATTGGACGTCACTCAAGTTCATCTGTTTCTAGCCTAGCAAGTAGAGAACTAAAACCTTGGAAACAGTTCTAAGCACAGCAGCGTCATCCTCTTCTTGCAAACCTTAAAAGAGCTGCATCACCGTTCATCATCAGGAAAGACGTCACCTCCTCTGGAACTCCACCTTTTTTGGTTTGACATGCATTCACATCCAATACAAACTCAGCTGAAGCTGATTACTGTAGTGCTATTATAATATTTAATTAATATAAAGTAAATTAAATAACTGTATGAAACCAGTTGTAAACTTTCTACTGACACCTGTGAGCCAGCAATTTCTGCCCAGCACTGGCTGCTCCTCCTCCTGTCTGCCCACTTGGTCATTAGATCCTGGCGTCTGACTGGCTGCAGCTTCTCCTCTGTGGTAATAAATACTGAGAGCGAACAGCTTCCAGCTCACATTTTGAGAAGACTCACAAGAAGTTCTTGCTTCAACAGTGATTGAACGGGACTTCTTCTACTTCTTCTTCACTCCAGACTTTTTGTTATCCTGAAGGCCAGCTTCACAACAACGTTCGCTTTTGCATCTTCTGATAAGCAACAAGGAAAAAACCCAGCAGGAATGGAGTCTCAGATCCGTCAGAACTACCACCGTGACTGCGAGGCCGCCATCAACAGGATGGTGAACATGGAGTTCTACGCCTCCTACACCTACACCTCCATGGTGAGTTGAAGAAAAACTATGCTGGCTGTTCTGGCTTCTTTTTTCAGGAGTCTCATGTTCTCCTAATCTAACTGAATTCTCTATCCCCATATCAGGCCTTCTACTTCTCCAGGGACGACGTGGCCCTGGAAGGTTTCGCCCACTTCTTCAAGGAGAACAGCCACGAGGAACGTGAGCACGCTGAGAAGTTCCTGGAGTTCCAGAACAAGAGAGGTGGACGCACCTTCCTCCAGGACATTAAGGTAAAGCTTCTTCCAGCAGATTCTGGAGAAATGTAGCTCCAACGTGTAGATTTGAGTGTGTCTAAACTTAATCGTTCCATCAGAAACCTGAGCGTGATGAGTGGGGAAGTGGACTGGAGGCCATGCAGTGCGCTCTGCAGCTGGAGAAGAAGGTCAACCAGGCTCTGCTGGACCTGCACAAGATCGCCTCTGACAAGGGAGACGCTCATGTGAGTCAGACATATTCACTGGATGTCATACTAGACCAGATACTATACTGTTAAAGTTGTCTGTGTGACTCTAGTGAACATACTCACTGTTACTGTGAGCGTGAGGGTTTAGTACTATAGTGAACTGGCTCTGTGGTCAGTTTGAGAGTTTGTGTGTGTGTGTGTGTGTGTGTGTGTGTGTGATACAGTAAAGTATCTGTTCTATGGAAGAAGTGATAACGTTGCTCTTTTAAGGACTTTGCCCTCTGTACTCAGCGTTAGGCGTGTAATAAAACAACAGCCCATAATATTCACACCCTCTGGTGCCCAAACAACACGACTGCATTCAGTACTATAATTAACAGAACCACCTATAAATCATGTGTCATGCAGTAGTTGCTGTCTTGTCCTTATTAGGAACTCTGGTGTTATAGAAAAAAATGCTATTACACTCTTTAGTAAACAAAAGTGGCTAGTAATTAGTTACATTTACTCAAGTACATGTACCTACTTACTTTGGTTGGTACAGTGTAGCTGTAGACTGGGGTTCCAGTCCCCACCTGGGTAACAACCTTACCCTACACCAATAAGAGCCCTTGGTTAAGACTCCAAACAGCCAGATCTACTTAGAACAGATGTAAATAATCAGACATACAATACAAAGTAAGATGAATATGTTATTGTGAGAGAAGTAGATCAGATCTTGATCCAGTTTGAAGAACAAAGTTAGGTTCCAGATTTCTCCTGGACGCCCCAGACATTGTATGAATGTGTTCAGTTCCTTCAGCAGCAAATCTTGATTTATCTTAATGAAGTACTGAGCAGTCAAAGCAGGTATTAGATGAGAACTGATAATAATACTGGGTTGTTTAGGAGAAGCTTGGAAAGAGTTAAATAAACACACTGACGTATGTAAAAGCCCACTTACTCTATTAATACTGTTTTAATATTGAAAAATAAGGTGTTTACAGAGTAAATAAAAGATTTCTGTCTGGAAATTTTAACTATAATAATGTCCCCAAGACATTACCCAACCATAGTGCGTATATAAATTCCTTAGGGACTTTGTAGGAACGAGTTTGGAAAATCTTTGTTTACCACAAGCATACGTCACAGACTGAGAGTTAATATGATGTTACTGTTACTGAGACCTCCATCTGATTATTACTCTCCCTTCATCCAACAGCTGTGTGACTTCCTGGAGTCACACTACCTGGACGAGCAGGTGGAGATGATCAAGAAGCTGGGTGACCACATCACCAACCTCACCAAGATGGACGCTGGAAAGAACAGGATGGCCGAGTACCTGTTCGACAAGCACACTCTGGGCAGCAAGAGCTAAATCTGACCAGCAGCTTCACCCAGATCTTCCAGAAGCTCCATCTGAAATCACTACAGAGCACACAGCAGAGTTGTGGAAGATCATGAGCAGCAGTCTTCTCTGTCCTGTTGTTGAGCTCTCGTTATGTCTGTGGAGGATCTCCACATTTTAACACCAAATCTGGATCTGATCAATAAACAGTTTCAGCTGAAGATGAAAGTCTTGTGTGTGTTTTTACAGTGAAGACTGTAGAACATAGCTGGTCACTCTGTCTGGTCAGAGCTGGGTTGGGTAGTGAGCTGGTCTCTAGTGATGGCAGGGTTAGGTGTTAATTATTAATTACATTAATTATATTAGTAAAACAGGTTTATTGACATTACAAGTTTAATATTTGTGATAATGTATTGTAAAGTTGAGTTCCTACTAGCCCTGCTAATAAAAGGATGATTGACAGGTTGGGAAGTCTATAAAAAAATACAGGCTGGTTAAATTAATTGTAGAGGTGTGTTGTTTGGTAATAAGCTCCGCTGGTCAAAATACTGTAAACAGAAGAGGCGCTGTTTCAGTTTTTCATTAAAGAAGCTAAAAGATAAACTTCACTTGTAGAGTTAAAAGCTAAAAAATACTGAAATTTTCTCCTAAATTTACTGCAGTAAAAGAAAAAATATCAATATTTGAAAAAACTCAGAAAAGTATAAATCAATCAAAATGTTACTCAAGCAGATAAAACTAAAACTGATACCAAAATACTCTGAACTGAAGAAATTTACTGGTTAAATATACAGAGACTCAAAGGTGACATGGTAATTTAATACAGTAATATATTACATTTTTCAATCTGTGGCCTACAAATATTTATTTAGGGCCTCTATATAAGGATTTGGACTTAATATATTTAGACCCGGTTTTATTTCCGACCCCTCACTGCTGTATCACTTTAACACTTCAATACCATGTTTAATACATCTGTTCTTCCAGATCTGGACTGGATGGATGGTTTTAGTCTCAGAGCTCCTGGAAATGCTGCAACTAGATTAACTAACTCTATATAAGGATTTGGACTTATTAATTTGTGGCTTCAGTCTAGTAATTTGTGACCAAAAATATTAATTTATAGGCTCAATTTAATCATTTGTAGGCTCAATATATTATTTGGATATTTAATATATTTAATATATATATACAGTAATTTGTGGCCGCACTATAATAAATTGTAGGCTGAATAAATGTATGGGGTCAATAGAATAATTTGTAAACTCAATATATTTATTTGTGGCTTTAATATACTTTGTACTCAATATATTTTTGTGAGCTCAATATATACATTTTTGACATCAATTTAATACATTAGTAATTTACGACCTTAATATATTAATATGTGGCCTCAGTGTATTAATTTGTGGCTTTCATATAATATTATTTACTCCCAATACATTAATCTGTGGGCTCGGGCAAGTAATTTGTAGCTTCAAAATGATGACTTATGGGCTTAATATATTAGTTTTTCTCAGTCGATTTGGTACATTTCTCACGTTATGATTTACAGTGGCATCACAACAAGTGCATTTCTCAAAACAGTTACAAACAGCAGAACTCAATGAAATACATGCAAAAGCACGTATCTCACTCAGAATCCTTTGTTTTTGCCTCAAAAGCAAATATTTATGCTAATCAACTTGTCAGTGCCATCAGAATGTCTAGTTACACACAAAATACAAACTTACACAGAACACAACGTTACACATGACTGAGTAATATTCTTTTACTGTATTGTTCACACTGCAATTTGTTGACAAACCAAATCAGATAGAAATTCAGGAAAGACAGACAAACTGTTTAGCAGCACAACAACACAAATAGAAACTTACTCTAAACATTGAAAACAACCTGAGACAAAAACGTAAGGAATTATAGAGCTTTATTTTCTATACGTCCTGACGCTCCTCTCTGCAAAACACTAAATCGAGTAACATTTCAGAATTTATGTCAGTGTGCAGCATCACAGCAGAGTGCACGTTTCTGAATGACATACCTGTTTATCTACGAAACGTTTGAACGATTGAAGACACAGTCGTTCTTCCAATATTCGGCTGCCCCCCGGCTGCCCCCAGCTTGTCCGCGATTGTTGCCCTTATTTCATCTGGGATAAACCTCTGTGCATGGACTCTCCTACCCCTTCCTCTGTTTTGTCCCCTCAGCCTTACACCACACAGCCTTACCCCTCTTCTTGACTGTTCACCTGTACACGGCCTTGTCTTTCTGTTGGGAGACTTTGTGACACTACATTGTTTTGTGTCTATATATGCTTGTCAATTAAAGATTCAGGTGATTCACCTCTGACCGATGGTTGAGAGCTGTTTGACCACTGATTCATCTAAACTTTAACACATTCCCCTTCTTAACTGAAAGCCAAGATTCACCAACAATTTAATCAATTTAGGATAAATTCCCAAAATGTACCAAAAGTTTTTTAGAAATTAATAAATAATGCCTGAGAGACGATGACAACATGTTCGGCACTTTTGCATGTGATGACCTAGACAATAATCTAAAGCCTAAACGATTCAACAGAGCAACTGATAATACACAAAACAACAGACAATTGTACACGACCATTTGCATGAATGTACAAAAGCATTAGCAAAATGTGAAGCACAACGAGAACTGCTATTATGATGTGCACAAGTGACGAGCAGATGTGGAGACTGAATGAATAGTTTTGAGAAATTCAATTCTGATCTGACAAATGAACCAAAGCGACTGAGAAAAACTATAATATGGACACGCAACATATTTATTTGTGGCCTCCATAAAATAAACTATGGACTCAATATATACATTTTTGGCCTTCATTTATAATTTGTGGCAACAATATATTAATTTGTGGCTCAATATAATAATTTTTGACCTCAATATAATAATTTGTAGATTCGATTTGTGGCTTTGTGAGCTACATATATTGAATAGGGTCTTTTCACACTCACGGAGTAACCTGCAAGCTGATTGGCTCAAAATATTCTCTGAAATGTAATTAATACTACTCACTTCTATTGTTGACAGTATAGTTGATACATGTTCTAGTTAGTGTGTGGTTTCTTCTTCCAGTAACTGGAGAACTTAACGGAGATGCACATGTGAGTAAAAGCTGAGTCACAGCGTCTCAGCACATCTTCAGGTCACCAGAGGTTCCACTGTGTGACGTTCATGTACATATTATTTACATAAACAACTGACTGTAATGAAAACCGAGTCTCTATTTCTACACTTTATCTGTTGTTCAGAACATACGAGTGTAAAACTGAGCAGTAACTGGTGTTTATATTGATGTATTTCCACTGTAATAAAAAGACAGACAGACAGACAGACAGACAGACAGACAGACAGACAGACAGATAGATAGATAGACAGGCAAACAAATGGACAATTGACTGGATAAACTGACAGAGAGATGGATGAATAAATAGACAGATAGACAACCAGATAGGCAAAGAGATAGACAGAAAGATAGATAAGCACAAAGATTAGAATGAATAGACATGATCTATTTTCTATTTCCACTATAATTAAAACAGACAGACAGACAGACAGACAGACAGACAGACAGATAGATAGATAGATAGATAGATAGATAGATAGATAGATAGATAGATAGATAGATAGATAGATTGATAGATAGATTGATAGATAGAAAGAAAGATAAATATGCAAACAAATGGACAGTTGGTTGGATAGATGGATAGATAGACAGAGAGATGGTTGAATAGAGAGACAGAAAGACAACTAGACAGGCAAAAGATAGATAGATTGAAGAAACATTGAATGTGACGTCTGGTTCCCATGACCACCATACAAAATAAATCTAACTGACATTTAGACCCGGTTTTATTCCCAACCCCTCACTGCTGTATCACTTTATCACTTCAATACTACGTTTAATACATCTGTTCTTCCCTGACCACAGATCTGACCACAGATCTGACCACGCCCAGCAGATCCAATAATAAAGTCTAATAATTATTATTATCTTCTGTAGTGTTTCTAATAACCCCTTTAATAGACTTCAGTGACTCAGCAGTGTTCGTTCAGTGTTGCAGCCCTTTGTTCAGCGTTACGTCAGCATTAGATTCTGGCGTCTGATTGGCTGCAGCCCCCGCAGCTTCTCCACTGTGGTAATAAATACTGAGAGAGAACAGCTTCCACCTCACAGCTTCAGGAAGACTCACAAGAGGTTCTTGCTTCAACAGTGCTTGAACGGAACTTCTTCCTCCCTCCAGCTCTAGTTATTATTCGGACGCCAGCCTGAGCTCAGGGTTTATTTATTTCTTTTGATAAGAAAAAGAAGAAAAACCAGCAGGAATGGAGTCTCAGATCCGCCAGAACTACCACCGCGACTGCGAGGCCGCCATCAACAGGATGGTGAACATGGAGTTCTACGCCTCCTACACCTACACCTCCATGGTGAGTCTGCTCTACAGTAGTTGAAGATGGAGCCTGTTTCTGATTCTCAGTCGACCTTAAACGGAGCAGCAGCTGCATTCTGGCACCTAATTTAAGGTGGACTGGAGAATTCTAATAAGAAGCCAGCAGAGAAGACATCTCATGTTCTCCTCACCTTACCTGTGATCTCTTCCCCCATCAGGCCTTCTACTTCTCCAGGGACGACGTGGCTCTGGAAGGTTTCGCCCACTTCTTCAAGGAGAACAGTCACGAGGAACGTGAGCACGCTGAGAAGTTCCTGGAGTTCCAGAACAAGAGAGGCGGACGCATCTTTCTCCAGGACATCAAGGTACATCCAGCACATTAGGGTTCTAGATTCTATATAGAACAATTGTCTTTACTATAGAACACTTCAAGAACCATCTAGAAGCTGCTGTATATGGTGTTAGAAAATGGTTCTATAAAGCACTTAGAAGGTTCTTCTTAATAGTAGTTTGTAGAAATGGCAGAAGCTTTTTTGGTGCTCTATAGAACCACTGTATGAAAGGCTGTAGAACCATATACAACACGTTCTCCATCAATCTGAACAACCATTTCACCATCAAGCCTAATAAACATGGCTCTTCAAGGGTTTTTAATAAGAACTATGAACACCAAGGGTTCGTTTGCATGGTGAAATGATACTATAGAACAATAAAGAACATGTTGTTTATGGTTCTACACAGAACTTTTTTATAGAATGGTTCTATACAGCACAAAAAAACATTATCTGTTGCTTTGATGTCAAGCTTGTGATAATCTTCACCAGAAACCAATTTAAATTTTGCGAATGAGAGTCTTTGTCTTTGCTAAAGAACTTATAAAGAACCATGTTAAGTGATACCAAGTGGTTCTTTAGATAGAAAATGTTGTTCATAGTTCTGCACATAAGCTTTTCATTAAAACGGTTCTATGTAGTACCAAACAGAGTCAAGATTGTAACACTAGAAAAACCTTTTCTGGTGCTACACAGAACCACATACAACAAACACACTATCCATCAATCTAAAGAAGCATTGCACCATACAGAGAACCATTTCAGCATATAGTGGTATAGAACAGAACTAATTCCTTTACTAAAGAGCCCTTGAAGAACCATCTCTAAGAGTCTAGAACAGTAGTTTAACAGCAGCCATTGAATCCAACAAGTTCTCCAACATCAGAGACGATCTGAGTAACTTAATTGCTGTTTTCCTTTAGAAACCTGAGCGTGATGAGTGGGGAAGTGGGCTGGAGGCCATGCAGTGCGCTCTGCAGCTGGAGAAGAAGGTCAACCAGGCTCTGCTGGACCTGCACAAGCTGGCCACGGAGAAGGAAGACCCTCATGTGAGTGTTTGAATGGTTTACTGTCTGTTTTGAAAGTGTAGAGTTATTTGTAAATGTGGTTCTACAGGTTCTATTGTAAATGTCAAGTAAAGTAAATATTATGATGCATATCGTGAAAACAGCTTGAAGTATTGTGATATAATATTTGTACAGTATCGTCCACTCCTACATGTAGATAACTCCAATAAGCTCTAGTAGATGGGATCTGCTCCCAGCTAGACAGTAAAATGGACTACCTTGTCCAGAATCTCAGGAAATTCTCAGAATTATCTCATCCCCACATAATTAATAAAACCTGTACCACTAATTACAATAATCAGATACATTAAACAATCAGCTTCTACTGGACACACACCAAATGGTACAAACATCATGATCTTACTGAAAGTAGCACTGAGGCCCAAACATTCCCACCGTCTGACTGATTATTCTCTGTTTAACAGCTGTGTGACTTCCTGGAGTCACACTACCTGAACGAGCAGGTGGAGATGATCAAGAAGCTGGGTGACCACATCACCAACCTCACCAAGATGGACGCTGGAAACAACAGGATGGCCGAGTACCTGTTCGACAAACACACTCTGGGCAGCAAGAGCTAAATCTGACCAGCAGCTTCACCCAGATCTTCCAGAAGCTCCATCTGAAATCACTACAGAGCACACAGCAGAGTTGTGGAAGATCATGAGCAGCAGTCTTCTCTGTCCTGTTGTTGAGCTCTCGTTATGTCTGTGGAGGATCTCCACATCTTAACACCAAATCTGGATCTGATCAATAAACAGTTTCAGCTGAAGATGAAAGTCTTGTGTGTGTTTTTACAGTGAAGACTGTAGAACATAGCTGGTCACTCTGTCTGGTCAGAGCTGGGTTGGGTAGTGAGCTGGTCTCTAGTGAGGGCAGGGTTAGGTGTTTATTATTAATTGCATTCATTATATTAGTAAAACAGGTTTATTGACATTACAAGTTTAATATTTGTGAACTTTGTTTAACAGTTTAGGTGGAATTTATTTAAAAAAATATTGCTGAAATTTTACTCCACCAGTTCAGTCACTAATTTAATAATTTAAGACACTTCATGGCTCTACAGTGGTGCTACAGAAACAGAGCAGTAGCAAAATGAATATAAAATATAATATATAATATAAAAATGTATATTTAAACAAAGTTGAGTGCTGTTAATAAAAGTGATTGACGGGTTGGGAACTTAATGAAAATAAATATTCAATCAGATCAAAGTCCTTTTCAGAGGAAATCTTCCTCATCCTAAATTTACTTGGGTAAAACAAACTTCATTTAAAAAAACCCAGCAAAGTATAAATCCATCAAAATGTTAAACGAAAACATGAATCTGAAACTAAACTGGGAGAACAAAATACTCCAAGCTGAAGAAATTCACTGGATAAATATACAGAGACTTAAAGGTGACATAATTATTGTTTTAATAAAGTATGGCCACAAATTAATATACTAAGAAGTTTTCTCTCTATGTCCTCAATATATTAATTCACGATGTCTATATAATAATTTGTAGGCTCAATATATTAATTTACGGCCTTATATAACAATGTGTGATCTCAAAATATTATTTTATGGCTTTAATATAATAATATGTGGCCTCAATATAATAGACTGTGAGTTCATTATATGCTTAATATAAAAATTTGTGGCTTAGTATGATCATGTGTGATCTCAATATAATACATAGTAGGTTCAATATAGGCTCAATATATTAATTTGTGGCTTTAGTATTAGTTGTGGAATCAACATATTAATTTGTGGCTTAGTATGATAATTTGTGACCTCAATATATTAATTTTAGGCTTTAATATAACAAGTTGTGGCCTCAGTATAATAAGTTGTGGCCTAAATACAAATAGTTGTGGACAGAATATATCAATTTATGGCTTTAATATAATACATTTAGGTTCAATATAGTCTCAGTATATTCATTTGTGGTTTCACTATAATAATTTATGGCATCAATATTATAATGTGTGAGCTCAATATATTAATCTTAGTCTTAAATACAATAATTTGTGGCCTCAATATAATAAATTGTCAATATAATAAATTATAATAAATTCTGTTCTTCTCAACAGAAACATATTAATTTGTGGGGTTACTATTGACCTCAGTATGTCAGGCTGAAGGACTGCAGATCAGAGACTGTGGTCAGCAGCACAGGAGCACCACAGGGTACTGAACTCTCCCCATTCCTCTTCACACTCTACACCTCAGACTTCCAGTACAACTCTGAGTCGTGCCACATGCAGAAGTTTTCGGATGATACTGCCATTGTGGCCTGTGTACGGGGAGCAGGAGGAAGAGTACAGACATCTTGTGGACGACTTTGTCTTGTGGTGCCGTAGGAACGACCTGCTGCTGAACACCTCCAAGACCAAGGAGATGGTGGTGGACTTCCGCAGGGCCAGGCCACTCACACAGCCTGTCTCTATTGAGGGGGTCGATGTGGAGATGGTTAGGACCTACAGGTATCTCGGTCTTCACCTGGATGATAGATTGGACTGGTCAGCCAACACAGACACACTGTTCAGAAAGGGGCAGAGCCGGCTTTACTTTCTGAGGAAGCTGGGATCCTTTAACATCTGTAGGAAGCTCCTGCGAATGTTCTATCAGACTGTGGTGTCCAGCTGTCTTTTCTATGCTGTGGTGTGCTGGGAGGCAGCATGAAAAAGAGAGACGAGATGCGTCTGGACAAGCTGGTCAGACGTGCGGGGTCTGTGGTTGGTGTGGAGCTGGAGTCTGTGGCTACAGTAGCAGAGAGGAGGACACTGCACAAACTGCTCTCCATCATGGATGATGATGGTCACCCACTGCACACCATCATCATGGAACAAAGGAGCAAGTTCAGTGGCAGGTTCCTGTCACAGAGCTGCTCTACAGACAGACTCAGGAGATCCTTTGTCCCGAGAGCCATCAGACTCTTCAATTCCTCCCAGTGGAGCCGGAAGAGGGAGGAGGACAGATGAGGAACAAGTCCCTTAATTCACATTACAGTTTATTTTTATTTGTACTGTAATCACCTTACTGTACATCTGCACTCCCGGACACTCTCCACACTTTACTGGACATCTTAAGTCAGCACTCATAGACACTATTGACACTTTACTGGACATCTAATGTCAGCACTCATAGACACTATTGACACTTTACTGGACATCTTATGTCAGCACTCATAGACACTATTGACACTTTACTGGACATCTTATGTCAGCACTCATAGACACTCTCCACACTTTACTGGACATCTTATGTCAGCACTCATAGACACTATTGACACTTTACTGGACATCTTATGTCAGCACTCATAGACACTATTGACACTTTACTGGACATCTTATGTCAGCACTCATAGACACTATCGACACTTTACTGGACATCTTATGTCAGCACTCACAGACACTATTGACACTTTACTGGACATCTTATGTCAGCACTCATAGACACTCTCAACACTTTACTGGACATCTTATGTCAGCACTCATAGACACTATTGACACTTTACTGGACATCTTATGTCAGCACTCACAGACACTATTGACACTTTACTGGACATCTTATGTCAGCACTCATAGACACTATTGACACTTTACTGGACATCTTATGTCAGCACTCATAGACACTATCGACACTTTACTGGACATCTTATGTCAGCACTCACAGACACTATTGACACTTTACTGGACATCTTATGTCAGCACTCATAGACACTCTCAACACTTTACTGGACATCTTATGTCAGCACTCATAGACACTATTGACACTTTACTGGACATCTTATGTCAGCACTCATAGACACTATTGACACTTTACTGGACATCTTATGTCAGCACTCATAGACACTATTGACACTTTACTGGACATCTTATGTCAGCACTCACAGACACTATTGACACTTTACTGGACAACTTATGTCAGCACTCATAGACACTATCGACACTTTACTGGACATCTTATGTCAGCACTCATAGACACTCTCCACACTTTACTGGACATCTTATGTCAGCACTCACAGACACTCGACACTTTACTGGACATCTTATGTCAGCACTCACAGACACTCGACACTTTACTGGACATCTTATGTCAGCACTCATAGACACTCGACACTTTACTGGACATCTTAAGTCAGCACTCACAGACACTCGACACTTTACTGGACATCTTATGTCAGCACTCACAGACACTCGACACTTTACTGGACATCTTATGTCAGCACTCATAGACACTATTGACACTTTACTGGACATCTTAAGTCAGCACTCACAGACACTATTGACACTTTACTGGACATCTTATGTCAGCACTCACAGACACTATTGACACTTTACTGGACATCTTATGTCAGCACTCACAGACACTATTGACACTTTACTGGACATCTTATGTCAGCACTCACAGACACTATTGACACTTTACTGGACATCTTATGTCAGCACTCATAGACACTCGACACTTTACTGGACATCTTATGTCAGCACTCACAGACACTATTGACACTTTACTGGACATCTTATGTCAGCACTCACAGACACTATTGACACTTTACTGGACATCTTATGTCAGCACTCATAGACACTCGACACTTTACTGGACATCTTATGTCAGCACTCATAGACACTATTGACACTTTACTGGACATCTTATGTCAGCACTCACAGACACTATTGACACTTTACTGGACATCTTATGTCAGCACTCACAGACACTATTGACACTTTACTGGACATCTTATGTCAGCACTCATAGACACTATTGACACTTTACTGGACATCTTATGTCAGCACTCATAGACACTATTGACACTTTACTGGACATCTTATGTCAGCACTCATAGACACTATTGACACTTTACTGGACATCTTATGTCAGCACTCACAGACACTATTGACACTTTACTGGACAACTTATGTCAGCACTCATAGACACTATTGACACTTTACTGGACAACTTATGTCAGCACTCATAGACACTATTGACACTTTACTGGACATCTTAAGTCAGCACTCACAGACACTATTGACACTTTACTGGACATCTTATGTCAGCACTCATAGACACTATTGACACCTTGCCAGACATCCTGTACATTTGCACTCCTGGACACTATTTAACACTTTGCTCTACATCCTGTATATTTGCACTACTGGACACTATTTAAACACTATTTAATTTTTATTTACCTTATTGTTTTTTTGTACTGTGTTTGTAACTGCTACTGGCTGCTAAATTTCCTTCAGGATCAATAAAGTATCTATCTATCATCTACCTATCTATCTATAATATTTTGCGGTCTCAATATATTCCTTTTCAGTTTTGATGTAGTAATTTGTGTTCTTAATGTATTAAGTTGCAGCTTTTATAGACTCAGTATATTAATTTGTGGCCATTATATAGAAATTTGTAGAATCCATGTATTATACATGGATACATCTACATATACAGTTAACAAAACGAAATTTGTGACCTCAACATAGTAAACTGCAAGTTCATGCAAGATGATATTTAAACATATATGTGGATCAGTAAAGTTCTAGAATTCATTACATTTACAGCATTTAGCAGACGCTCATATTCAGAGTGACTTACAGAAGTGCTATGTGTTCAGTCAGAGTATGAATATCTCTATCTAGTACAAAAGAGGTTAAAGTCCAAACTACTCTTATACTCAAACACCACTATAAACTAGTGCCAGTGCTGATACCTAGAAAGAAGACAAAAAGATATAAGATTAGATACAGAGCAACACCTAGCAAGACTGGTACACCTACAGAGAAGAAAATAAATACACTACATACAGTATAAGAGTGATACTTAGCCAGTGCTCCTAGAAGATCAAGTGCAATTACAGTTTATACCAGTGCTTCAGTAGATCAGTGTTTACAAGTTCTTCACAAAGAGACGGTGGTCTTCAGTCTGCGTTTGAAGACCGTGAGAGAGTTTGCTGTTCGGACAGCCAGTGGAAGTTCGTTCCACCATCTGGGCTCCAGGACAGAGAAGTGTCTTGTTACGCGTCTTCCATGAATCTTGAGTGATGGCGGGTCAAGCCGAGCTGTAATTGAAGCGTGAAGGGCTCGAGGTGCGGTTCGACTTTTGACCATCGCCATAAGGTCAGGAGGAGCTGGTCCAGTCTCAGCTTTGTAGGCATCAGAACTTTAAACTGAATGCGAGCAGCTACAGGAAGCCAGTGAAGGGAGCGCAGCAGTGGAGTGACATGAGTGAACTTGGGAAGATTGAAGACGAGCCGTGCTGCGGCAGTCTGGATCAGTTGAAGGGCCTGATGGCCTGCAGAGGAAGACCAGCCAGGAGCCAGTTGCAGTAGTCGAGCCTTGAAATGACAAGAGACTGGACGAGCATTCATATGTACATAATGTAAGAATTTAGTCGACACTAAATCAGAAAAACTGTATCAGATAAATACTCAGATTTTACTAGAGAATCACAAATGACTGAGGAAATGTAATTAATACTAATCACTTCTATTGTTGAGAGCATAGTTGATACATGGTCTGGTTGGTGTGCGGTTTCTTCTTCCAGTAACTGGAGAACTTAACGGAGATGCACATGTGAGTAAAAGCTGAGTCACAGCGTCTCAGCACATCTTCAGGTCACCAGAGGTTCCACTGTGTGACGTTCCTGTACATATTATTTACATAAACAACTGACAGTAATGAAAACCGATTCTCTGTTTCTACACTTTAACTGTTGTTCAGAACATACGAGTGTAAAACTGAGAAGTAACTGGTGTTTATATTGATGTCATTTCTATTTCCACTGTAATAAATATCTGGTACCACCTTTTACACCTATTACTACTATTAAAGATACAACTGACTGATTACTTATTACTTCTGATTCTTTATGAGTAGATAGATAGATAGATAGATAGATAGATAGATAGATAGATTACTTCTGATTCTTTATGAGTAGATAGATAGATAGATAGATAGATAGATAGATAGATAGATAGATAGATAGATTACTTCTGATTCTTTATGAGTAGATAGATAGATAGATAGATAGATAGATTACTTCTGATTCTTTATGAGTAGATAGATAGATAGATAGATAGATAGATAGATAGATAGATTACTTCTGATTCTTTATGAGTAGATAGATAGATAGATAGATAGATAGATTACTTCTGATTCTTTATGAGTAGATAGATAGATAGATAGATAGATAGATAGATAGATTACTTCTGATTCTTTATGAGTAGATAGATAGATAGATAGATAGATAGATAGATAGATAGATAGATGGATAGATGGATAGATGGATAGATAGATAGATTACTTCTGATTCTTTATGAGTAGATAGATAGATAGATAGATGGATAGATAGATAGATAGATATCGACCTGTCAATATATAGATACACAGACAGAAAGAAAGATATAAAGATAAACACAGGCAGTTAAACAGAATTCATCATTTATAAGTGAAACTATTGACTATTTGTGTTTGCACCTCCACATTTAACCCATCTCTGCAGTGAGACAACCCCCCTCTCACAGACACACACACACTAGGGGGCAGTGAGCACACTTGCCCAGAGAGACGGGCAGTTCTATAAACAGTACCTGGGGAGCAGTTGGGTTTTAGAAGACTCAGACAGACAGACAGAAAAAAACATAAATAGACATAGATAAACAAATAGACAAATGATGAATAGACGGCCAGACAGACAGATAGATAGATAGATAGACAGATAGATAAACAGATAAATGAACAGTGTGTCGCTTTCATCACCACCATTCAAAAGCAATCTTTTAGACCCGGTTTAATTCCTGACCCTCACTGCTGTATCACTTTAACACTTTAATACTACTTTTAACGCAAGGGCGTAGAATTAGCATGGACTGAAGTGACGTGTCCCCACCAATAATTTGATCCCCTCAAAAAAAAAAAACCCCACAGCACAGCATACAGCAGGCTAACATCGTCTGTATAGATGTAAAACAAATACGCCAGCAGTTTCTATTAACTTTTAAATTTCTGTTAACGAGAGGCAAAGGCATGTGATTGGTTCCTTCACATAGGAGCAGTGGACACTGAGCTGTTGTGTGGTACCAGTAGTTCACGTTTGGAATAAAAATTCATAGGTCGCCACCAATGTCAAGAGCAACTCTACACCCTTGGTTTAATACATCTGTTCTTCCTGATCTGGACTGGATGGATGGTTTTAGTCTCAGAGCTCCTGGAAATGCTGCAACTAGATTATCTATAATATTAAAATTAATATTTAATAAGATCACTATCGCTCTGGGTTACCAAACAGGCTTCAGTGATCAAGAGTCACCATCACTGCAGCGTCTGCACTTCATCTTCTAAAGTTACAGTCCTTCAAAGTGCAGCGTCACTGTTTATCATCAGCTCCTCCGAGACTGTTCTGCTCAGATCTTCACTGAAACCTCACATAACAACCCTGACCACAGATCTGACCACAGATCTGACCACGCCCAGCAGATCCAATAATAAAGTCTAATAATTATTATTATCTTCTGTAGTGTTTCTAATAACCCCTTTAATAGACTTCAGTGACTCAGCAGTGTTCGTTCAGTGTTGCAGCCCTTTGTTCAGCGTTACGTCAGCATTAGATTCTGGCGTCTGATTGGCTGCAGCCCCCGCAGCTTCTCCACTGTGGTAATAAATACTGAGAGAGAACAGCTTCCACCTCACAGCTTCAGGAAGACTCACAAGAGGTTCTTGCTTCAACAGTGCTTGAACGGAACTTCTTCCTCCCTCCAGCTCTAGTTATTATTCGGACGCCAGCCTGACCTCAGGGTTTATTTATTTCTTTTGATAAGAAAAAGAAGAAAAACCAGCAGGAATGGAGTCTCAGATCCGCCAGAACTACCACCGCGACTGCGAGGCCGCCATCAACAGGATGGTGAACATGGAGTTCTACGCCTCCTACACCTACACCTCCATGGTGAGTCTGCTCTACAGTAGTTGAAGACGGAGCCTGTTTCTGATTCTCCGTTCCACCTTAAACGGAGCAGCAGCATTCTGGCACCTCATTTAAGGTGGACTGGAGAATTCTAATAAGAAGCCAGCAGAGAAGACATCTCATATTCTTCTCACCTTACCTGTGATCTCTTCCCCCATCAGGCCTTCTACTTCTCCAGGGACGACGTGGCTCTGGAAGGTTTCGCCCACTTCTTCAAGGAGAACAGTCACGAGGAGCGTGAGCACGCTGAGAAGTTCCTGGAGTTCCAGAACAAGAGAGGCGGACGCATCTTTCTCCAGGACATCAAGGTACGTCCTCGGGAGGCCGTAAGCTAGTGTTTCCAATATAGTCCTGGAGGGAAAATGTGAACTGGATTCCTGGATTCATAACATATTTCTTTACTAAAGAACTCTTGCAGAACCATCTCTAAGAGTTTAGACCAATCGTTTACAAGCAGTCACTAATCCAACACGCTCCCTTTTCCTCTAGAAGCCTGAGCGTGATGAGTGGGGAAGTGGACTGGAGGCCATGCAGTGCGCTCTGCAGCTAGAGAAGAAGGTCAACCAGGCTCTGCTAGACCTGCACAAGATCGCCTCTGAGAAGAACGACCCTCATGTGAGTCTCTGAGTTGTTTACTGTCGGTAAGGGTAGAGTTTTGGTATGTGTGCTGGGAGAGGCTGTGCAGGTCAGGACGTTCTAGTCAAGGTGAGAACCAAAGAACGTAACCAGAGATTCTCACAGTGAGGAATGTGTTGTTTATGTGTAACTGATATCAGCAGGTGGTTTAAAGAAAGCAGCTGCATGTTTTATTACAAAGTGAGCATCACTAGACCGGCTTAACTAGATTTAGTGCAGTTTGTTAAACACTGAATACACTGTAGTTATATATACATTATTGTTATTAATATTATTATTACTATTATCAATCTTTTCTAGAATTTCTTGTTATTCACTGGATGTTAACTGTGTCTGTACAGAGTACAGTTATATTATAAATAATTCAGTGATATTAGGTCAGTAAGTCTGTAATTATACAGTGACTATATCACCGTCAGAGAAAATGTAAGGAATATGGTGAGAACCTGCAGAGTTGGGATACTTTAGTACTAAGTTTAGATCATAATGTCAATTATTGTGATAATTCTGTGGAGAAATATTCTAAATATATATTATAAAGCGAGCTCATTAATTTCACTAATTAAAATAATCAGATACATTAAACCATCAGATGGACACACCAAATGGTAAAAACAACATCATCTTACTGGTAGATAGATAGATGGATAAACAGACAGAGCGATATATTTAGATGGAGAGACAGACAGACAGTTAGATAGGCAAGAGACAGACAGATTGAAATAACATTGAATGTGTCAGACGTCTAGTTCCCATCACTACCATTCAAAAAGAATCTAACTTACGTTTAGACCCGGTTTTATTCCGGAGCCCTCACTGCTGTATACGTCTGTTCTTCCTGATTTCACTAATTACAATAATCAGATACATTAAACAATCAGCTTCTACTGGACACACACCAAATGGTACAAACATCATGATCTTACTGAAAGTAGCACTGAGGCCCAAACATTCCCACCGTCTGACTGATTATTCTCTGTTTAACAGCTGTGTGACTTCCTGGAGTCACACTACCTGGACGAGCAGGTCGAGATGATCAAGAAGCTGGGTGACCACATCACCAACCTCACCAAGATGGACGCTGGAAACAACAGGATGGCCGAGTACCTGTTCGACAAACACACTCTGGGCAGCAAGAGCTAAATCTGACCAGCAGCTTCACCCAGATCTTCCAGAAGCTCCATCTGAAATCACTACAGAGCACACAGCAGAGTTGTGGAAGATCATGAGCAGCAGTCTTCTCTGTCCTGTTGTTGAGCTCTCGTTATGTCTGTGGAGGATCTCCACATTTTAACACCAAATCTGGATCTGATCAATAAACAGTTTCAGCTGAAGATGAAAGTCTTGTTTGTGTTTTTACAGTGAAGCTTCTCTCTCTCTCTCTCTCTCTCTCTCTTCAGTTATGGCTAAGTTAACCTCAGCCTCAGGTGCATTTTCATTATTTATTTAATGCAAATAAATCAAACAAGGCAGATAGATTGTTTGGTAGAACACAACAATAATACACAACAAACATTACTTTATGAGTTAAAGCTATAGCACCTTTAGACAGCAGTGATGTTTGTTTATTTGAGCTTGAGCTGTTCCTGTCGTCAGTTACTAAGGTAGAAAGCGGGATCAGCCACTGTCAGCTCATAGTTGCACAACAAAACAGCAATTATTTAGATACAGATGGCAATTATATGTAAGCTGCATATTGACAAGAACCGAGCAATACGTTTTATGATACATGTGTGATACAAACCTTTACCTTATCAATAAACAAGATTTAGCTTAATGAAGCACTGAGTAGTCAAAGCAGGTATTAGAGGATAACTATAAATAATACTGGGTTATTTCCACAAAAAAAACCACACTGCGTATGTAAAAGCACTACTTATTTTATTAATACTATTTAAATATTTAAATAAAAGTGTTTTTATAAGCTGTTCAGTGTAAACAATCTAAAACGTTGGCACAGAATTGTGTGTGTATATATATATATATATATATATATATATATATATATATATATATATATATATATATATATATATATATATATATATATCTGTGGCTACGGTAGCAGAGAGGAGGACACTGCACAAACTGCTCTCCATCATCATGGAACAAAGGAGCAAGTTCAGTGGCAGGTTCCTGTCACAGAGCTGCTCTACAGACAGACTCAGGAGATCCTTTTTCACATTACAGTTTATTTTTATTTGTACTGTAATCACATTACTGTACATCTGCACTCCCGGACACTCTCCACACTTTACTGGACATCTTATGTCAGCACTCATAGACACTATTGACACTTTACTGGACATCTAATGTCAGCACTCATAGACACTATTGACACTTTACTGGACATCTAATGTCAGCACTCATAGACACTATTGACACTTTACTGGACATCTTATGTCAGCACTCATAGACACTATTGACACTTTACTGGACATCTAATGTCAGCACTCATAGACACTATTGACACCTTGCCAGACATCCTGTACATTTACACTCCTGGACACTATTTAATTTTTATATACCTTATTGTTTTTTTTGGACTGTGTTTGTAACTGCTACTGGCTGCTAAATTCCCTTCGGGATCAATAACGTATCTATCTATCTGTCTATCTGTCTATCTGTCTATCTATCTATCTATCTCATCCTTAACTTGGATTGGTGGTCGTACCAGGAGATTTAGACAGAGGACTGAGAATTGCTGATAATAGAGGACTATATGCAAAATAAGCCTCTATACAAAAATAGGCTTTAATACAAACATTTATATTCTTTAAAATCATCTGAAACACTTACATTAATTGTGAAATGGACAAGATGGTTTGTGAATTGCATGAAAATTGCATGAATTGCATGAAATGACATTCTAAAGTGATCCTAAACATTTGATATATATATATATATATATATATATATATATATATATATATATATATGTGTGTGTGTGTGTGTGTGTGTGTGTGTGTGTGTGTGTGTGTGTGTATGTGTGTGTGTGTGTGTGTGTTTGTGTTTAAAATTGTTACAGTATTGCTTTTACCTGAACGCTTAAACAGCTCTCTCATTGCTGATGACTAACCTCAATCAGATCTGCAGATCTTTAGCCTACTCAGTTTCTTTCAGCTGCTTTTTCTCCTTCTCCTCACCTGCAGTTACAATAAATTCGTTTAACAAACTCAGGTTTACAAGAACTCAGGTAAATAATGACAAATCAGTCAATCACTCCTTACTTACCTGGTAAAAAATGTTCTCTTCTGACTGACTTTCGGTGGAGCTGCTGTCCATCCACAGGCTGAGGAACATTAAATTCTGTTATGAATTATTTTCACTGATATTAAATGACTGAAACTGGAGTCACTGTCTCTAAAAGCTGAGGAGAAACATTAACACAGAGGATATAACCGCCTGTTCATAATGTTAGTTCTGTTCATATCACTTGTTTACACTCGTTTATTCACATTTTTATATTATTATGAGGTTGAATTTGTTCAAAATTCAAACAAGTTGGCCTGTCAGTTGGCTAGCTAATGCTAATGTTAGCATAGCCTTTATATCTTCACAGAACCCTCAAGCTAGCCAGCGAGCGAACATCAGATAAGACCAACAGATCCATACTGTAGGTTATAATCTTCACTCTGTAACTACTTTCTGCTGTAAATACACTGTATAGTTTAAACACTGGTGAATGTATGTTTACGTGCTAGTGAGCTGTTAGCATAACTTACGTTCTTTAACCTCCATGTTTGCCGACCGACGTTAACAGCAGAGCCCCGCCCCCAGGTCTGATATGATTGGCTTACTACTTACGACGTATGATATGATTGGCCGAGCCAGAGATTCGTAGTTGTCAATCCAGGCTGTGTGGTCACTGTCTGACCAATGAGGTCAAGAGAGAAATGCGCTTCTTCACTGTAACAAAATTCAGAAAAACAAGAGAAATTTTCACAATCAAATTTAAAAACTGATCATAAATAAAAAATACAAAACTAAAACAAATCTAAAAACAAATCTTACTTATCATTCACAGCCTGCGAGCTAGACTGTAACGCCCCCCAACCCATATCCCACCCTTCTAGCCCCCATTGACACGTACATATTATACACACAAAGTTATTACTATCAAAATATCTATAATTATAATGCTAATAATGCTTATCCTAAATATAATAAAAAAATATTGTTATTATTGATATAATTTGCTGTATGTTCATTTCTTTAGTAGAAATGCTCCATAATCACATGAAATAAAACCTTTAGATACCTATTGATACACACACACACACACACACACACACACACACACACACACACATATATATATCCACTGTATCTGCTCCACTGACCATACAGGAGCTACACTTACAGACTGTAGTTCATCTGATTCTCTGTATACTTTATTACTCTGTTCTTTAATGATCAGTTGGTGGTGCTATTGTTAGTGTGTGGTGTTGTGCTGATGTGAGTGGATCAGACGCAGTAGTTTAACACATATAGACTACAGTCTGTAAGTGTAGCTCCTATATGGTCAGTGGAGCTGATACACATTTGCATTACATTTTACATTTACGGCATTTAGCAGAGACTCTTATCCAGAGTGACTCACAGAAGTGCTCTGTGTTCAGTCAGAGTTTGAGTATCTCTATCTAGTACAAACAGGTTTAAGTCCAAACTACTCTTATACTTAAACACTGCCATAAACACAGGGCCAGTGCTGATACCTAGAAAGATATATAGTTAGAAAATATAAGATTAGATACAGAGCAACACCTAGCAAGACTGGAACACCTACAGAGAAGAAAATACACAAGACTACATACAGTATCAGTGCAGTGCTTATCCAGAGTTCCTAGAAGATCAAGTGGAATTAGGGTTTATACCAATGCTTCAGTAGATCAGTGTTTATAAGAGCTTCACAAAGAGACGGTGGTCTTCAGTCTGCGTTTGAAGACCGTGAGAGAGTTTGCTGTTCGGACAGCCAGTGGAAGTTTGTTCCACCATCTGGGCTCCAGGACAGAGTCTTGTTGCGCGTCTTCCATGAATCTTGAGTGATGGCGGGTCAAGCCGAGCCGTACTTGAAGCGTGAAGGGCTCGAGGTGCGGTTCGACTTTTGAACATTGCCATAAGGTCAGGAGGAGCTGGTCCAGTCTCAGCTTTGTAGGCATCAGAACTTTAAACTGAATGTGAGCAGCTACAGGAAGCCAGTGAAGGGAGCGCAGCAGTGGAGTGAGAAGTGAACTTGAAGACGAGCCGTACTGCTGCAGTCTGGATCAGTTGAAGGGCCTGATGTCCTGCAGAGGAAGACCAGCAAGGAGCGAGACTGGACGAGCACCAGGGAGGCCTCCTGAGAGAGGAAGGGTCGGATGCGTCCGATGTTGTGCAGAATGTATCTGCATGACCAAGTCAGGTTCGTAATATGGGCTGAGAATGATAACTGGTCATCCACAGTCACCCCAAGGTTTCTTGCATCTCATTTATATATATATATATATATATATATATATATATATATATATATATATATATATATATATATATATATATGGTTTATAAAACTGGATGCCAGTGCTGAAAGTGTGCAGTCCAGAAAACCAGACTTACCAGCTGGTCACTGTGTCCACTGGAAAGGCGGTAATCAGGCCTCGTGTACGTGAGTGAAGCCATGTCTGTTGAGGGTTCGACAGAAAGTAATTACTGCTCTCTCCCTGAGTTTACACAACTGCTGTGTACAATTACTGGACTCCGCATCTCTCGCACGCTTACATTTGTGGGAAAACAGCTGCATTTAAGAAGCCATAACCATTAATTCCAGGACACACAGCGAATGATACGGTGCTCTGTAATACGCTTGTGTAATATAGTATTATGATGTTGTTATTGTGATAAGTCATGCCTCAGTACACGTTTGTGAGTGTGTTATGGGAACTGTCAGCACTTCTAGAACACTGAGCAACTGTACGTATCACATAATGATAGTTATAGTTCCAGAGAGCCTGGAAGCAATACAAACCAGTTTATACCGACTGCATATAACAGTATCTTATTATATTCATTTGAATGTACTACTTGTTCTGTTATCGTGTTTCTATTGGTTTATTTTTGCAAGTCTGGAATAAAAAGTAATTTTGTAGAGTTTCAGTGGTGTATTTTAAGACTACCTCCATTACAAAAACATAAACATTAAATAATATACTTATACAGCAATATTTGAATATTTATAACCAGCGTATATCCAGTGAAATACTATAGGTTTTATGAAGTAAATGATGTTGTACTAACGCAAAGGTCCATAAAAAGAGGCAGACAGTTCATTTATTTTAAAGTTGTTTATAGATGTGCTGTTAAGCTTCTTGGCCCTAAAACAGATATAAATGTGTTATTTAGTATATTTTGGTTATATATTTTAGGTCTACTTGTATTGCACCGTGGCAGGTGGCAGAGAGAAGGACACTGCACCAAGTGCTGTCCATTATGGATGATGATGGGCTCCCACTGCTCACCATCTTTCCCCCTGGACAAAAGGAGCCAGTTCAGTGGCAAGCTGCTGTCACAGAGCTGCTCTACAGACAGACTCAGGAGATCCTTTGTCCTGAGAGTCATCAGGCTCTTCAACTCCTCCCTGTGGGGCCAGAAGAGGGAGGAGGACAGATGAGGACAGATGAGGACAAATGAGGACTGAACCCCACTATTGATGCACTATTGATGTTTTACTGTATGTCTTGTACATCTGCACTCCTGGACTCTCTGGACACTTTACTTCAATAACAAGTTCATGCACCTGTTTATTCAGTACTGTCAGTATCTGCTGATACCTGCGCCCCCTGCACTTCTTTTATTATTGCACTGCCTATTCATCTCCCGTATGTTAATACATATAACTTAGCTAACTTAGCCACTCAGTGGCAAAGGCCCAGGACCATTGTGGATCTAAATGACAAACTGTGGTTTTATAGAGTGTTTCTTGTTATCTCTTGGTCTGCTGAAGCATTAAGAATTCCTTTCACTGGAACTGAGGGTCCGAGTCCAACTACTAAAAAACAACCCCACACCATAATCCCCCCCCCCCCCCCACCAGACTTTACACTCGGCACAATGCAATCAGACAAGTACCGTTCCCCTGGCAACTACCAAACCCAGACTCGTCTAACGGATTGCCAGTAGGAGAAGCGTGATTGGTCACTCCAGAGAACACGTCTCCACTGCTCTAGAGTCAGTGTCGGCGTGCTTTACTCCACTGTATCTGACGCTCTACATTGTTCTTGGTGATGTAAGGCGTGGATGCAGCTGCTCGGCCATGGAGACCCATTTAATGAAGGTCTCTACACTCTGTTCTTGAGCTGATCTGAAGACCACATGAAGTTTGGAGGTCTGTAGTGATGGACTCTGTAGAAAGTTGGTGACCTCTGTGCTCTATGGTCCTCAGCATCCGCTGACCCGCTCTGTCATTGTACGTGTTCTACCACTTGGTGTCTGAGCTGCTGTCGTTCCCAATCACTTCCACTTTGTTCTAACACCACTGACAGTCCACTGTGGAATATTTAGTAGTGAGGAAACTTCACCACTGGACTTGTTCCACAGGTGGCGTCCTATCACGGTACCACGCTGGAGTTCACTGAGCTCCTGAGAGACCCACTCTTTACTAATGTGTGTAGAAGCAGTCTGCAGGACTAGGTGCTGCTTTTATACACCTGTGGACATGAAAGTGATTGGAACACCTGAATTCAGTGATGTGGATGGGGAGAGTGAACACTTCTGTCAACATAGTGTGTGTTTCTTCAAAGGTACTCTTTTCATACTGTCTACTTCAGTAGGAATCTTTCACGAATGACCCCTGGAATCATCCTACAGCGCCTCTGTGTGGAAGTGGGAAGCTCTAAACATTTCTGAGCAGTTTAAACTCCTGCTCTTACTGAACTGTTAGTTCTACAACTACTTCAGAACAGCTCTCATGTGTTTATCTACTATGTTTTAACAAACGTACTCTTTTTACTTTACTCCCCAGCCAGTCTCGTAGAACTAAGATACAGTCCCCAAATATTACCTGTCAATAGCGTGGGCCGGACCCTGGCAACCCCATTCGGAGAGAAAGGTGATGGAAATTGCCGACTTATATGAGGATATAAGAGAAATCTTTTGACCGGCCTAGCAGTATATACAGAGCCGGCTCTGGTGGGGTGCAGGTAACGCTTAAGGGTTTGTTGATTGGGGGACTGGTGGAAAGGTTGGAGAGTGAATGAGAGTAAGGAAGCAGTACAGAAAACATAAGCCAGAAGAATAGACCTCAGCAGACAGTCCAACATTAATTTTAAACCTACTTCTTCATTTTTATGTTTCATTTTCTTTCTTTTTAATATTTTTCTTTTTAACTGAGACGGAGTCTTTTCCTAGGGGAAGCCAATACAGTGGGCTGGAACCTGGCAACCCCATTCTGAGAGAAAGGTGATAGGAATTGCTGACTTATATGAGGATATAAGAGAAATCTTTAGTGCAGGTTCTAGAATAGAGCTGAGCCTCTAGGGTCGACGGGCCTAGCAGTATATATGGAGCCAGCTCTGGTGGGGAGCAGGAGTAACACACAGAACAGACCTCAGCACTCAGTCCTACATCACTTTTAAACCTCACTCTTCACTTTCATGTTTAATTATGTTTAATATGTGTGTATTTCTTATTTCTTTTAACTGATTTATTTTAATGCTTTGTTTCTTATTTCTTTATTTCTGTAAAGCACTTTGAGTTGCCACTGTGTATGAAAGGTGTTATTTAAATAAACTTGCCTCGCCTCGAAAAAGCGCGCAATCCCACCAGATACCGCATGAGGGCACTGTTTCCAGTAAATTAATAATCCCATTTTTTAAACTAACTAAATCCCTGCTTTGAATATGACTGGACATTCAGGCGTCCACTAACATACATATACTAACATATACTTAGTTTCACGCTGTGATCGACCTTTCCAGTCGCAGTGTCATAAATCTTCGAATAGGATTTATCAGTTTGTCCATCTGCGCGTGTCAGCCGGCCCAGTGCATCCTATAAACCTGCCGCGCGCTCGCCGAGTAATCGGATTAAGACAATAAAGGGTCTGTGCACAAGCAGTTAGATGGGAAATTACAGTGAGGCTGAAGAGAGGAGCTGCAGAGATTATGTAATATATGAAAAGTGATATATATGCACTGGGTTAATCCAGAGAGCTGGAATTATCCGCTCCACCTTAAATGGTTCCAGTCTGGCTTTAGTACAAACAGGTGCAGACTGGTGCTGGAGATGTTACTGGTGGGCGCTGTTAGCACAGAGAGCACAGATTAGGGGCAGAAGGACAGTGTGAGTTGGGAGGAGGGGTGCAGAGAGGAGCGAGTGCTGAGAGGAAAGAAAGATTAATCCAAGTTAACGAGGGTTTGGAGAGAGAGAGAGAGGCGCGCACACACAGAGAGATAGAGGAGATTAGAGAGGAGAGAGATAGAGAGAACTCGCGCGCATGAGTGCAGGTCGCGCGCGCTCGCGAAAAGGAAAAAACTAAACCTCTCCAACCAAAAGCGGAGGGGTCCAGATTTTCCATCTATAAAAGAGAGGACGAGTGACTGGACAGCATCCTCAGGTGAGTCTGCCGTTGTGTTCGTGCGTAATGGCTCATAACAGAGAGCGTTTGATAGCGTGGGCGCGCGCACTGTGTCCTATTATTGACACATTATCGATAATCCGTGGATGCATATATGTTTATATACACAAAACCGGGGGAGGTCAACAGGAGAGCCTTCAGGAAGCCCACCTAAGTGACCTGGAGACAGTTTAGAGCTTGCCTGGCTGTTCTGAAAAAAGAGCACGGCAGATCAAAGGCGCGCTAATCTCTTCTTTATCACGTCACCGCGGACACATAAACACATCAGTTTGCACGTTCTTGGGCGTCAGAGCACGCGCCGTCCTAAAAACGGGCTGTATATGCTGCTTTGCGCAGAAGAAGAGCTGTGCGTAAAAGCCGTGCGTAAAAGGCTCGTCATCTTTTTGGTTGCGCGGTGCGCGGGGGGCGAACAGCGCCGCGCAGCCCTCCCTCGCGCGCGCGTTCTATTTTTTTGGCTCTTACATAGTCTGTCATTTAGGTAATCTCCCAAAATTCGGCCGTGGGTGGACACAAAGCGGGGATGAAGGCAAAGCCCCGTCTGACCCAGCGCTGCTGTCAGGCTAAAAGGTTCCTCAGCGAGCAGCTGTCCACCTATTCGTGGACACGTGACACATTTTCATCTCTTCCCAAAAGCGAGAAGCGTCAGATACATGGAAAGAAGTCGAGTTCCGGTGGAGCCGGGCTGCTTTGACTCCTTTCAGAGGCTAAACATTCGTGACCACCAAGAAGATTCAATTAATATTAAAACATGATCATGAACTTCTAGTATCTAACTTCATCTGTTAGACAAACAAGAGTCTATTTACATGAACTAAGAGAAACCAGGCCTCCTAACAACCACCTGGAAGACCTGTCAACACTATCAACACTGTCTTCTCATTAGATAAACAGCAGTTTGATCTTATGGAGAGAGGAGAACATCAAGCTGCTTCAGATCTGAGAACATCCACAGGTGTTTGTGTCCATCCTTTCACTGTGAGAAGAAACCTCAACACTGTGGGTCTAAAAGGATGTGTAGCTGCTTAAGAAGCTCCTCACTGAGAAAAGGAGATACAGACACAGCAAACAAAGAAGCTGAACACTGGACTGACCACCCCAGAGTCCAGAACCTCAACACCACTGAACAGACTGACCACCCCAGAGTCCAGAACCTCAACACCACTGAACGTGTTTGGAGTTATTTGGATGGTGAGAAGCAGAAGCAGCTTCTGAGCTTTGGAGGAGAGTCTGCTGAGAAGAACAGAAGCTGGAATGAAGGTGAAGAGAGGACACAGTAAACACCCTGCTTAGAGAAACACCCCCCCCCCACCACTATACACCCCCACCACCACCACCACCACTATACACCCCCACCACCACCACCACCACTATACACCACCACCACCACCACCACTATACACCCCCACCACCACCACCACCACTATACACCCCCACCACCACCACCACCACTATACACCCCCACCACCACCACCACCACTATACACCACCACCACCACCACCACTATACACCCCCACCACTATACACCCCCACCACCACCACCACCACTATACACCCCCCGCCACCACCACCACTATACACCCCCGCCACCACCACCACCACCACCACTATACACCCCCACCACCACCACCACCACTATACACCCCCACCACCACCACCACTATACACCCCCGCCACCACCACTATACACCCCCGCCACCACCACCACCACTATACACCCCCGCCACCACCACCACTATACACCCCCGCCACCACCACCACTATACACCCCCACCACCACCACTGTACACCCCCACTACCACTATACACCCCCCGCCACCACCACCACCACTATACACCACCACCACCACCACCACTATACACCCGCCACCACCACCACTATACACCCCCGCCACCACCACCACTATACACCCCCGCCACCACCACCACTATACACCACCACCACCACCACCACTATACACCCCCACCACCACCACCACTATACACCCCCGCCACCACCACCACTATACACCCCCGCCACCACCACCACTATACACCCCTGCCCCCACCACCACTATACACCCCCGCCACCACCACCACTATACACCCCCCGCCACCACCACCACTATACACCCCCACCACCACTATACACCCCCACCACCACCACCACTATACACCACCACCACTGTACACCCCCACCACCACTATACACCCCCGCCACCACCACCACTATACACCCCCGTCACCACCACCACTATACACCCCAACCACCACCACCACTATACACCCCCACCACCACCACCACTATACACCCCCACCACCACCACCACTATACACCCCCACCACCACTATACACCCCCACCACCACCACTGTACACCCCCACCACCACTATACACCCCAGTCACCACCACCACTATACACCCCAACCACCACCACCACTATACACCCCCACCACCACTATAAACCCCCGCCACCACCACCACTATACACCCCCACCACCACCACTATACACCCCCACCACCACCACCACTATACACCCCCGCCACCACCACCACTATACACCCCCGCCACCACCACCACTATACACCCCCACCACCACCACCACTATACACCCCCACCACCACCACCACTATACACCCCCCCCCCACCACCACCACTATACACCACCACCACCACCACCACTATACACCCCCCACCACCACCACCACTATACACCCCCACCACCACCACCACCACCACTATACACCCCCCCCCCACCACCACCACTATACACCCCCTCCTGCCCTATAATCTGGTCAGTGCTCTTCACTTGATCTCTTTTACGTGACTATAATGTTTACCTTCTGTATCTGCACGCTCGGTCCATATGGCACAGAGATAAGCTGACCTTCAGCCGAGGCAGCGCTGGTGAGAATCACCTCTACTGGCTGCCTCAAATCAGAAAGCCTATTAGTTCTGCTTACGGCCTCTTCAGACTCCACATTGGGCTCAGAGGGGGGCTGCGAGGGGGCTGCGACTCCCATCAAAGAAATGGCAACCTCAATGTGAGAAAGAAATTCAGTTTATCATGACAACGTTCAGCAGACGCGCTGACTCAGTCTAGCTGACCGAGCGGGGAGCTAAACCCCGATATCCAGCAATCATCACATACACAGAGACTATTAAACCCTTCAACAGGTTCACACACAGCAGGGGGCAAATATCAGAGACCATCATCTCCTTAACCTTCAGTCAGACCACCAGGAGAAGCACAAGCTACTCTTATTAAGTGGGATGCATGAAAAATATGCATCTATGTTTTTGTTGATTTTTATTTTTCAGCATTATTTGAACACGACGGCTGCCGTTTACACTGAGTGAAAATTCTTCTTAATGAATGGACCAATAGAAATGCTCCAAAATAGCCTGGAAATAAACCTTGTTTCATTGACTTACAGTAAAAGTGAAGTTAGAGCAGGGGTGTTTAATTAGAGTCAGTACGGTCCAGTTAGAGCAGGGGTGTTTAATTAGAGTCAGTACGGTCCAGTTAGAGCAGGGGTGTTTAATTAGAGTCAGTACGGTCCAGTTAGAGCAGGGGTGTTTAATTAGAGTCAGTACGGTCCAGTTAGAGCAGGGGTGTTTAATTAGAGTCAGTACGGTCCAGTTAGAGCAGGGGTGTTTAATTAGAGTCAGTACGGTCCAGTTAGAGCAGGGGTGTTTAATTAGAGTCAGTACGGTCCAGTTAGAGCAGGGGTGTTTAAGTAGAGTTCAGTACGGTCCAGTTAGAGCAGGGGTGTTTAAGTAGAGTCAGTACGGTCCAGTTAGAGCAGGGGTGTTTAATTAGAGTTCAGTACGGTCCAGTTAGAGCAGGGGTGTTTAATTTGAGTTCATGACGGTCCAGTTAGAGCAGGGGTGTTTAAGTAGAGTTCATGACGGTCTAGTTAGAGCAGGGGTGTTTAATTAGAGTCAGTACGGTCCAGTTAGAGCAGGGGTGTTTAATTAGAGTCAATACGGTCCAGTTAGAGCAGGGGTGTTTAATTAGAGTCAGTACGGTCCAGTTAGAGCAGGGGTGTTTAATTAGAGTCAGTACGGTCCAGTTAGAGCAGGGGTGTTTAATTAGAGTCAGTACGGTCCAGTTAGAGCAGGGGTGTTTAATTAGAGTCAGTACGGTCCAGTTAGAGCAGGGGTGTTTAATTAGAGTCAGTACGGTCCAGTTAGAGCAGGGGTGTTTAATTAGAGTCAGTACGGTCCAGTTAGAGCAGGGGTGTTTAATTAGAGTCAGTACGGTCCAGTTAGAGCAGGGGTGTTTAAGTAGAGTTCAGTACGGTCTAGTTAGAGCAGGGGTGTTTAAGTAGAGTCAGTACGGTCCAGTTAGAGCAGGGGTGTTTAATTAGAGTTCAGTACGGTCCAGTTAGAGCAGGGGTGTTTAATTTGAGTTCATGACGGTCCAGTTAGAGCAGGGGTGTTTAAGTAGAGTTCATGACGGTCTAGTTAGAGCAGGGGTGTTTAATTAGAGTCAGTACGGTCCAGTTAGAGCAGGGGTGTTTAATTAGAGTCAATACGGTCCAGTTAGAGCAGGGGTGTTTAAGTAGAGTTCAGTACGTCCAGTTAGAGCAGGGGTGTTTAAGTAGAGTTCAGTACGGTTCAGTTAGAGCAGGGGTGTTTAATTAGAGTCAGTACAGTCCAGTTAGAGCAGGGGTGTTTAATTAGAGTTCAGTACGGTCCAGTTAGAGCAGGGGTGTTTAAGTAGAGTCAGTACGGTCCAGTTAGAGCAGGAGTGTTTAATTAGAGTTCAGTACGATCCAGTTAGAGCAGGGGTGTTTAATTAGAGTTCAGTACGGTCCAGTTAGAGCAGGGGTGTTTAATTAGAGTCAGTACGGTCCAGTTAGAGCAGGAGTGTTTAATTAGAGTCAGTACGGTCCAGTTAGAGCAGGGGTGTTTAATTAGAGTCAGTACGGTCCAGTTAGAGCAGGGGTCTTTAATTAGAGTCAGTACGGTCCAGTTAGAGCAGGGGTGTTTAATTAGAGTCAGTACAGTCCAGTTAGAGCAGGGGTGTTTAATTAGAGTTCAGTACAGTCCAGTTAGAGCAGGGGTGTTTAATTAGAGTTCAGTACGGTCCGGTTAGAGCAGGAGTGTTTAATTAGAGTCAGTACGGTCCAGTTAGAGCAGGGGTGTTTAATTAGAGTCAGTACGGTCCAGTTAGAGCAGGGGTCTTTAATTAGAGTCAGTACGGTCCAGTTAGAGCAGGGGTGTTTAATTAGAGTTCTGTACGGTCCAGTTAGAGCAGGGGTGTTTAATTAGAGTCAGTACAGTCCAGTTAGAGCAGGGGTGTTTAATTAGAGTTCAGTACGGTCCAGTTAGAGCAGGGGTGTTTAATTAGAGTCAGTACGGTCCAGTTAAAGCAGGGGTGTTTAATTAGAGTCAGTACGGTCCAGTTAGAGCAGGGGTGTTTAATTAGAGTCAGTACGGTCCAGTTAGAGCAGGGGTGTTTAATTAGAGTCAGTACGGTCCAGTTAGAGCAGGGGTGTTTAATTAGAGTTCAGTACGGTCCAGTTAGAGCAGGGGTGTTTAATTAGAGTTCAGTACGGTCCAGTTAGAGCAGGGGTGTTTAATTAGAGTTCAGTACGGTCCAGTTAGAGCAGGGGTGTTTAATTAGAGTTCAGTACGGTCCAGTTAGAGCAGGGGTGTTTAATTAGAGTCAGTACGGTCCAGTTAGAGCAGGAGTGTTTAATTAGAGTCAGTACGGTCCAGTTAGAGCAGGGGTGTTTAATTAGAGTTCAGTACGGTCCAGTTAGAGCAGGGGTGTTTAATTAGAGTTCAGTACGGTTCAGTTAGAGCAGGAGTGTTTAATTAGAGTCAGTACGGTCCAGTTAGAGCAGGGGTGTTTAATTAGAGTCAGTACGGTCCAGTTAGAGCAGGGGTGTTTAATTAGAGTCAGTACGGTCCAGTTAGAGCAGGAGTGTTTAATTAGAGTTCAGTACGGTCCAGTTAGAGCAGGGGTGTTTAATTAGAGTCAGTACGGTCCAGTTAGAGCAGGGGTGTTTAATTAGAGTTCAGTACGGTCCAGTTAGAGCAGGGGTGTTTAATTAGAGTCAGTACGGTCCAGTTAGAGCAGGGGTGTTTAATTAGAGTTCAGTATGCTCTGAGTTTACTGCGCCGTAAAGCCCGTATACCGTAAAGACAAGAAAAACTCTGAGGCTTGAATTAAACATAGTCAGAATTAAATAAATCTCAGTAGTTTATCAGTTTGGGTCCACATTGGACAACGTCTGGGTCCGGACCTGGATTGCTGTCTGCCTATTAGTGACCCTTGATATAGTATAATTCAAAACCAGGAGTCAAGAGAACTGGAGTTCAAAACCCTTTAATATCCTCACCAAGAAAACAAAACAATAGAAATCTTTCTGTTTGTTTTTTAATTGTTTGGGGTAATAATACTTCTAATAATTCTATTTATATTAGCTTAGTATCGATATCTTTAGCATAAGGAAACATTTTATTATTAATATTATTTTTATTATTATTATTTTTGTTTGTTACATAATTCTTTTTATTAAGAGCTCTGAAAATATAATATGCCAAAACAATATGCTTCCCTTCAACAATTCCACCAAAAACAATCCACATGTTGCTTTCCCTGTGGATGAGAACAGTAAAGGTGTATCTACTGACCTCTAGTGGAGGTTTTTAGGCTAACATACCTGCCAATTGGTAGAGATGCACAATCAGGTTCAACACCTTTTATTATTCAGGTACAGTAACTTCAAATGTGCTCCACCAAAAGATTGAGAGGAACTTTAAAGGGTTAAAAGCAAAGACTCTTAACAACCACCTGGAAGACCTGGTAACTGCCTCCATCAGATAAGCAGCACTTTAAATCTTATGGAGAGAGGAGAACATCAAGCTGCTTCAGATCTGAGAACATCCACAGGTGTTTGTGTCCATCCTTCCACTGTGAGAAGACCCCTCAACACTGTGGGTCTGAAAGGAGGTGTATCTGTTCAAGAAGCTCCTCACTGAGAAAAGGAGATACAGACACATCAAACAAAGAAGCTGAACACTGGACTGACCACCTCAGAGTCCAGAACCTCAACACCACTGAATGGACTGACCACCCCAGAGTCCAGAACCTCAACACCACTGAATGGACTGACCACCTCAGAGTCCAGAACCTCAACACCACTGAATGGACTGACCACCTCAGAGTCCAGAACCTCAACACCACTGAATGGACTGACCACCTCAGAGTCCAGAACCTCAACACCACTGAATGGACTGACCACCACAGAGTCCAGAACCTCAACACCACTGAATGGACTGACCACCCCAGAGTCCAGAACCTCAACACCACCGAATGGACTGACCAGTCCAGAACCTCAACACCACTGACTGTGTTTGGGCTTATTTGCATCCCATCTTAGATCTATTTGTAACACTCTGGCTCCGCCCCCTAACACCTGTTCTTGGTGGTTATATGTGGTTCTAATCTAATCCTGAAACGTGTCCAGTGAAACCCCTTTGCTGACCGGTGGCGTCACTGACTCGTCTAATTTAGGAACAAAAAACCCAGAAATGTCGCTTTAAGTCGTTTGGAAGCTTCAAACTGATCAGTTCGTAATGATGAGCTCAGCACGACTTCAGCTAACAGCTAATTATACACGCAGAACCAGACAGCAGCGCCGCCGCGGCCTCTCAACCTGACTCTGCGTAACAGAGAGACTCACCAGAAACCAAATAAAGACCTAAAACTGAGGCAGACCGGTGCTTCTGAGGCAGGGGGTGTGGCCGGCTTAGTGGGCCTAAGCGTGAGGAGGGGCCGAGGGACTGGCCTGTTCCTAATTTACTTAAGCTCTGGGATTTGTGGATTACCTTCAGCAATTAATCTCGTTACGCGTCTGTGGCGAGTGAGAGGAGGACAGTGTAGCAGAGCGCAGCAGAGCGTAGCAGAGCGTAGCAGAGCGCGCTAATGTGTGGTGAAAGATTACACTGTGAACATTGTTCTTGGTTATCACATGTGCTAATAGTGTTATTAATTGTTTTATGCTAATTCTATGCTAATGCCTGAAACCTATTAACTAATGATGAACGGTCAGGAGTGATGAGAGCTCATAACTCTGGATTTCCTACTAACTGGTGGATTGATTTACAGTTGAATTAGCTTAAAATGTATTTAAAGCTATTTTGTTTAAGCTAATTCTCTTAAAGGTACAACATGAAAAGCAATGTGTTCAGGCTAGTGATGTTAGCCAAGATAAAAGGCGTTAGCCTTCAGACTGGCTGCTGATCTATGCATGCATTTCAATCTACTTCTCTGCTACTAGATCATCACTGTCCAATAAAAAACTCCAAAATCTCTGAAATAGCAACTTTACAGGAGAGAACAAAACCTTCTTTACTGTCAATGGAAGTCAATGAAACCAAAGATTTTTCCAGGGTATTTTGTAGCATTTTCATTGGTCTGTTTATCATGAAATTATCACATAATGTAAACAGAACCTGCCACGTTTAAATTATCTAGAAAAATAAAAAAAACAGAAATGAAGATACATGTTTTTCTTTGGACATCAGCGTAATATCGGAATGTCGGTGTAGAAGACGGCAGACTCGTCCATGGACGAACGGTCCTGATAGGATCTGGCAAATGTCACGTTGCCTGTCTCAACTGGTGAGCCGGCTCAACCTGGAGACTCCATTTCCCAGAACCCTCCGCTGGAGGACGTCACCGTCACGTATCCTCCTGCAGCCTATCGGTCATCGTCCCCAGAATACTGAAAACACCTGAACTCAATCTAGCACGAGTACTTAAAGACCAACATGTGCCTTTACTGGTTGCGAGGTTTTGCAATTGTTTCTATACTGTTTGCCCGTTTCCGTGTTTTGACCTGTTTTGTATTTTCGACTACCGAGTTTGGATTTTCCCTTCGTCTGTTCTCTGCCTGGTTTTTGGACTCTTGTTTTTGACTTTTCCTTTGGATTTGCCCTTTTGTACAATAAAGCCGGTTCCCCTTTTTACAGTTCCGCGAGCGTCCAGTCTGTCCTTCGCGCGCCTGACAGCAAAAAGCTAGAAAGCCCCCTCTTTCAAAAGTCAACCGTCCAATTAAACTCACAGAGTCTGAGCAGAGTCCCTGGGGTGTCCAGTCTGTGGTCCACTTTACCTATAAGCGAATATGCCCCCAGTTCTACCTCAGCACTGCGTCCCCAGGGGGTATTTAGCGGCTCTCTGCTCTCTTCTCTGGCCATGTGCTATGCGTCAGCTGGGCTTTATGGTCCAGCTTCCTCTGCAGACTGACGTAACCTAATGCCTTTTTTATCTGAATATTTGATATTCATCATCAAAACATCTGGAAAGGCTTCGTTAGCCTATAGCAGCTAATCCTTTAGATATTGTTTTGCTTTAACGCTCAGCTACATGTTCACCCATGTTCATTCATACGAGCCTGTTCACATCTAATACTGAGAGGACCTTTACCAACTGCTCAAATTTCTAAATAATGAAACGATTAAGAGTCATTCAGTGGTTCGGTGTGAAATACTCCACTCTAGAGAAACGTGCAAAGCCTGGAACCAAACATACGCCTGTAAAATTTCCATTATAGAAAGATATTATATGTAATGGTTAGATATATACGCTGACTGGCGTATTGTTTTACAGTGGTTTTGGTTTAAATGCATTTTAAACCATTATTTAAATATGCTAATGGTGGATGGATACATGCAGGGTGGAAAAATAGTCCCTAAAGAATTCAGATTTCAGATTTTCTACTATTTAACCAGAACCAGAGTGTTTAGATGTGATGTTAAAGATGATGATAGTGATTAATGTGGAATTTGTTGGCGGGAAATTTTGCCTCAGTAATTATTTCATGTAGTACTTTTCTGTGAGGGAGTTTTTAGAGGTGGACGTCTGGTTCCATTCACCACCACTGTGAACTGTTCTGACTGTATCTAGAACAGAGTTTCACACAGAACCCACTCTGAACAACACTGTTTACGTATTAACCCTTTAATTAAAACATAGTAAAGGTGTATGTCAGCAGAGAGACAGTGAGGACAGAAGAGACAGAGGAGCAGAAGGAGGAAGAGAGATCAGAAGCTAAAGGAGGGGGAGATTAAACAGACAGGTGGAGTTGGGGGGTCAGTGATGATGGATGTGCTGTGTAATCTTCTGCCTCCTGTTTATACCACGGCTGTGCTCTTATTCCACAGATTATCAGCCATGCCATTGGTTAGTCAGCAGCAGCGCCAGCGGAGGGCGGCGGAGCCTGAGGCAGAACCCGCCCCTGCCCCGCCTCCTCCACCTTCGCACCACGCCCACAACTTCATGAACATGAAGAACAAGTTCTTCAATGAGCTTGGACATCTACCAAGTAAGTAACAGGCTACTACACTAATCAATACACTTCTATACTTCACCTACTACACTAATCAATACACTACTATACTTCACCTACTACACTAATCAATACACTACTATACTTCACCTACTACACAAATCAATACACTACTATACTTCACCTACTACACTAATCAATACACTACTATACTTCACCTACTACACTAATCAATACACTACTATACTTCACCTACTACACTAATGAATACACTTCTATACTTCACCTACTACACTAATGAATACACTTCTATACTTCACCTACTACACTAATGAATACACTTCTATACTTCACCTACTACACAAATCAATACACTACTATACTTCACCTACTACACAAATCAATACACTACTATACTTCACCTACTACACTAATCAATACACTACTATACTTCACCTACTACACAAATCAATACACTACTATACTTCACCTACTACACAAATCAATACACTACTATACTTCACCTACTACACTAATCAATACACTACTATACTTCACCTACTACACTAATGAATACACTACTATACTTCACCTACTACACTAATAAATACACTTCTATACTTCACCTACTACACTAATAATACACTTCTATACTTCACCTACTACAATAATGAATACACTACTATACTTCACCTACTACACTAATAAATACACTTCTATACTTCACCTACTACACTAATAATACACTTCTATACTTCACCTACTACACTAATAAATACACTACTATACTTCACCTACTACACTAATGAATACACTACTATACTTCACCTACTACACTAATAATACACTTCTATACTTCACCTACTACACTAATGAATACAATACTATACTTCACCTACTACACTAATGAATACACTTCTATACTTCACCTACTACACTAATCAATACACTACTATACTTCACCTACTACACTAATGAATACACTACTATACTTCACCTACTACACTAATGAATACACTTCTATACTTCACCTACTACACTAATAATACACTTCTATACTTCACCTACTACACTAATGAATACACTACTATACTTCACCTACTACACTAATCAATACACTACTATACTTCACCTACTACACTAATGAATACACTTCTATACTTCACCTACTACACTAATGAATACACTTCTATACTTCACCTACTACACTAATGAATACACTACTATACTTCACCTACTACACTAATGAATACACTACTATACTTCACCTACTACACTAATGAATACACTACTATACTTCACCTACTACACTAATGAATACACTACTATACTTCACCTACTACACTAATGAATACACTACTATACTTCACCTACTACACTAATGAATACACTACTATACTTCACCTACTACACTAATGAATACACTTCTATACTTCACCTACTACACTAATGAATACACTACTATACTTCACCTACTACACTAATGAATACACTACTATACTTCACCTACTACACTAATGAATACACTTCTATACTTCACCTACTACACTAATGAATACACTTCTATACTTCACCTACTACACTAATGAATACACTTCTATACTTCACCTACTACACTAATAAATGCAGTTCTATACTTCACCTACTACACTAATGAATACACTACTATACTTCACCTACTACACTAATTAATACACTACTATACTTCACCTACTACACTAATGAATACAATACTATACTTCACCTACTACACTAATGATATACTTCTATACTTCACCTACTACACTAATGAATACACTACTAAACTTCACCTACTACACTAATGAATACACTACTATACTTCACCTACTACACTAATGAATACAATACTATACTTCACCTACTACACTAATGATACACTTCTATACTTCACCTACTACACTAATGAATACACTACTATACTTCACCTACTACACTAATGAATACACTACTATACTTCACCTACTACACTAATGAATACACTACTATACTTCACCTACTACACTAATAAATACACTTCTATACTTCACCTACTACACTAATGAATACAATACTATACTTCACCTACTACACTAATGAATACACTTCTATACTTCACCTACTACACTAATCAATACACTACTATACTTCACCTACTACACTAATGAATACACTACTATACTTCACCTACTACACTAATGAATACACTTCTATACTTCACCTACTACACTAATGAATACACTACTATACTTCACCTACTACACTAATGAATACACTACTATACTTCACCTACTACACTAATGAATACACTTCTATACTTCACCTACTACACTAATGAATACACTTCTATACTTCACCTACTACACTAATGAATACACTACTATACTTCACCTACTACACTAATGAATACACTACTATACTTCACCTACTACACTAATGAATACACTTCTATACTTCACCTACTACACTAATGAATACACTACTATACTTCACCTACTACACTAATGAATACACTACTATACTTCACCTACTACACTAATGAATACACTTCTATACTTCACCTACTACACTAATGAATACACTTCTATACTTCACCTACTACACTAATGAATACACTTCTATACTTCACCTACTACACTAATCAATACACTACTATACTTCACCTACTACACTAATCAATACACGTCTATAATTCACCTACTACATTAATGAATACACTTCTATACTTCACCTACTACACTAATGAATACACTTCTATACTTCACCTACTACACTAATGAATACACTTCTATACTTCACCTACTACACTAATGAATACACTACTATACTTCACCTACTACACTAATGAATACACTTCTATACTTCACCTACTACACTAATGAATACACTTCTATACTTCACCTACTACACTAATGAATACACTACTATACTTCACCTACTACACTAATGAGGGCACTTCTATACTTCACCTACTACACTAATGAGTACACTTCTATACTTCACCTACTACACTAATCAATACACTTCTATACTTCACCTACTACACTAATGAATACACTACTATACTTCACCTACTACACTAATGAATACACTACTATACTTCACCTACTACACTAATGAATACACTTCTATACTTCACCTACTACACTAATGAATACACTTCTATACTTCACCTACTACACTAATGAGTACACTTCTATACTTCACCTACTACACTAATGAATACACTTCTATACTTCACCTACTACACTAATGAGTACACTTCTATACTTCACCTACTACACTAATGAATACACTTCTATACTTCACCTAATACACTAATGATACACTTCTATACTTCACCTACTACACTAATGAATACACTTCTATACTTCACCTACTACACTAATAAATGCAGTTCTATACTTCACCTACTACACTAATGAATACACTACTATACTTCACCTACTACACTAATTAATACACTACTATACTTCACCTACTACACTAATGAATACAATACTATACTTCACCTACTACACTAATGATATACTTCTATACTTCACCTACTACACTAATGAATACACTACTAAACTTCACCTACTACACTAATGAATACACTACTATACTTCACCTACTACACTAATGAATACAATACTATACTTCACCTACTACACTAATGATACACTTCTATACTTCACCTACTACACTAATGAGTACACTTCTATACTTCACCTACTACACTAATGAATACACTTCTATACTTCACCTAATACACTAATGATACACTTCTATACTTCACCTACTACACTAATGAATACACTTCTATACTTCACCTAATACACTAATGATACACTTCTATACTTCACCTACTACACTAATGAATACACTTCTATACTTCACCTACTACACTAATGAATACACTTCTATACTTCACCTACTACACTAATTAATACACTACTATACTTCACCTACTACACTAATGAATACAATACTATACTTCACCTACTACACTAATGATACACTACTATACTTCACCTACTACACTAATGAATACACTTCTATACTTCACCTACTACACTAATGAGTACACTTCTATACTTCACCTACTACACTAATGAATACATTTCTATACTTCACCTACTACACTAATGAATACACTTCTATACTTCACCTACTACACTAATGAATGCAGTTCTATACTTCACCTACTACACTAATGAATACACTTCTATACTTCACCTACTACACTAATGAATACATTTCTATACTTCACCTACTACACTAATGAATACACTACTATACTTCACCTACTACACTAATGAATACACTACTATACTTCACCTACTACACTAATGAATACACTACTATACTTCACCTACTACACTAATGAATACAATACTATACTTCACCTACTACACTAATGATACACTTCTATACTTCACCTACTACACTAATGAGTACACTTCTATACTTCACCTACTACACTAATGAATACATTTCTATACTTCACCTACTACACTAATGAGTACACTTCTATACTTCACCTACTACACTAATGAATACACTTCTATACTTCACCTACTACACTAATGAGTACACTTCTATACTTCACCTACAACACTAATGATACACTTCTATACTTCACCTACTACACTAATGAATACACTTCTATACTTCACCTACTACACTAATGAATGCAGTTCTATACTTCACCTACTACACTAATGAATACACTTCTATACTTCACCTACTACACTAATGAATACATTTCTATACTTCACCTACTACACTAATGAGTACACTTCTATACTTCACCTACTACACTAATGAATACACTTCTATACTTCACCTACTACACTAATGAATGCAGTTCTATACTTCACCTACTACACTAATGAATACACTTCTATACTTCACCTACTACACTAATGCATACATTTCTATACTTCACCTACTACACTAATGAATACACTACTATACTTCACCTACTACACTAATGAATACACTACTATACTTCACCTACTACACTAATGAATACACTTCTATACTTCACCTACTACACTAATGAATACACTTCTATACTTCACCTACTACACTAATGAATACACTTCTATACTTCACCTACTACACTAATGAATACACTTCTATACTTCACCTACTACACTAATGAATACACTTCTATACTTCACCTACTACACTAATGAATACACTACTATACTTCACCTACTACACTAATGAATACACTTCTGTACTTCACCTACTACACTAATGAATACACTTCTATACTTCACCTACTACACTAATGAATACACTTCTATACTTCACCTACTACACTAATGAATACACTACTATACTTCACCTACTACACTAATGAGGGCACTTCTATACTTCACCTACTACACTAATGAGTACACTTCTATACTTCACCTACTACACTAATGAATACATTTCTATACTTCACCTACTACACTAATGAATACACTACTATACTTCACCTACTACACTAATGAATACACTACTATACTTCACCTACTACACTAATGAGTACACTTCTATACTTCACCTACTACACTAATGAATACATTTCTATACTTCACCTACTACACTAATGAATACACTACTATACTTCACCTACTACACTAATGAATACACTACTATACTTCACCTACTACACTAATGAATACACTACTATACTTCACCTACTACACTAATGAATACACTACTATACTTCACCTACTACACTAATGAATACACTTCTATACTTCACCTACTACACTAATGAGTACACTTCTATACTTCACCTACTACACTAATGAATACATTTCTATACTTCACCTACTACACTAATGAATACACCACTATACTTCACCTACTACACTAATGAATACACTTCTATACTTCACCTACTACACTAATGAATACACTACTATACTTCACCTACTACACTAATGAGTACACTTATATACTTCACCTACTACACTAATGAATACACTTCTATACTTCACCTACTACACTAATGAATACACTACTATACTTCACCTACTACACTAATGAGGGCACTTCTATACTTCACCTACTACACTAATGAGTACACTTCTATACTTCACCTACTACACTAATGAGTACACTTCTATACTTCACCTACTACACTAATGAGTACACTTCTATACTTCACCTACTACACTAATGAATACATTTCTATACTTCACCTACTACACTAATGAATACACTACTATACTTCACCTACTACACTAATGAATACACTACTATACTTCACCTACTACACTAATCAATACACTTCTATACTTCACCTACTACACTAATAATACACTACTATACTTCACCTACTACACTAATGAATACACTTCTATACTTCACCTACTACACTAATGAATACATTTCTATACTTCACCTACTACACTAATGAATACACTTCTATACTTTACCTACTACACTAATCAATACACTTCTATACTTCACCTACTACACTAATGAATACACTTCTATACTTCACCTACTACACTAATGAATACACTTCTATACTTCACCTACTACACTAATGAATACACTTCTATACTTCACCTACTACACTAATAATACACTACTATACTTCACCTACTACACTAATGAATACACTTCTATACTTCACCTACTACACTAATGAATACACTTCTATACTTCACCTACTACACTAATGAGTACACTTCTATACTTCACCTACTACACTAATGAATACACTTCTATACTTCACCTACTACACTAATGATACACTTCTATACTTCACCTACTACACTAATGAATACACTTCTATACTTCACCTACTACACTAATGAATGCAGTTCTATACTTCACCTACTACACTAATGAATACACTTCTATACTTCACCTACTACACTAATGAATACATTTCTATACTTCACCTACTACACTAATGAATACACTACTATACTTCACCTACTACACTAATGAAAACAATACTATACTTCACCTACTACACTAATGATACACTTCTATACTTCACCTACTACACTAATGAACAAACTACTATCCTTCACCTACTACACTAATGAATACACTTCTATACTTCACCTACTACACTAATGAACACACTTCTATACTTCACCTACTACACTAATGAATACACTTCTATACTTCACCTACTACACTAATGAATACACTACTATACTTCACCTACTACACTAATGATTACACTTCTATACTTCACCTACTACACTAATGAACACACTTCTATACTTCACCTACTACACTAATGAATACACTTCTATACTTCACCTACTACACTAATGAACACACTTCTATACTTCACCTACTACACTAATGAACACACTTCTATACTTCACCTACTACACTAATGAACACACTTCTATACTTCACCTACTACACTAATGATTACACTTCTATACTTCACCTACTACACTAATGAATACACTTCTATACTTCACCTACTACACTAATGAATACACTTCTATACTTCACCTACTACACTAATGATTACACTTCTATACTTCACCTACTACACTAATGATTACACTTCTATACTTCACCTACTACACTAATGAACACACTTCTATACTTCACCTACTACACTAATGAATACACTTCTATACTTCACCTACTACACTAATAAATACACTTCTATACTTCACCTACTACACTAATGAATACACTACTATACTTCACCTACTACACTAATGAGTACACTTCTATACTTCACCTACTACACTAATGAATACACTTCTATACTTCACCTACTACACTAATCAATACACTTCTATACTTCACCTACTACACTAATGAATACACTTCTATACTCCACCTACTACACTAATCAATACACTTCTATACTTCACCTACTACACTAATCAATACACTTCTATACTTCACCTACTACACTAATGAATACACTTTTATACTTCACCTACTACACTAATGAATACACTTCTATACTTCACCTACTACACTAATGAATACACTACTATACTTCACCCGCTACACTAATGAATACACTTCTATACTTCACCTACTACACTAATGAGTACACTTCTATACTTCACCTACTACACTAATGAATACACTTCTATACTTCACCCGCTACACTAATGAATACACTTCTATACTTCACCTACTACACTAACAAATACACTTCTATACTTCACCTACTACACTAATCAATACACTTCTATACTTCACCTACTACACTAATCAATACACTTCTATACTTCACCTACTACACTAATCAATACACTTCTATACTTCACCTACTACACTAATCAATGCACTTCTATTCTTCACCTACTACACTAATGAATACATTTCTATACTTCACCTACTACACTAATCAATACACTTCTATACTTCACCTACTACACTAATGAATACACTACTATACTTCACCCGCTACACTAATGAATACACTTCTATACTTCACCTACTACACTAATGAGTACACTTCTATACTTCACCTACTACACTAATGAATACACTTCTATACTTCACCCGCTACACTAATGAATACACTTCTATACTTCACCTACTACACTAACAAATACACTTCTATACTTCACCTACTACACTAATCAATACACTTCTATACTTCACCTACTACACTAATCAATACACTTCTATACTTCACCTACTACACTAATCAATACACTTCTATACTTCACCTACTACACTAATCAATGCACTTCTATTCTTCACCTACTACACTAATGAATACATTTCTATACTTCACCTACTACACTAATCAATACACTTCTATACTTCACCTACTACACTAATGAATACACTTCTATACTTCACCTACTACACTAATGAATACACTTCTATACTTCACCTACTACACTAATCAATACACTTCTATACTTCACCTACTACACTAATGAATACATTTCTATACTTCACCTACTACACTAATCAATACACTTCTATACTTCACCTACTACACTAATCATTACACTTCTATACTCCACCTACTACACTAATGAGTCTTTAGTCTGGTGGTGGTGGTGGTGATGATGTTTACATTGGTGATGATGATGTTTACAGTAGTGGTGGTGATGTCTACAGTGGTGGTGATGCTGTTTACATTGGTGGTGATGATGTTTACAGTGGTGGTGATGGTGTTTAGAATGATGGTGATGTTTACAGTGGTGGTGATGTTTACAGTGGTGGTGATGGTGGTTACAGTGGTGATGATGATGTTTACAGTAGTGGTGGTGATGTTTACAGTAGTGGTGGTGATGTTTACAGTGGTGGTGATGTTGTTTACAGTGGTGATGGTGTTTACAGTGGTGGTGATAATGTTACACTTTATCATAAAACTACTGTATAACTATGTTTACAGTGGTGGTGATGGTGTTTAGAATGATGGTGATGTTGTTTACAGTGGTGGTGATGTTTACAGTGGTGGTGATGGTGTTTACAGTGGTGGTGATGATGTTTACAGTGGTGGTGATGATGTTTACAGTGGTGGTGATGGTGTTTACAGTGGTGGTGGTGAAGTTTACAGTGGTGGTGATGTTGTTTACAGTGGTGGTGGTGATGTTTACAGTGGTGGTGATGGTGTTTACAGTGGTGGTGATGATTTTTACAGTGGTGGTGATGATATTTACAGTGGTGGTGATGATGTTTACAGTGGTGGTGATGATGTTTACAGTGGTGGTGATGGTGTTTACAGTGGTGGTGGTGAAGTTTACAGTGGTGGTGATGTTGTTTACAGTGGTGGTGGTGATGTTTACAGTGGTGGTGATGGTGTTTACAGTGGTGGTGATGATTTTTACAGTGGTGGTGATGATATTTACAGTGGTGGTGATGATGTTTACAGTGGTGGTGATGGTGTTTACAGTGGTGGTGATGATGTTTACAGTGGTGGTGATGATGTTTACAGTGGTGGTGATGGTGTTTACAGTGGTGGTGATGATGTTTACAGTGGTGGTGATGTTGTTTACAGTGGTGGTGGTGATGTTTACAGTGGTGGTGATGGTGTTTACAGTGGTGGTGATGATGTTTACAGTGGTGGTGATGATATTTACAGTGGTGGTGATGATGTTTACAGTGGTGGTGATGTTTACAGTGGTGGTGATGGTGTTTACAGTGGTGGTGATGATGTTTACAGTGGTGGTGATGATATTTACAGTGGTGGTGATGATGTTTACAGTGGTGGTGATGGTGTTTACAGTGGTGGTGATGATGTTTACAGTGGTGGTGATGTTGTTTACAGTGGTGGTGGTGATGTTTACAGTGGTGGTGATGGTGTTTACAGTGGTGGTGATGATGTTTACAGTGGTGGTGATGATATTTACAGTGGTGGTGATGATGTTTACAGTGGTGGTGATGTTGTTTACAGTGGTGGCGGTGATGTTTACAGTGGTGGTGATGTTGTTTACAGTGGTGGCGGTGATGTTTAGAGTGGTGGTGATGTTGTTTACAGTGGTGATGGTGTTTACAGTGGTGGTGATGGTGTTTACAGTGGTGGTGATGATGTTTACAGTGGTGGTGATGATATTTACAGTGGTGGTGATGATGTTTACAGTGGTGGTGATGGTGTTTACAGTGGTGGTGATGATGTTTACAGTGGTGGTGATGTTGTTTACAGTGGTGGTGGTGATGTTTACAGTGGTGGTGATGGTGTTTACAGTGGTGGTGATGATGTTTACAGTGGTGGTGATGATATTTACAGTGGTGGTGATGATGTTTACAGTGGTGGTGATGTTGTTTACAGTGGTGGCGGTGATGTTTACAGTGGTGGTGATGTTGTTTACAGTGGTGGCGGTGATGTTTAGAGTGGTGGTGATGGTGTTTACAGTGGTGGCGGTGATGTTTAGAGTGGTGGTGATGGTGTTTACAGTGGTGGTGATGATGTTTACAGTGGTGGTGATGTTGTTTACAGTGGTGGCGGTGATGTTTAGAGTGGTGGTGATGTTGTTTACAGTGGTGATGGTGTTTACAGTTGTGGTGATAATGTTACACTTTATCATAAAACTACTGTATAACTATGTTTTAGACGTCAGGTTTTGTATTTGTATTATTTCATGTGATTGTATTAGATTTATTACATGAACATTAAGCTCCGGAGACGTCTGGTTCCATTCACCACCAGTGAGAACAGTTATATACGTTTCTCTAGAACTGAGTGTCACACCAAACTGCTCTGAATGAATCTGTTTACATCTCAACATCTCAACAGTTTGAGATATAGGTGGTGTTTCCTCTTTAAGCTACTAGCATTTTCCACCTCATCATAACTCACTTCCCTTATTTCTCTTTTACTTCATCCATTCCATCCATCAATTCACAGACCATAAGATCAAACGTAAGTCATCTTCAGCTCTTTTACATATTTATCTTTAACTTTCCTTTCAACCCATCCATCTGTCGGTCCAGCTGTCCATCCATCCATCCACCCATCTATCCATCTGTCTACCCATCCATTTATCTATCCATTCATCTATCTGTCCATCATCTATCCATCTACCTATTCATCTATCCTTCATCATCAAAACCACCAACAAACTTTCTGAGTTTTATTGTGGAATGTTGATGATGCATACATCCATCCAACCATACATCCCTCATCCATCTACCCATTAATTTGTCTACCCATTCATCCAGCCATCCATCTATATATCCATCAATCCATCCATCCAGTGTCTGTCTACCCAACTATTCATGCATCTACGCTGATCATTCATTCATCAGTCTGCTCACTCGTCTGTTCATCCACTCATCTGTACATTCGCTTATTTATTCTCTCTCTCTTTCAGTGCCCATGTGGGCGATCGGGGCGATCGTGGTGGTGGGCCTTGCTCTGGTGGCCTGCTTTGCGTTCTGTATCTATAAGAAATGTCTAGGAGGAAAGAAGAAAGCGAAGAAAGTGCGCGAGAGGAAGGGCGGACGCCGGCGGAGGAAAAAGGAGGGCGAGGGAGAAGAGGGCGCGGTGAGAGACGCAGCACAGACTATAATACAGACAACCTGGAGAGAGTCTTCCAGCTCTGAGCTCAGTTCAGCTTCTATTAGACAGTCCAGCTCAGAGTCACTCTTACTACACGCTTATAAACGTCTCTCTGTAACTCAGAGTCACTCTTACTACACGCTTATAAACGACTCTCTGTAACTCAGAGTCACTTTTACTACACGCTTATAAACGTCTCTCTGTAACTCAGAGTCACTCTTACTACACGCTTATAAACGACTCTCTGTAACTCAGAGTCACTTTTACTACACGCTTATAAACGTCTTTCTGTAACTCAGAGTCACTTTTACTACACGTTTATAAACGTCTCTGTAACTCAGAGTCACTTTTACTACATGCTTATAAACGTCTTTCTGTAACTCAGAGTCACTCTTACTACACGCTTATAAACGTCTCTCTGTAACTCAGAGTCACTCTTACTACACGCTTATAAACGACTCTCTGTAACTCAGAGTCACTTTTACTACACGCTTATAAACGTCTCTCTGTAACTCAGAGTCACTCTTACTACACGCTTATAAACGTCTCTCTGTAACTCAGAGTCACTCTTACTACACGCTTATAAACGTCTCTCTGTAACTCAGAGTCACTTTTACTACACGCTTATAAACGTCTCTCTGTAACTCAGAATCACTTTTACTACACGTTTATAAACGTCTCTCTGTAACTCAGAGTCACTTTTACTACACGCTTATAAACGTCTCTCTGTAACTCAGTCACTTTTACTACACGCTTATAAACATCTCTCTGTAACTCAGAATCACTTTTACTACACGTTTATAAACGTCTCTCTGTAACTCAGAGTCACTTTTACTACACGTTTATAAACGTCTCTCTGTAACTTAGAGTCACTTTTACTACACGTTTATAAACGTCTCTCTGTAACTCAGTCACTTTTACTACACGCTTATAAACATCTCTCTGTAACTCCGAGTCACTTTTACTACACGCTTATAAACGTCTCTCTGTAAGTCAGTCACTTTTACTACACGCTTATAAACATCTCTCTGTAACTCAGAGTCACTCTTACTACACGCTTATAAACGTCTCTCTGTAACTCAGAGTCACTCTTACTACACGCTTATAAACGACTCTCTGTAACTCAGAGTCACTTTTACTACACGCTTATTAACATCTCTCTGTAACTCAGAGTCACTTTTACTACACGCTTATAAACATCTCTCTGTAACTCATAGTCACTTTTATTACAGACTTATAAACGTCTCTCTGTAACTCAGATTCACTTTTACTACACTCTTATAAACGTCTCTCTGTAACTCAGATTCACTTTTACTACACGTTTATAAACGTCTCTCTGTAACTCAGAGTCACTTTTACTACACGCTTATAAACGTCTCTCTGTAACTCAGTCACTTTTACTACACGCTTATAAACATCTCTCTGTAACTCAGAATCACTTTTACTACACGCTTATAAACGTCTCTCTGTAACTCAGAGTCACTTTTACTACACGTTTATAAACGTCTCTCTGTAACTCAGAGTCACTTTTACTACACGTTTATAAACGTCTCTCTGTAACTCAGTCACTTTTACTACACGCTTATAAACATCTCTCTGTAACTCAGAGTCACTTTTACTACACGCTTATAAACGTCTCTCTGTAACTCAGAGTCACTTTTACTACACGCTTATAAACGTCTCTCTGTAACTCAGAGTCACTTTTACTACACGCTTATAAACGTCTCTCTGTAACTCAGAATCACTTTTACTACACGTTTATAAACGTCTCTCTGTAACTCAGAGTCACTTTTACTACACGCTTATAAACGTCTCTCTGTAACTCAGTCACTTTTACTACACGCTTATAAACATCTCTCTGTAACTCAGTCACTTTTACTACACGATTATTAACATCTCTCTGTAACTCAGTCACTTTTACTACACGATTTTAAACGTCTCTCTGTAACTTAGAGTCACTTTTACTACACGCTTATAAACGTCTCTCTGTAACTCATAGTCACTTTTACTACACGCTTGTAAACGTCTCTCTGTAACTCAGATTCACTTTTACTACACGCTTATAAACGTCTCTCTGTAAGTCAGTCACTTTTACTACACGCTTATAAACATCTCTCTGTAACTCAGAGTCACTCTTACTACACGCTTATAAACGTCTCTGTAACTCAGAGTCACTTTTACTACATGTTTATAAACGTCTCTCTGTAAGTCAGTAATTCTAATACTGTATCTCGTTCAGGTATATGGTTTTAAATCAGTACTCATTGTTTTTTCTACTACTGATGCACTGAAAATCCTCTATGTATAATAAAAGTAATAATAATAATAACAGTAAAATAACTATTATCATTACTATTATCATTATTACATGTATTTTATTATTATTAATATTATTATTAATAATATTTTCATTATTGTTGTTGCTGAGAAAAAAACAAAAAGAAAACTTGTTTTTAACGTGACTCTTTCAGGAGGAGGCTAAACCGGAGGAGGGTGAAGAGAAAGAGCAGGAATTCTTCGGCAAACTGGAATACACACTGGATTACAACTTCACAGACAATCAGGTGAGAGAGAGAGAGAGAGAGAGAGAGAGAGAGAGAGAGAGAGGGAGAAAGAGAGAAAGAGAGGGAGAAAGAGAGAAAGAGAGGGAGAAAGAGAAAGAGAGAGAAAGAGAGAGAGAAAGAGAAATAGATTAAGACATAAAGAGAGAGAGAGAGAGAAAAAAAAGAAAGAGAGAGGGAGAAATAAACAGACAGAGAGAGACAAAGATAGAGAAAGGAGAGAGATGGAGAGTTAGATAGAGGAGAAGGGAGAGAGGGAGAGAGAGATAGAGCGAGTGAGATAGTGAGAGAGAAAGATACAGAGAGAAGGAGAGAGAAATAAAGAGAGAGAGAAAGAGAGAGAGAGAGATAAAGAGAGAAGGAGAGAGATAGAGAAAGAGATAAAGAGAGTTAAAGAGAGGAGACATAGAGAGAGATAAAGAGAGATAGAGAGTGATAAAGAGAGAGGGAGAGAGCATGTGTCACAGAGAGAGAGAGAGAGATAGACAGTGAGACAGAGATAGAGATAGAGAGAGAGAGAGAGAGAGAGTGACAGAGAGGTAGAGATAAAGAAAGAGGGAGAGAGAGAGTGAGACAGAGAAAGAGAGAGAGATAAAGAGAGAGAGACAGAGTGTAACAGAGAGAAGGAGAGAGATAGAGACTATGGAATGCTCTAATAACCCTTCAGGGTGTTGGAGGTGTTGGAGGTGTTGAAGGTGAAGGAGAGGTTGAAGGTGTTGAAGGTGTTGGATGTGTTGGAGGTGTTGAAGGTGTTGAAGGTGTTGAAGGTGTTGATAGTGAAGGAGAGGTTGAAGGTGTTGAAGGTGTTGAAGGTGCTGGATGTGTTAGAGGTGTTGAAGGTGTTGGAGGTGTTGAAGGTGTTGAAGGTGTTGATAGTGAAGGAGAGGTTGAAGGTGTTGAAGGTGTTGAAGGTGTTGGATGTGTTGGAGGTGTTGAAGGTGTTGGAGGTGTTGAAGGTGTTGAAGGTGAAGGAGAGGTTGAAGGTGTTGAAGGTGTTGAAGGTGTTGAAGGTGTTGAGTGTGTTGAAGGTGTTGAAGGTGTTGAAGGTGTTGGAGGTGTTGAAGGTGTTGAAGGTGAAGGAGAGGTTGAAGGTGTTGAAGGTGAAGGAGAGGTTGAAGGTGTTGAAGGTGTTGAAGGTGAAGGAGAGGTTGAAGGTGTTGAAGGTGTTGGATGTGTTGAAGGTGTTGGAGGTGTTGAAGGTGTTGAAGGTGAAGGAGAGGTTGAAGGTGTTGAAGGTGAAGGAGAGGTGTAACAGAGAGAAGGAGAGAGATAGAGATTATGGAATGCTCTAATAACCCTTCAGGGTGTTGGAGGTGTTGAAGGTGAAGAAGAGGTTGAAGGTGTTGAAGGTGTTGAAGGTGTTGAAGGTGAAGGAGAGGTTGAAGGTGTTGAAGGTGTTGAAGGTGTTGGATGTGTTGGAGGTGTTGAAGGTGTTGGAGGTGTTGAAGGTGTTGAAGGTGAAGGAGAGGTTGAAGGTGTTGAAGGTGTTGAAGGTGTTGGATGTGTTGAAGGTGTTAAAGGTGTTGGAGGTGTTGGAGGTGTTGAAGGTGTTGAAGGTGAAGGAGAGGTTGAAGGTGTTGAAGGTGAAGGAGAGGTTGAAGGTGTTGAAGGTGTTGGAGGTGTTGAAGGTGAAGGAGAAGTTGAAGGTGTTGAAGGTGTTGGATGTGTTGGAGGTGTTGAAGGTGTTGAAGGTGAAGGAGAGGTTGAAGGTGTTGAAGGTGTTGGATGTGTTGAAGGTGTTGAAGGTGTTGAAGGTGTTGAAGGTGAAGGAGAGGTTGAAGGTGTTGAAGGTGTTGAAGGTGTTGGATGTGTTGGAGGTGTTGAAGGTGTTGAAGGTGTTGGAGGCGTTGAGGTTGTTGGAGGTGTTGGAGGTGTTGAAGGTGTTGGAGGTGTTGGAGGTGTTGGGAGAGGGTCTAAGGGTTTACCTGAGAATTCCCAGCCATTTGAACGACTGTCCATGTCGCGGTCAGGAACATTTGCATGTAATTCCTTCTTTTTCAGCTCATCGTGGGAATTCTGCAAGCCCAGGATCTGCCTGCTATGGATATAGGTGGAACTTCTGATCCCTACGTGAAAGTATACATGCTCCCGGACAAGAAGAAGAAGTTTGAGACCAAAGTCCAGCGCAAGAACCTGTGTCCAGTGTTCAACGAGACGTTTATATTCAAGGTGAAGTTTAATCTCGTTCTTGTGCACACAGCGGAATCTGACCTCCACTTTTAACCCATCCGTGAAGTGAAACACCACACATACACTCACTAGTGAACACACACATACACACACTAGTGGAAACACACAGTACAGGGCAGTGAAAATACCCACATACACACACACTAGTGAACACACAATAGGGAGCAGTGAGCACACTCGTCTGGAGTGGTGAGCAGCCCCATCCACAGTACCTGGGGAGCAGTTGGGGGTTCAGGGGATTAAACCAATAACCTTCCAGTCACGGTCAAGGCCGGTTCACTAGCCTTCAAACTCACGACTGCCCCCGTATTTCTGTTTGGTACGTCCCAGCTGCCCTTGTATTTGTATTTGATGGCAAACGGACCAGCTGGTGACTTTAAACAATGTTATGTAACATTAACGTTCACCCACCGGTTTCCTGCTCGTCATCTTTCCTCAGATTCCTTTCAACGACCTGGCCGGCCAGACTCTGGTCCTGCAGGTGTTTGACTTTGACCGCTTCGGTAAGCATGACGTGATCGGAGAGATCAAAATTCCCATGAACAGCATTGACCTCGGACAGCCCATTCATGAGTGGAAGGATCTGGTGGGAGGAGAGAAAGAGGAGGTAAGTTTCTGGACGTCTGATCTCGTGTCTGTCTCTTTACTGTGTTATCTGTGAGCTTCATTCAGCTCAGTAGAAATAGGAGCATCACTGAGTACCCACTGCACTCGAACCCCAGTCCATCTGCATCCATACCTTCTTCTCTCTGAGCAGCAAGAAAAGCTCGGTGACATCTGCATCTCCCTGCGATACGTCCCCACCTCAGGGAAGCTCACCGTCTGCGTGATGGAGGCAAAGAACCTGAAGAAGATGGACGTTGGTGGTTTATCAGGTGAGTGCTGGACAGGTCACCTCAACCGAGTCAACAAGATCACAGAATCAGTTTAGAACTACTGACCATTAGAGTTTGTACACAAAGGAATTTAACCTATCCATACAGTGAAACACCCACATACACACACTAGTGAACACACACACACACTAGTTAGCACACACACACACACACACTAGTGAACACACATGAGGCAGTGAGACACTTACATACACACACACTAGTGAACACACATGAGGCAGTGAGACACTTACATACACACACACTAGTGAACACACATGAGGGGGCAGTGAAACACTAGGGAACACACACAGTAGGAAGAAGGAAAACACCCACATACACACACATGGGTCTTTGATCAAGTGCACTTCTGTCGTGTCCTGTCAGTTCAGGGAACCAGCAACCTATCAGTCATCAGCTACTAGCCAATCCCTCTGTACGATACAAGTCAAAAAATTGGGCTCACCCACCTGAGTATATACTGCATTAAATCAAATAAGGTGTAGGTGTAAGTGTAGGTCTAGGTGTAGGTCTAGGTGTAGGTGTAGAGAGGTCTGTGTAAAGGTATGGAAGTGTAGTCTATCTTCATGGTGTGTTTTGTGAATGGTATGAGGGTCATTACTCTGATCAGCACTGATTGGTCTGTTCGTAAGTGTAGGTGTAAGTGTAGGTCTAGGTGTAGGTGTAAGTGTAGGTGTAAGTGTATGTGTATGTGTAAGTGTAGGTCTAGATGTAGGTGTAGGTGTAGGTGTAAGTGTAGGTGTAGGTGTAGGTGTAAGTGTAGGTGTAGGTGTAGGTGTAAGTGTAGGTCTAGGTGTAGGTCTAGGTGTAGGTGTAAGTGTAGGTGTAAGTGTATGTGTAGGTGTAAGTGTAGGTGTAAGTGTAGGTGTAGGTGTAAGTGTAGGTCTAGGTGTAGGTGTAAGTGTAGGTGTAAGTGTATGTGTAGGTGTAAGTGTAGGTGTAAGTGTAGGTGTAGGTGTAAGTGTAGGTCTAGGTGTAGGTCTAGGTGTAGGTGTAGAGAGGTCTGTGTAAAGGTATGGAAGTGTAGTCTATCTTCATGGTGTGTTTTGTGAATGGTATGAGGGTCATTACTCTGATCAGCACTGATTGGTCTGTTCGTAAGTGTAGGTGTAAGTGTAGGTGTAGGTGTAGGTGTAAGTGTAGGTGTAAGTGTATGTGTATGTGTAAGTGTAGGTCTAGGTGTAGGTGTAGAGAGGTCTGTGTAAAGGTATGGAAGTGTAGTCTATCTTCATGGTGTGTTTTGTAAATGGTATGAGGGTCATTACTCTGATCAGCACTGATTGGTCTGTTCGTAGATCCTTTTGTGAAGGTGGTTCTGCAGCACAACGGGAAACGACTGAAAAAGAAGAAGACAACAGTGAAACAGAACACTCTGAACCCGTACTTCAACGAGAGCTTCAGCTTTGAGATCCCGTTTGCACAGATACAGGTAAAGCGTGGGTGACCACACCATCACTACAGCTTATTAGTGACCTGTACATCAGTGAGATACACCTAGACCTACCTACACCTAGACCCACCTACACCTAGACCCACCTTCACCTAGACCCACCTTCACCTAGACCCACCTAGACCCACCTACACCTAGACCCACCTTCACCTAGACCTACCTAGACCCACCTACACCTAGACCCACCTACACCCAGACCCACCTACACCTAGACCCACCTTCACCTAGACCCACCTACACCTAGACCCACCTTCACCTAGACCCACCTACACCTAGACCCACCTTCACCTAGACCCACCTAGACCCACCTTCACCTAGACCCACCTAGACCCACCTACACCTAGACCCACCTTCACCTAGACCTACCTAGACCCACCTACACATAGACCCACCTACACCCAGACCCACCTACACCTAGACCCACCTTCACCTAGACCCACCTACACCTAGACCCACCTACACCTAGACCCACCTTCACCTAGACCCACCTACACCTAGACACACCTTCACCTAGACCCACCTAGACCACCTACACCTAGACCCACCTAGACCCACCTACACCTAGACCCACCTTCACCTAGACCCACCTAGACCCACCTACACCTAGACCCACCTTCACCTAGACCCACCTAGACCCACCTACACCTAGACCCACCTACACCTAGACCCACCTAGACCCACCTACACCTAGACCCACCTACACCTACACCCCGCGCTCACTGAGTGGAAGGAAACCTTTCATCAGGTTAATTAAACAGAGAATAAACTACCATAGACTAACCAGCTAACAGGCTAATCAATCATAGGACAGCTAATCATAGGATAACTAATTACAGACTCATCAATTATAGGATAACTAATTACAGACTAATCAATCATAGGATAACCAATCATAGGTAACTAATTACAGACTAATTAATCATAGGATAACCAATCATAGGATAACTAATTACAGACTAATCAATCATAGGATAACCAATCATAGGTAACTAATTACAGACTAATTAATCATAGGATAACCAATCATAGGATAACTAATTACAGACTAATTAATCATAGGATAACCAATCATAGGATAACTAATTACAGACTCATCAATCATAGGATAACCAATCATAGGTAACTAATTACAGACTAATTAATCATAGGATAACCAATCATAGGATAACTAATTACAGACTAATTAATCATAGGATAACCAATCATAGGTAACTAATTACAGACTCATCAATCATAGGATAACCCATCGTAGGACACCCAATGACAGGCTAATTAATCATATGATAACCAATCATAGAAAATCTAATTACAGGCTTATCAATCATAGGCTATCCAATCATAGGCTAACCAATCAGAGGCTAATTAACAAGCTACTCAATCACAGGATAATCAATCATAGACTAACCAATCATAGGCTAAGCAATTATAGGATAACCAATCACAAGCTAACCAATCACAGGCTAATCAATCATGGGATAAATAATTATAGAAAATCCAATTACAGTATGAGCTAACCAATCACAAGGTATTCATTCACAGAATACACAATAACAGTCTAATCAATCATAAAAGGTTGTATGTGTTGGGTTTTGTTTTTTTAATAACCCCTCTGTTCTCGGTTCCTCTGTAGAAGATCCAGGTGCTGATCACAGTCTACGACTACGATAAGCTGGGCAGCAATGATGCCATCGGGAAGTGCTGGATTGGCTACGGAGCCAGCGGAGTGGGCCTGCGCCACTGGTCAGACATGCTGGCCAATCCCAGACGCCCTGTGGCCCAGTGGCACACCCTGCAGCCCGAGGAGGAGGTGGACGCAGCGCTGAAGGCTCCAATCCGCTGAACACACAGAGCACTCTCGTTTACCGTCACTCACATAGAGAACGTACACTCCACTTCAAACACTCCTTTATTTACCCTCCCGCACGCTAACGAGCCCTTCCCTGACAAGAGCGTCAGTCTGAGCTGAGACCATGAGACAACACACTGAAATACACTGTATGGACAAAAGTATTGGGACACCTATTAATCATTCAATTCAGGTGTTTCATTCAGACCCATTATGACAGGTGTATATAGTCAAGCAGTTAACCCTGCAATCACATTAGTGAAAGAGTGTGAGGTTCTAAAGAGCTACTGAACTCCAGCGTGGTCTGTAATAGGGTCAACCGTCAAAGGTCAGTTAGTGAAACTTCGCCATTCCTAGATTTTCACCATCAGCTGTGAAAGTTTGATTGAACACTGGAAGTGTTTAGGAATCACAGTATCTCAGTCACAAAGTGTAAGAGCAGGTAAAGTTACAGAGCGGGGACTCTGAGTGCTGAGCACAGTGTGTAGACATCTCCAACACTTTGCTGACCAATAGCTGCAGAGTTCAGACATCTCCTCTGGCTTCAACATCAGCACCAACACTGTGGAGCCTCATGTCCAAGCAGCTGAACATCACCAAGCCTCACATCACTGAGCACAACACAGAGCGTCAGATAGAGTAAAGCTCCGCCGCTGGACTCTGGAGCAGTGGACACGTGTTCTGTGGAGTGACCAATCACACTTCTGTATCTGGCAGTCTGATGGTCGAGTCTGGGTTTGGAGAACACCAGGAGAACATTACCTGCCTGACTGCACTGTGACTGGAAAGTCTGAAGGAGGAGGGATGATGATGCTACAGGGGTGGGCCGAGACCCCTTCCAACTTTGTGGGAACAGCTTGTGGAAGAACCTTTTCTGTTCCACCACGACTGACTGTGTTCCCGTGTAGCAGGCTGGTTGGGTGAGTTTTGGTGTGGAAGAACTTGACTGACCCTCCAGACCTCATTCAACATCATTGGGATGAACTAGAACAGAGATTGTGAGCCTCTTGTCCAACATCAGCATCTCACAAACGTTCTTCTGGATGAACAGCACAAGTTTCAATAGATGCTTCAAAATCTTATAGAAGCTTCCAAGAAGCTGTAGTAGCTGCCTGTGGATTTAGACGGGGGGGTCATAACAGCTCCTGTAGGCGTCCCAATACTTTTGTCCATACAGTGTATATTCATTCTGAGCTCATCATTAACGTATGATTTGTTTGAAAGCCAGAGCTGAAGTTTCAAATATCACTGAATAGAAGCCATACCTGTTTCAACATTAACACTGTGTATTGTCCATCTCCATGTTTGTTGTGGAAATGCTGGGATGAATGGAGGAACAGAAATGGAAAAAAAATATTTATTAACTTCCGTCACACATTCAGAATGTTTTTGTTCCTCTCGTGTACCATTTTAAGAGAAATATAATAATTTATCTGCGTCCTTTTATCACATCTGCTTATTTATCTCTAAAAACAGTGTCAGCAGGTGAGCTCATCCACACCTTCACGAGCGCTCGGTGGTTCTTTTATTCAGCGATGGTCAGTTGTTGTCCTTCAAACATGGCACGTCCAGCCACGTCACACAAAACACACAGAAAACGTTGTTGCTAATTAAAGTTTTGGAATATTTACAGATCAACAGTACACGTGCTGATAAAAGAAAGTCTGAGCTTCGCGTGACGACCTGTAATATTCCCGCCGTCGCAGCCTCGGTATGATTGGGTAGAACTTTTTAGTGTCTTTTGGCACCTAAACTCGGTTATTAGGGCGGAGAACCGTGTGTTATTGTAACTGTGAAGTGCAAGAAGCTGATTGGTTGATGTGAGAACAGTGAACATTCAAGGCTCATTTATACTGCCTCTACAGGCGTCAGCTCCGTTGACATGGTAGTTGAGCAACACTTCCAGTAGGGGGCAGTTTGGAGTAAATCAAACATGGCGGCGGTGGATGAGCTTGTAGTTCTTCATTACAGCAAAGTTACAGCATGGTTAAAATTTCTAACCAACTCGTACAACTAATCTCCAAACAGTCCCACCATTTCTTCTTCACTGTGCTCGTATGGAAGTGGTGGCATCTTGCACTGCCCCCTATGGTCTGTGGCGGTGTTGCTCCAATATATATAAATAAGTATAAATGAGCTTTAAAGGAACCCCGGCTGGTAACACATGTAGGTCTTAATATGATGTAATTACTCTAAATTATTAGGACACGTTATAAAAATCACTAAAAGTATCAGATTTATTAGATTTTGTGTAAAATCCGCTGCACGTGGGTCTCCATTGTTGTATCTACTGACGTGATCAGCGGGTAGTGACGTCAAATGGTTTCAGTAACCGGCCGTCACGCTGGAGCACAGCTAGCTACTAAACATGCTACTGTTCAGTCTTTACAGTTTGAACTAGAACTCAACATTTCTGACATCAGCGGTGACATCACACACCACGTTAGTGTAAATGGTGAACAGAGAGGGTGGAGGAGAGAGTGACACAGTGCTGGAGTTGTTGTGAAGCTGTGTGTTGGTGTTGACGGAGAAGGAGAGTGTCTGTTAAAGGAGCTCCGCTTTCTAGCAGGAAACATTCACACTCAGTAAACAGCTCGATACACTGAACGGGAGTGTCTCTGAGCTTCACACTCCTTTATTAGTGAAGTAGTATGTTCACTACTAAGAATGGACTTTCACCTTCAGGATCCACAAACGAGGAGAAGCAGCTGACGCTAACGCTAAACGTTCTCAGGAGAGAGTCCAGCGCATGTTCACGTTCACGGTTCTTCTCGCGGTTTTCCATAATCTGGAGCTTCTGGACTTCCTGTGTGGGGAAACTGTGGCACTGCATTGTGTTTTAGTCTAAACTTAAAACCAACAGCCTCCGTCAAGTCTCTCACCAGTGGTGGTCTACTGAACCACTCAAACTCATCCAGACTGGAGTGAGGAGAGCAGAGCGGGGGTCTTTGGGTAGCTGTGTTGGTCCACACGCTGCTTCACTAACTATTCTCCTTGTTTATGTTTGTGAAGCTGTTTAGACTAATATCAGTCTTCACACTGCCTTTCACTGAAACAACATCAACAACACAATGTACATGGTTTTCTTTAAGCTAGGTTAGTAACTAACACTCACTCCTTCACACCACAGTCCAGTTCAGACCTGAAACCATCTGACCTCATCTACCCAGCAGGCATTGCTCCTCAGTAATAATGTCTGTGTCCATATGTTACATATTTAGAATAAAAGAGTTAATTTATTAATAAATCTGATACTTTTAGTGATTTTTTTACAACATGTCCTAATAATTTAGAGTCATTTCATCATATAAATGCTTACAAGTGTTACCAGCCGGCGTTCTCTTTAATACCTACGTGCTTAATACACACCTGAGGAACCAGCAGCCTAGCGGAAACACCGCTAACTCCACTCAGACCGGCAGTTTGAGAAACCCATACTCCACGGTTTACGCCTCAGTCCTTTCTTTAACCCTGTATCTGTCACTGTGATTGACGTCCCGGTGCCCTGCCCCAAGGCTAACAGGCCACCACACTGCGAGAGCTTCCTGTCCTTCATCAGGATCTCGTTCTTGGAAGGTTTTCATGTTTGTGTTTAGACTGCATGTGAGTGTGAAAGTGTTTGCTCGTGTTGTTCTGCCCTGTTTTCAACCCTTGTTCTGTGAAAATGCCTGGAAATACAACGGCAGGATAAAATCAAGGCTGGTGTGTTTTATTTTCTCTCAGAGGAAATGGTCTGAAGGCCGTTACCATTAGAGGCCTCTGGCTTCCTGCAGGAAACATTTCAATCCCATTAGGAAACCATCAGGTCATTAGAATCACTCACACTGTAATACTGAGCCGTCAGGAAAACATCTAGCAGCTGGTTCTGGTGGTGACTTCTGGAGAACATCTGATCAGGGTGTCTGCACTTCAGTAAAATTCATATTTCATTCACACGATTAATGAGTCTGAAATTAGAACGACCAGCAAGCAAATTTAGTTTAATTTACATTAAATCAGACACACAGTTAGACTCCAGAAGATTGGACTGACTGAACTGCAGGAGATCAGACTGACTGAACTGTGTGAGAACTGCAGGGGATCAAACTGACTGAACTGCAGGAGATAAGACTGACTGAACTGCAGGAGATCAGACTGACTGAACTGCAGGAGATCAGACTGACTGAACTGCAGGAGATCAGACTGACTGAACTGTGTGAGAACTGCAGGAGATCAAACTGACTGAACTGCAGGAGATAAGACTGACTGAACTGCAGGAGATAAGACTGACTGAACTGCAGGAGATAAGACTGACTGAACTGCAGGAGATCAGACTGACTGAACTGCAGGAGATCAGACTGACTGAACTGCAGGAGATCAGACTGACTGAACTGTGTGAGAACTGCAGGGGATCAAACTGACTGAACTGCAGGAGATAAGACTGACTGAACTGCAGGAGATCAGACTGACTGAACTGTGTGAGAACTGCAGGGGATCAAACTGACTGAACTGCAGGAGATAAGACTGACTGAACTGCAGGAGATAAGACTGACTGAACTGCAGGAGATCAGACTGACTGAACTGCAGGAGATTAGACTGACTGAACTGTGTGAGAACCACAGGGGATTGGACTGACTGAACTGCGGGAGATCAGACTGAGTGAACTGCAGGAGAACAGGCTGACTGAACTGTGTGAGAACCGCAGGGGATTGGACTGACTGAACTGCGGGAGATCAGACTGACTGAACTATAGGAGATCAGACTGACTGAACTGTGTGAGAACTGCAGGGGATTGGACTGACTAAACTGCGGGAGATCAGACTGACAGAACTGCAGGAGATTGAACTGACTAAGTTCTGGGAGATCAGACTGACTGAACTGTGTGAGAACTGCAGGGGATTGGACTGACTAAACTGCGGGAGATCAGACTGACAGAACTGCAGGAGATTGAACTGACTAAGTTCTGGGAGATCAGACTGACTGAACTGTGTGAGAACTGCAGGGGATTGGACTGACTAAACTGTGGGAGATCAGACTGACTGAACTGCAGGAGATCAGACTGACTGAACTGCCGGAGATTGGACTGAACTGTGGGAGATCAGACTGAATTGTGGAAGAGTTGGCAGCCCTGGCTACATTAGACTCGTAGCTGCAGTGTGAAAGGAAGCAGCCGTCAGACAGCAGGCCTGTTCCATCTGATGAACTGTGCTGTGATGAACTGTGCGGTGTGATGAACTGCGCTGTGTGATGAACTGTGCTGTGATGAACTGTGCTGTGTGATGAACTGCGCTGTGTGATGAACTGCACTGTGTGATGAACTGCGCTGTGTGATAAACTGCGCTGTGTGATGAACTGCGCTGTGATGAACTGCGCTGTGTGATGAACTGTGCTGTGTGATGAACTGTGCTGTGATGAACTGTGCTGTGATGAACTGCGCTGTGTGATGAACTGTGCTGTGTGATGAACTGCGCTGTGTGATGAACTGCGCTGTGTGATGAACTGCGCTGTGTGATGAACTGCGCTGTGTGATGAACTGTGCTGTGTGATGAACTGCGCTGTGTGATGAACTGCGCTGTGTGATGAACTGCGCTGTGTGATGAACTGCGCTGTGTGATGAACTGCGCTGTGTGATGAACTGCGCTGTGTGATGAACTGTGCTGTGTGATGAACTGCGCTGTGTGATGAACTGCGCTGTGTGATGAACTGCGCTGTGTGATGAACTGCGCTGTGTGATGAACTGTGCTGTGTGATGAACTGCGCTGTGTGATGAACTGTGCTGTGTGATGAACTGTGCTGTGTGATGAACTGTGCCGGGGCAGTGAGCGTGTATGAACCATGAGGGAGCTGTTTGGTTGCAGGGGCAGTGTGAGGTATGTGGAACAGGCCTGAGCTGGAGCTGCTGTTGGACGGCAGCGCAGAGTCTGGATTAATCTTCTGTTCTGTTTGTGACGTGATGCAGGAGCAGAGCCGGCCTAAGCCAAACATGTGAGCAGGGAATTAGAGAGGGGTGGAGAGGATGAACGACAGCATGAGAGAGAGAGAGAGAGAGAGAGAGAGAGAGAGAGAGAGACAGAGAGAGAGAGAGAGAGAAAGAGAGAGAGGACGCTAAGGTCACCCAGCAGGAGGGAGGAGCACACCACAGAGCTCTGGATACCTGTCAAACCTGTGTTATATATATACTGACCACTGTATCAGCTCCACTGACCATACAGGACCTCCACTCACTGTCCACTGTATCAGCTCCACTGACCATACAGGACCTCCACTCACTGTCCACTGTATCAGCTCCACTGACCATACAGGACCTACACTCACTGTCCACTGTATCAGCTCCACTGACCATACAGGACCTCCACTCACTGTCCACTGTATCAGCTCCACTGACCATACAGGACCTCCACTCACTGTCCACTGTATCAGCTCCACTGACCATACAGGAGCTCCACTCACTGTCCACTGTATCAGCTCCACTGACCACACAGGACCTACACTTACAGACTGTAGTTCATCTGATTCTCTGTATACTTTGATACTCTGTTCTTGATCAGGACCCCCACAGGACCACCACAGAGCAGATACTATTAGGGAGGTGGGTCATTCTCAGCACTGCAGTGACACTGACGTGGTGGTGGTAGTTAGTTAGTGTTGATGTGGATCAATCTTCAAGATTCACACCTTGATTCGTTCCAGCACATCTCCAGGAGAGGTCTTTACCACAGAGCCTGCTGGACACAGTCACACTAACTAAAAGTGTACTGCACTGCTAGGCCACCAGGTGGTGCTCTATAGCAACTGTCAGCGCACTGGCACTGGGGCAAGCGAGATATGTTGCAAAAGAGCTACACGTCTTCCTCCTCACGCTGTTTCACAATTCCTGCAATCAGATGCCAGAGGCAAAGTGAGCGTGTCCTTACTGGGTGTCCGTCTGCAAGCTGCTTACGCAAGACAAAAGAGTTTGCGGTGCCTCCTCCCAAGATCCCCGCGAGGAAAGCTGAGAGCAGCCGTGGAACCATGAGGGCTTGCAGTATCGACACAGCCGAGTGACTCATTAAAGACATGTGCCCTGACTTGTGGACTGCAGGCGCTCATTCACTCAGCTCACGCATGACTGGGAGTACACTGGGCCTCAGTTCAAAGCTCACATTCACACTGGGGTAGAGGGGGCCTCTTACACCCCCCTCCAACAGAAACACACATTTTCCTTCTAAATGTAGTCCATCAACCACAACGCGCTTGGTGTCCTTCCTTGTACTTTCTTCAGAGTTGCGCTGGAGCTGAGCGGCTAACGCTGCTGCTAGTGGAAGCCGATAGCACATCGGTTAGACTGCATGACTGAACACGTTCCTGCTGTGTTCATACTGCGCTTGAGGTTTACTGTATACAGATGTTCACTCCAGCTGAGTAGGAATCCACATTTCCCGAAGTAAACCAATAAATCACAGCTACATTCCGGGCTGCTAATAGGAATGTTAGCATGTTAGCATAGCTGTGGCCTGTAAAACACTTACATATGTAGCAGTTTTTTAGTATGTCCCAGTGTTTCGCCATCTGGATAGACTGTGACTCACATTCAAAATCAGTGATGTATTCTGAACTTCCAGAATGCCTGGAGTGACCTTAAACGATTACAATCTGAGTCAGCTTCTGATTCACCGGCTTCTCAGTCCAATTTTCCACTCCAGCTTAAGTTCACGAAGTACAGCACAGTTAACTGGGCCAGAGCAACACTGATCCAGAGACAGCTCACTCTCAGTCTGGAAAGCATCAGGATGGAAAGCTGTGGAGTGCCCTACTTTCAGATCCAGCAGACACACGTTGCTCTTCCTGCCTACCTCCCCAGCTCAGAGACAGAGGTCTCTTCCAGACTCCCCACAGAGAGTCTCAGAGGGTCCAGGTAGCTCGTACAGTGTTTAAAGCAGGGGTGGCTGTAGGCTTAGAGGTTTAGGGCTGCTGAGCACCCAAATTAGAACAGCTCATAATAAAGCTATATTTTAAAGTCAGTTCGGAATATCAATCCCTAAACACGGTGACTGGAAAGACACCAATAAATCTTAAAAAAACCTTAGTTTATAAATCTTAGTTAACAAATGTATTAAGACCTTTTATGAAAAGTAAAATATAATAAAGGATAAAGAGAAGAAACTCAGGGCTTGAATTTAGGGCTTGATCTGGATCATATTGGCCTTACTTGAATATAAGAATCAAATATCTATAGCTGACCACACACACACACACACACACACACACACACTCTCACACACACACACACACACACACACACACACACACTCTCACACACACACACACACACACACATTGTTATGTTATTGTATCATCTCTTCATATCTGATCATTCTGTATCAATAATGATCTAATACACAAACAGACAGCTCTACTCTATACCTTAACTTTAATAACACACAGACTAACCACCAGCACAGCAGCTACAGCTTCTCTCTCCTTTATAAACAGTAAACAGACCACCTGCAGCATTATACTCTATATACTTACTATATACTTACTATATACTCTCTATATACTCTCTATATACTCTCTGTATTCTCTCTATATACTCTATATACTCTCTATATACTCTCTATATACTCTCTATATACTCTCTATATTCTCTCTATATACACTCTATATTCTCTCTATATACTCTCTATATACTCTCTGTATTCTCTCTATATACTCTATATACTTACTATATACTCTCTATATACTCTCTATATACTCTCTATATTCTCTCTATATTCTCTCTATATACTCTATATACTTACTATATACTCTCTATATACTCTCTATATACTCTCTATATTCTCTCTATATTCTCTCTATATACTCTATATACTTACTATATACTCTCTATATACTCTCTATATACTCTCTGTATTCTCTCTATATACTCTATATACTTACTATATACTCTCTATATACTCTCTATATACTCTCTATATACTCTCTATATTCTCTCTATATACTCTATATACTTACTATATACTCTCTATATTCTCTCTATATACTCTCTATATACTCTCTATATTCTCTCTATATTCTCTCTATATACTCTCTATATACTCTCAATATTCTCTCTATATTCTCTCTATATACTCTATATACTTACTATATACTCTCTATATACTCTCTATATACTCTCTGTATTCTCTCTATATACTCTATATACTTACTATATACTCTCTATATACTCTCTGTATTCTCTCTATATACTCTATATACTTACTATATACTCTCTATATACTCTCTATATACTCTCTATATACTCTCTATATTCTCTCTATATACTCTCTATATTCTCTATATATACTCTCTATATACTCTCTATATACTCTCTATATTCTCTATATATACTCTCTATATTCTCTCTATATACTCTCTATATACTCTATATACTCTCTATATTCTCTCTATATTCTCTCTATATACTCTCTATATACTTACTATATACTCTCTATATACTCTCTGTATACTCTCTATATACTCTCTATATACTACTTATGTACTCTCTATATACTCTTTATATACTCTCTATATTCTCTCTATATACTCTATATACTCTCTATATTCTCTCTATACAATCTCTATGTACTCTCTATATTCTCTCTATACAATCTCTATGTACTCTCTATATTCTCTCTATATACTCTCTATATACTCTCTATATACTCTCTATATACTACTTATGTACTCTCTATATACTCTTTATATACTCTCTATATTCTCTCTATATACTCTCTATATACTCTCTATATACTACTTATGTACTCTCTATATACTCTTTATATACTCTCTATATTCTCTCTATATACTCTCTATATACTCTCTATATTCTCTCTATATACACTCTATATACTCTCTATATACTCTCTATATACTCTCTATATACTCTCTATATACTCTCTATATACTCTCTATATTCTCTCTATATACTCTCTATATACTCTCTATATACTCTCTATATACTCTCTATATTCTCTCTATATACTCTCTATATACTCTCTATATACTCTCTATATTCTCTCTATATACACTCTATATTCTCTCTATATACACTCTATATTCTCTCTATATACTCTCTATATACTCTCTATATTCTCTCTATATACTCTCTATATACTCTCTATATTCTCTCTATATACTCTCTATATACTCTCTATATTCTCTCTATATACACTCTATATTCTCTCTATATACACTCTATATTCTCTCTATATACTCTCTATATACTCTCTATATACTCTCTATATACTCTCTATATTCTCTCTATATACTCTCTATATACTACTTATGTACTCTCTATATACTCTTTATATACTCTCTATATACTCTCTATATTCTCTCTATATACACTCTATATTCTCTCTATATTCTCTCTTTATACTCTCTATATTCTCTATATACACTCTATATTCTCTCTATATACTCTCTATATTCTCTATATACACTCTATATTCTCTCTATATACTCTCTATATACTCTCTATATACTCTCTATATTCTCTCTATATTCTCTCTATATACTCTCTATATACTACTTATGTACTCTCTATATACTCTTTATATACTCTCTATATACTCTCTATATTCTCTCTATATACACTCTATATTCTCTCTATATTCTCTCTTTATACTCTCTATATTCTCTGTATACACTCTATATTCTCTCTATATACTCTCTATATTCTCTCTTTATACTCTCTATATACTCTCTATATACACTCTATATTCTCTCTATATACTCTCTATATTCTCTCTTTATACTCTCTATATTCTCTCTATATACACTCTATATTCTCTCTATATACACTCTATATTCTCTCTATATACTCTCTATATTCTCTCTATATTCTCTCTATATACTCTCTATATACTCTCTATATTCTCTCTATATACTCTCTATATACTCTCTATATACTCTCTATATACTCTCTATATACTACTTATGTACTCTCTATATACTCTTTATATACTCTCTATATTCTCTCTATATACACTCTATATTCTCTCTATATACTCTCTATATTCTCTCTATATACACTCTATATTCTCTCTATATACTCTCTATATTCTCTCTATATACTCTCTATATTCTCTCTATATACTCTCTATATACTCTCTATATACTCTCTATATACTCTCTATATTCTCTCTATATACTCTCTATATACTACTTATGTACTCTCTATATACTCTTTATATACACTCTATATTCTCTCTATATACTCTCTATATTCTCTCTATATACACTCTATATTCTCTCTATATACTCTCTCTATATACTCTCTATATTCTCTCTATATACACTCTATATTCTCTCTATATACTCTCTATATACTCTCTATATACTCTCTATATACTCTCTATATTCTCTCTATATACTCTCTATATACTACTTATGTACTCTCTATATACTCTTTATATACTCTCTATATTCTCTCTATATACTCTCTATATTCTCTCTATATACACTCTATATTCTCTCTATATTCTCTCTTTATACTCTCTATATACTCTCTATATACACTCTATATTCTCTCTATATACTCTCTATATTCTCTCTATATACACTCTATATTCTCTCTATATTCTCTCTATATTCTCTCTATATACTCTCTATATTCTCTCTTTATACTCTCTATATACTCTCTATATACACTCTATATTCTCTCTATATACTCTCTATATTCTCTCTATATACTCTCTATATACTCTCTATATACTTTCTATGGTTTTAACATTTCCAGCTTGTTAGAGACAAATTACCGTTAAAAGAAAAACGTTTTATCTTCAGGAGTGCTGGGACTTACTTTAAACTAACATTACTGCAGGTCTGGGTGACAGTAGTGCTGCATTGTCAGTGGCTGAGTATAATAACTCGTGTGTTAACTGTGAGAGAGACGCTATCAGAGTTTGTAAACAGACATGACTTGGCGGAGCTGCAAGCACTGCGTATCAACTGTAGCTTAGCATTTTCCCATGGACTCAGCAGCCTTGCGCTAGCAACAGCTATAGTTTGTTTTACAGATGCTCAAGTTATTATTCATCTGGCAGCGAGTCACAACGTTCCGGATTTCAGATCCATCTGGATCACATCCTTTATTTATGAAATAGGAGAAGGTGATGACTGCGGGCTACTAAGAGAGTCGACTCTTCTTGATTTATGAAAATAACAACAATACAAACTAACCATGCTTAATAATGTTAATTATTAATATCAAATACCATTTATAGTAATATTTCTTATTTCATTATTAAACATGGCTATTATTATTAATACTATAAATGCTGTTATTATTGTAATAAATAGTTCATATCTGCTACATGTAGACTTGCAGTTTATTAGGTTGGGTGGGGGGGTGGGCGGGGGGTGTAAGCCACACCACTACCTCTGCTTACAGGGCCCATGTGCTGCTTTTTGCATTCTATTCTTCGTTTGCTGTCTTACTTCTGATGCTTGTGTGTTATATCTATTAATGTCACCTTAATTTTCCCTAACCTGAACCCCAACCCTGGTCCTAAAACCAAACCAGGTCCTAATTCTTAATCTAAGCTACATGTTGATCAGTTGAACATCTATAGATGATCTATTGGAGGCTTTCCAAATGACACTTTTCCAACCTCTCTTAATCCCCTTGCTGTGGCTCTGAGCCTGATATGTGTAAATATGCAAATTAGTGGTGGTTTATGTAAATAAGGTGTGTTCTGATTGGCTGCCCCATATAGAGAATCATAAAAGCAGTGCAGGATGAAACACTCCTTATATACCTTCAGTGTGAGCTAGACTGCACGTGTTTATGACATGTATTTAAACAAGAGTTTAAATACAAGCAAAATAATTCTATTAAGATTTGAGTTCATTGCCATAAACTATTCGACTTATTAGGCACAGAAGTTTCCCCACTGACCCAAACACACTGCACTCGATTGATCTGGACTGATCTGGACTGATCTGGACCTCTGAGAACCACAACTCCTCACACCTCAGACTGTCCAGCACTACTGCAGACACCAGAACACCCTGACAGAGTTTAATCCAAGTAAGATAGTGAGATATCTATAACTACACTGAGCTCCTATTTTTCTCCTAAACTGAGGAAAGTTCAGATTTTCTGGTGTATGTGCCCATTGAAAGTCCCCAGTAGCCACATGAGCATTACGAGGGCATCAGTGCTGCAAGCTTTCATCTCCACATCCACAACTTCTCAGTCTGAGCTCACAGGCTGAAGAAAGAAGCTGAGGAGGCGCACACAGACATGAGAGCTTATTTTATTAGGAACACGTCGGATCACAGTTCCTCTTCCAGACGGGGGGATGGAATCACGTGCGGCGAGATGAATGAGCTGAGAGGAACAGAAAAAGAGCCAGGCTTCTGTTTCACTTCTGTTTGTGTCTGACAGCTGCTTCTGCTCTGCTGCTTCTGCACGAGCGAGCGGTCACTTCCAGCGGCCCCCGACCTTCCCTTTCCCGTGTCCCTTTTTGCTGTGGAGAGACGGAGCAGTGAGAAGACGGGTGGGCAGGTCTTTGAGGAGCGCGTGGGTGTGGGAGGTATGGAGTTAGGGAGATATGAGGAAGTCTGAGGGACTTACAACTTTTGGGCGTGTGAAATCCTGTTCAGCAGAACGATGATCTGGAAGATAAAACCAAGAACCAAACATCTCAACGTTCACAGCCGTCACGACAAGAAGACTCCAAACATCTTCAGAAGAAGCTTAGACGCATCATCAGTTCACAGTCATATAAACTGAGAGATGATTTATGATCTTTATCTGTGTTTGTAATTTCAGTTCTGGTGACACAGATTTCCACATCATCACTAACCAGAACTTTAACTGTGTGACTAAATAATAAAGATCTAATTTAATTTCTGGCAACTTAATTAAAAGTAGTTAGTTAGTTTAGAGGATTCACAGCTCACAGTGTGGACACGCTACAAACACAAAGCAGGTTTTAAAACTGCAGTCGTTAAACGTGTTACAGACGTTTATTATAATTTACTTTTGTGATACGACTAGTTTTGCCCAGTTCTGCGTCAAAAGCACAAACCAGCTAGTTAGTTAGTTAGCTAGTTTATTTATTAATTAGGTAGGTAGTTGGTTTATTAGTTAGTTGGTTTATCAGTTATTCAGTTGATTTATTAGTTAATTAGTTGTTGGTTAATTGGTTAGTTTATTTATTAGTCAATTAGTTTATTTATTACTTAGTTTAGTAGTCAGTAGGTTTATTACTTACTTAGTTGGTTTATTAATTAGTTATTTTGTTTATTAGTCAGTTTGTTTATTAGCTAGTTCATTTATTAGTTAGTTTGTTTATTAGCTAGTTTATTTATTAGTTAGTTGGTTGGTTTATTAGTTTATTAGTTAGTGTGATTATTAGTTATTCAGCTGGTTTATTAATTAGTTATTTGGTTTATTTGTTAGTAAGTTAGTTAGATGACTAGTTGTTTTTGGTTAATTAATTAGTTGGTTGGTTGGTTAGGTGGTTTATTAGCTAGTTTATTTATCACTTAGTTAGTTGGTTTATTAGTTAGTTTATTATTAGTTAGTTGGTTGGTTTATTAATTAGTTATTTGGATTATTAGTTAGTTAGTTTTAGATTAGTTCTTTTTTTGGTTAATTCATTAGGTAGTTAGATGGTTGGTTGGTTAATTGGTTTATTAGCTAGTTAATGTATTAGTTAGTTAGTTAGTTAGTCTGTTTATTAGTTAGTAAGATGGTTTATTAATTAGTCATTTGGTTTATTAGTTAGTTAGTTGATTAGTTAGTTATTTAGTAAATTACTTTGTTAATTAGTTATATATAGAGTTAGTTACTTAGTTGGTCAATTATTTAATTAGCTAGTTAGTTGGTTTCTTAGATAGTTAATTAATTGGTTAGTTTATTATTAGTTTGTTGGTTTTTAATTAGCTGGTGTTGTTTTCATATAAGATGAAAATTCAATTTCTGGAAATTAATTACATAGTTACTTATTTAGTGTTATCTGTGTTACAAACATGTATACGATGTTTTGAGCTTATAATTTTTTCCTGTTTTGTGTCTTCTGACTCAGAGGCAAGAAACCAGTTAGTTAGCTAGTCAGTCAGATTGTTAGTTAATTAGTTGGCTAGTTTAATTCTGTCGTGTCTGTTATTATATCAGTTGCAAACATGTTTATGACCCACACAGCTATTTTCTGTAACTCAGCTTGTTTTCCGGCCGTGTTGAACTAATTAGCCAGTTAGACACACAGTCGAGTCACATTATGATCCTACTGCGGCGGCAGCTCGTAGGTTCAGTTTTATGATCTGGGGAATGTTCTAGAGACATTCTCTGGACCCACTCACCCATGTGGAAGACTCCGCTGCGTAGTTAGTGAATGCTTTATTTTTTAGAGTGCAACTAAAAGTCATTTACAATTTCTCCATCAGAAGCTGACGAATCAGAAGACAGCCAGTAAACAATCAAAAACAGCTGACCTCATACTTCTGCCTCTTCATCTGATCCATGAAGTCAAACTTCTCCGACTCCAGCTGGTAGATCCAGTTCCACATCTCCTGAGCCCGCTGCCTGTGTTCAAAGACAAACAGCAGAAAGCTATAAAAGTAAAAGATGTAAAATGTTTGCCAAACCCCGTCTCCAAAGTAAAGAGTTCACGCTCATGGTTTATTTTTATAGGCCTCAGATGCTCGTTAGTACAGCTGGACGGGAAAGTTTGGGCTGCACTGATCCAAGTTTTAACTGTAAAAGTGAAAACATTTTAATAAACTTTGTATGTATCAGTTACAGCCTGTTCAAAACAGGATATGATGTTTTTCCATCCTTGCATAATCTTCCTCTTTATCCACACTCCACACAGACCAGCCTGGACCAGGAATCCAAACCGGATTGTCTTGCTGTAGGGCAACAGTGCTAACCACTACACCACTATACTAATCACTACACCACCGTACTAACCACTACACCACTATACTAATCACTACACCACCATACTAACCACTACAACACTGTACTAACCACTACACCACCATACTAACCACTACACCACCGTACTAACCACTACACCACCATACTAACCACTACACCACCATACTGACCACTACACCACCATACTAACCACTACACCACCATACTAACCACTACACCACCATACTAACCACTACACCACCATACTAACCACTACACTACCATACTGACCACTACACCACCATACTAACCTCTACACCACCATACTGACCACTACACCACCATACTAACCACTACACCACCATACTAACCACTACACCACCATACTAACCACTACACCACTATACTAACCACTACACCACCATACTAACCACTACACTACCATACTAACCACTACACCACCATACTGACCACTACACCACCATACTGACCACTACACCACCATACTAACCACTACACCACCATACTGACCACTACACCACCATACTAACCACTACACCACCATACTAACCACTACACCACCATACTAACCACTACACCACCATACTAACTACTACACCACCATACTAACCACTACACCACCATACTAACCACTACACCACCATACTGACCACTACACCACCATACTGACCACTACACCACCGTACTAACCACTACACCACCGTACTAACCACTACACCACCGTACTAACCACTACACCACCATACTAACCACTACACCACCATACTAACACTACACCACCTTACTAACCACTACACCACCATACTGACCACTACACCACCATACTAACCACTACAGCACTATACTAACCACTACACCACCATACTAACCACTACACCACCGTACTAACCACTACACCACTATACTAATCACTACACCACCGTACTAACCACTACACCACCGTACTAACCACTACACCACCATACTAAGCACTACACCACCATACTAACCACTACACCACCGTACTAACCACTACACCACTATATTAATCACAGCACCACCGTACTAACCACTACACCACCGTACTGACCACTACACCACCGTACTAACCACTACACCACCGTACTAATAACTACACCACTGTACTAACCACTACACCACCGTACTAACCACTGCACCACCATACTAACTACTACACCAACGTACTAACAACTACACCACAGTACTAACCACTATACTAACCACTACACCACTATACTAATCACTACACCACCATACTAACCACTACACCACCGTACTAACCACTACACCACCATACTAACCACTAGACCACCGTACTAACCACTACACCATCATACTGACCACTACACCATTATACTAATCACTACACCACCGTACTAACCACTACACCACCGTACTAACCACGACACCACCATACTAATCACTACACCACCGTACTAACCACTACACCACTGTACTAACCACTACACCACCATACTAATCACTACACCACCGTACTAACCACTACACCACCGTACTTACCACTACACCACCATACTGACCAATACACCACCATACTAACCACTACACCACTGTACTAACCACTACACCACCGTACTAACCACTACACCACTGTACTAACCACTACACCACCGTACTAATCACTACACCACCGTACTAACCACTACACCACCATACTGACCACTACACCATTATACTAATCACTACACCACCGTACTAACCACTACACCACCGTACTAACCACTACACCACCGTACTAACCACTACACCACCATACTGACCACTACACCATTATACTAATCACTACACCACCGTACTAACCACTACACCATCGTACTAACCACTACACCACCATACTGACCACTACACCATTATACTAATCACTACACCACCGTACTAACCACTACACCACCGTACTAACCACTATACTAACCACTACAACACCATACTAACCACTACACCATCATACTAACCACTACACCACTATACTAATCACTACATCATCGTACTGACCACTACACCACCGTACTGACCACTACACCACCATACTAACCACTACACCACCGTACTAACAACTACACCACCGTACTAACCACTACACCACCGTACTAACCACTACACCATCATACTAACCACTACACCACCGTACTAACAACTACACCACTGTACTAACCACTACACCACCGTACTAACCACTGCACCACCATACTAACTACTACACCAACGTACTAACAACTACACCACAGTACTAACCACTATACTAACCACTACACCACTATACTAATCACTACACCACCATACCAACCACTACACCACCGTACTAACCACTACACCACCATACTAACCACTAGACCACCGTACTAACCACTACACCATCATACTGACCACTACACCATTATACTAATCACTACACCACCGTACTAACCACTACACCACCGTACTAACCACTACACCACCGTACTAATTACTACACCACCGTACTAACCACTACACCACTGTACTAACCACTACACCACCATACTAATCACTACACCACCGTACTAACCACTACACCACCGTACTAACCACTACACCACCATACTGACCAATACACCACCATACTAACCACTACACCACCGTACTAACCACTACACCACCATACTGACCACTACACCATTATACTAATCACTACACCACCGTACTAACCACTACACCACCGTACTAACCACTACACCACCGTACTAACCACTACACCACCATACTGACCACTACACCATTATACTAATCACTACACCACCGTACTAACCACTACACCACCGTACTAACCACTACACCACCATACTGACCACTACACCATTATACTAATCACTACACCACCGTACTAACCACTACACCACCGTACTAACCACTATACTAACCACTACAACACCATACTAACCACTACACCATCATACTAACCACTACACCACTACACTAATCACTACATCATCGTACTGACCACTACACCACCGTACTGACCACTACACCACCATACTAACCACTACACCACCGTACTAACAACTACACCACCGTACTAACCACTACACCACCGTACTAACCACTACACCATCATACTAACCACTACACCACTACACTAATCACTACATCATCGTACTGACCACTACACCACCGTACTGACCACTACACCACCATACTAACCACTACACCACCGTACTAACAACTACACCACCGTACTAACCACTACACCACCGTACTAAACACTACACCACCGTACTAACCACTATACCACCGTACTAACCACAACACCACTATACTAATCACTACACCACCGTACTGACCACTACACCACCGTACTAACCACTACACCACCGTACTAACAACTACACCACTGTACTAACAACTACACCACCGTACTAACCACTACACCACCATACTAACCACTACACCACCTTACTAAACACTACACCACTATACTAACCACTACACCACCATACTAACCACTACACCACCATACTAATCACTACACCACCATACTAACCACTACACCACCATACTGACCACTACACCACCGTACTGACCACTACACCACCGTACTAACCACTACACCACCGTACTGACCACTACACCACCGTACTAACAACTACACCACCGTACTAACAACTACACCACCATACTAACCACTACACCACCATACTAACTACTACACCACCGTACTAACCACTACACCATCGTACTAACCACTACACCACCGTACTGACCACTACACAAACCGTACTAACCACTACACCACCATACTAACCACTACACCACACACACAATCTAGCTAAACTAATAACACACACACTCACACACACAATCTAACTAAACTAATAACACACACACACAATCTAATTAAACTGATAACACATACACATAATCTAACTAAACTAATAACACACACACAATCTAACTAAACTAATAACACACACACTCACACAATCTAATTAAACTAATAACACACACACACATACACAATCTAACTAAACTAGTAACACCCACACACATACACACACACAATATAACTAAACTAATAACACACACTCACGCACACAATCTAACTAAACTAATAACACACACACACACACAATCTAACTAAACTAGTAACATACACACTCACACACACAATCTAACTAAACTAATAACACTCACACACACACACACACACACAATCTAACTAAACTAGTAACACACACACACACACACACAATCTAACTAAACTAATAACACACACACACACACACACACACACAATCTAACTAAACTAGTAACACACACACACACACACACACACAATCTAACTAAACTAATAACACACACACAATCTAACTAAACTAATAACACACACACACTCACAAACACAATGTAACTAAACTAATAACACACACACACACACACACACACACAATCTAACTAAACTAGTAATATACACACTCACACACACAATCTAACTAAACTAATAACACACACACACACACATACACAATCTAACTAAACTAGTAACACACACACTCACAATCTAACTAAACTTATAACACACACACACACACACAATCTAACTAAACTAGTAACACACACACTCACACACACACACAATCTAACTAAACTAATAACACACACACTCAAACACACAATCTAACTAAACTAATAACACACACACTGACACACACAATCTAACTAAACTAATAACACACACAATCTAACTAAACTAATAACACACACACATACACAATCTAACTAAACTAATAACACACACACACACAATCTAACTAAACTAATAAAACTCACACAATCTAACTAAACTAATAACACACACACAATCTAACTAAACTAATAACACACACAATCTAACTAAACAAATAATACACACACACTATCTAACTAAACTAATTACACACACACACAATCTAACTAAACTAATAACACACACACAATCTAACTAAACTAATAACACACACACACAATCTAACTAAACTAATAACACACACACAATCTAACTAAACTAATAACACATACACACAATCTAACTAAACTAATAACACACACACACATACACACACAATATAACTAAACTAATAACACACACACTCACACACACAATCTAACTAAACTAATAACACACACACACAATCTAACTAAACTAATAACACACACACTCACACACACAATCTAACTAAACTAATAACACACACACACACACACAATCTAACTAAACTAATAACAAACACACTATCTAACTAAACTAATAACACACACACAATCTAACTAAACTAATAACACACACACATACACAATCTAAATAAACTAATAACACACACACACACATACACAATCTAACTAAACTAATAACACACACACTCACACACACAATCTAACTAATCTAATAACACACACACACAATCTAACTAAACTAATAACACACACACACACACACACAATTTAACTAAACTAATAACACACACACAATCTAACTAAACTAATAACACATACACACAATCTAACTAAACTAATAACACACACGTACATACACACACAATATAACTAAACTAATAACACACACACTCACACACAAAATCTAACTAAACTAATAACACACACACACAATCTAACTAAACTAATAACACACACACTCACACACACAATCTAACTAAACTAATAACACACACACACACACACACAATTTAACTAAACTAATAACACACACACAATCTAACTAAACTAATAACACATACATACAATCTAACTAAACTAATAACACACACACACATACACACACACAAGCTAACTAAACTAATAACACACACACTCACACACACAATCTAACTAAACTAATAACACACACACACAATCTAACTAAACTAATAACACACACACTCACACACACACAATCTAACTAAACTAATAACACACACACACAATCTAACTAAACTAATAACACACACAATCTAACTAAACTAATAACACACACACAATCTAACTAAACAAATAACACACACACACACAATCTAACTAAACTAATTACACACACACACAATCTAACTAAACTAATAACACACACACAATCTAACTAAACTAATAACACATACACACAATCTAACTAAACTAATAACACACACACATACACACACACAATATAACTAAACTAATAACACACACACTCACACACACAATCTAACTAAACTAATAACACACACACACACACAATCTAACTAAACTAATAACACACACTCACACAATCTATCTAAACTAATAACAAACACACAATCTAACTAAACTAATAACACACACAATCTAACTAAACTAATAACACACACACAATCTAACTAAACTAATAACACACACACATACACAATCTAACTAAACTAATAACACACACACATACACAATCTAACTAAACTAATAACACACACACTCACACACACAATCTAACTAAACTAATAACACACACACTCACACACACAATCTAACTAAACTAATAACACACACACACAATCTAACTAAACTAATAACACACACACACACACACACACACACACACACAATCTAACTAAACTAATAACACACACACACAATCTAACTAAACTAATAACACACACACACAATCTAACTAAACTAATAACACACACACACACATACACACACACAATATAACTAAACTAATAACACACACACACTCACACACACAATCTAACTAAACTAATAACACGCACACACACAATCTAACTAAACTAATAACACACACACTCACACACACAATCTAACTAAACTAATAACACACACACACACACACAATCTAACTAAACTAATAACAAACACACAATCTAACTAAACTAATAACACACACAATCTAACTAAACTAATAACACACACACATACACAATCTAACTAAACTAATAACACACACACATACACAATCTAACTAAACTAATAACACACACACATACACAATCTAACTAAACTAATAACACACACACTCACACACACAATCTAACTAAACTAATAACACACACACTCACACACACAATCTAACTAAACTAATAACACACACACAATCTAACTAAACTAATAACACACACACACAATCTAACTAAACAAATAACACACACACACAATCTAACTAAACTAATAACACACACACACACACACACACACACACACAATCTAACTAAACTAATAACAAACACAATCTAACTAAACTAATAACAAACACAATCTAACTAAACTAATAACACATACATACAATCTAACTAAACTAATAACACACACACAATCTAACTAAACTAATAACACACACACTCACACACACAATCTAACTAAACTAATAACACACACACACACACACAATCTAACTAAACTAATAACACGCACACACACAATCTAACTAAACTAATAACACACACACTCACACACACAATCTAACTAAACTAATAACACACACACACACACACACAATCTAACTAAACTAATAACAAACACACAATCTAACTAAACTAATAACACACACAATCTAACTAAACTAATAACACACACACATACACAATCTAACTAAACTAATAACACACACACATACACAATCTAACTAAACTAATAACACACACACATACACAATCTAACTAAACTAATAACACACACACTCACACACACAATCTAACTAAACTAATAACACACACACTCACACACACAATCTAACTAAACTAATAACACACACACAATCTAACTAAACTAATAACACACACACACAATCTAACTAAACAAATAACACACACACACAATCTAACTAAACTAATAACACACACACACACACACACAATCTAACTAAACTAATAACAAACACAATCTAACTAAACTAATAACAAACACAATCTAACTAAACTAATAACACATACACACAATCTAACTAAACTAATAACACATACACACAATCTAACTAAACTAATAACACACACACAATCTAACTAAACTAATAACACACACACACTCACACACAATCTAACTAAACTAATAACACACACACACACACAATCTAACTAAACTAATAACACACACACACACACACACACACACACACACACACACACACACATACACACACAATATAACTAAACTAATAACACACACACATACACAATCTAACTAAACTAATAACACACACACACAATCTAATTAAACTAATAAGAAACAGTTTGTATTTTTCATGTTGAGCACACAGTTCAGGACAGTAACAGTGAGTAACCTGTAGATCTTCTTTAGCAGCTCCACCTGACGGTTCCTGTAGCTGCTCATAAGATCTGCAGAGCACTGAGGAGGAGCTTCCGTCCGTTGCTCCCTCTTCAGGTCATAAACCACTGCATCTCCATTTGGTTATGGTCAGGACGCTGAGCCAGTTGTACAAATACAGATATTCTGCTTCTCTACTCGTTCTTTAGGTGGTTTGTTTGCATGTTTTGGGTTTAACGTCTCTTCTGACCTGCTGCTCCTACGTTGTCATGTAAAAGTGTTTTGATCAATCTGAGAATTCATTCTTCCTTTAATGATCACGAGGCTTACAGACCCGGAGCCAGCAAAGCAGCTCCAAACCTTGATGCTCCTACCGCCATGATTTAGAGTTGGGATCAGGTTTTGGTGTTGTTCATGGTTCACACTGACCTCTCTGAGAAGAACATGTGGTCAGACTTTGTGAGCTGCCTGTATTTAATGGGTGAAGCTCCTGTGAAACCCACACACACAGACACTGTCTAACACAGAGAATCACTAACACAAAGAATCACTAACACAGAAACACACACAGAGACACACTAACGCAGAGACTTACTAACACAGACACTGTCTAACACAGAGAATCACTAACACAAAGAATCACTAACACAGAAACACACACAGAGACACACTAACGCAGAGACTTACTAACACAGACACTGTCTAACACAGAGAATCACTAACACAAAGAATCACTAACACAGAAACACACACAGAGACACACTAACGCAGAGACTTACTAACACAGACACTGTCTAACACAGAGAATCACTAACACAAAGAATCACTAACACAGAAACACACACAGAGACACACTAACGCAGAGACTTACTAACACAGACACTGTCTAACACAGAGAATCACTAACACAAAGAATCACTAACACAGAAACACACACAGAGACACACTAACGCAGAGACTTACTAACACAGACACTGTCTAACACAGAGAATCACTAACACAAAGAATCACTAACACAGAGACACACACAGAGACACATTAACACAGAGACTCACTAACACAGAGAATCACTAACACATAAACACACACAGAGACACACTAACGCAGAGACTCACTAACACAGACACTGTCTAACACGAGAATCACTAACACAGACACTGTCTAACACGAGAATCACTAACACAGACACTGTCTAACACAGAGAATCACTAACACAGAAACACACACAGAGACACACTAACGCAAAGACTCACTAACAGACACTGTCTAACACGAGAATCACTAACACAGACACTGTCTAACACAAGAATCACTAACACAGACACTGTCTAACACATAGATTCACTAACACAAACACTGTCTAACACAGAGAATCACTAAAACAGAGACTCACTAACACAGAGACTGTCTGAAAGAGAGACTCACTAACACAGAGACTTACAAACAAGAGAATCACTAACACAGAGACTCACTAACCCAGAGACTCACTAACGCAGAGACTCACTAACACAGACACTGTCTAACACAGAGATTCATTAACACAAACACTGTCTAACACAGAGAATCACTAAAACAGAGACTCACTAACACAGAGACTTACAAACAAGAGAATCACTAACACAGAGACTTACTAACCCAGAGACTTACTAACCCAGAGACTCACTAACGCAGAGACTCACTAACACAGACATTGTCTAACACAGAGATTCACTAACACAAACACTGTCTAACACAGAGAATCACTAAAACAGACTCACTAACACAGAGACTTACAAACAAGAGAATCATTAACACAGAGACTTACTAACCCAGAGACTTACTAACGCAGAGACTGTCTAACACAGAGAATCCCTAAAACAGAGACTCACTAATACAGACACTGTCTAACACAGATAATCACTAACACAGAGACATGCTAACCCAGACACTGTCTAACACAGATAATCACTAAAACAGAGACTCACTAACACAGAAACTGTCTGAAACAGAGAATCGCTAACACAGAGACTCACTAACACAGAGACTGTCTAACACAGAGAATCACTAACACAGAGACACACTAACACAGAGACTCACTAACACAGAAACTCACTAACACAGACACTGTCTAACATAGAGACTCACTTACACAGACACTGTCTAACACAGACTCACTAACACAGAGACTCACTAACCCAGAGAATCACTAACACAGAGACTCACTAACACAGAGACTCAATAACACAGAGACTGTCTGAAACAGAGACTCACGAACACAGAGAATCACTAACACAGAGACACACTAACACAGAGACTCACTAACACAGAGACTCACTAACACAGACACTGTCTAACATTGAGACTCACTAACACAGACTCACTAACATAGAGACTCACTAACACAGACACTGTCTAACATAGAGACTCACTAACACAGAGACTGTCTAACATAGAGACTCACTAACACAGAGACTCACTTACACAGAGAATCACTAACACAGAGACTCATGAACACAGAGAATCACTAACACAGAGACTCACTAACACAGACACTGTCTAACATTGAGACTCACTAACACAGACTCACTAACATTGAGACTCACTAACACAGACTCACTAACAGAGACTCACTAACACAGACACTGTCTAACATAGAGACTAACTAACACAGAGACTCACTAACACAGAGAATCACTAACACAGAGACTCATGAACACAGAGAATCACTAACACAGAGACTCACTAACACAGACACTGTCTAACATTGAGACTCACTAACACAGACTCACTAACATAGAGACTCACTAAAACAGACACTGTCTAACATTGAGACTCACTTACACAGACTCACTAACATAGAGACTCACTAACACAGAGACTCACTAACACAGAGACTCGCTCACTATTTCTATCCTGAACAACACATATATCCACCTATTCGTCCCACAGCAGTTTAGCCCCACCCTCACACTAAAGTCTGAATGAGGCTCAAAGCAGGACAGCCAGTCAGAACCAAGATCGTTTACATACACTACTGAAAGTCTGAGGCTCCTAAACTGAAAGAGGCGGAGTCTTTCAGAAGTACAGAGAGAGAGGAGTCACCCAGAGAGGCGGAGTCTTTCAGAAGTAAAGAGAGGGAGGGGTCACCAGAGAGGTGGTGTTTTTCAGAAATAAAGAGGGGGAGGGGTCACTCAGAGAGGCAGGGTCTTTTAGAAGTAAAGAGGGGGAGGGGCCACCCAGAGAGGCGGAGTCTTTCAAAAGTAAAGAGAGGGAGGGTTCACCTGGAGAGGCAGAGTCTTTCAGAAGTAAAGAGAGGGAGGGGCCACCCAGAGAGACGGAGTCTTTTAGAAATGAAGAAGGGGAGGGGTCACTAAGAGAGGCGGAGTCGTTTAGAAATGAAGAAGGGGAGGGGTCACCCAGGGAGGCGTAGTCTTTCAGAAGTAAAGAGAGGGAGGGGTCACCCAGAGAGGCGGAGTCTTTTAAAAGTAAAAAGGGGGAGGGGTCAGCCAGAGAGGCGGAGTCTTTTAAAAGTAAAAAGGGGAAGGGGTCATGAGGACGCAGTGATGGCAGGACATAGTGACGGCAGGACGCAATGATGGAAGGACGCAGTGACGGCAAGACATATGAAGGCAGGACGCAGTAGCGGGAGGACGCAGTGACGGGAGGACGCAGTGGTGGCATTCAGGGTTTTGGTTAAATAAGAAAATGTTATCAGAGTGAAGCATAGCAGAGTGAAGCATAGCAGAGTGCAGTGTAGCAGAGTGAAGCGTAGCAGAGTGCAGTGTAGCAGAGTGAAGCGTGGCAGAGTGCAGCGTAGCAGAGTGAAGCGTGGCAGAGTGCAGCGTAGCAGAGTGAAGCGTGGCAGAGTGCAGCGTAGCAGAGTGAAGCGTGGCAGAGTGCAGTGTAGCAGAGTGAAGCGTGGCAGAGTGCAGCGTAGCAGAGTGAAGCGTAGCAGAGTGAAGTGTAGCAGAGTGAAGTGTAGCAGAGTGAAGTGTAGCTGAGTGAGGTAGCAGAGTGAGGTAGCAGAGTGAGGTAGCAGAGTGAGGTAGCAGAGTGAAGCGTAGAAGAGTGAGGTAGCAGAGTGAGGTAGCAGAGTGCAGCGTAGCAGAGTGAAGCGTGGCAGAGTGCAGCGTAGCAGAGTGAAGCGTGGCAGAGTGCAGTGTAGCAGAGTGAAGCGTGGCAGAGTGCAGCGTAGCAGAGTGAAGCGTAGCAGAGTGAAGTGTAGCAGAGTGAAGTGTAGCTGAGTGAGGTAGCAGAGTGAGGTAGCAGAGTGAGGTAGCAGAGTGAGGTAGCAGAGTGAAGCGTAGAAGAGTGAGGTAGCAGAGTGAGGTAGCAGAGTGAAGCGTAGCAGAGTGAAGCGTAGCAGAGTGAAGCGTAGCAGAGTGAAGCGTCTCACTGCCCCCTCATGTGTGTATTCACTAGTATGTGTGTGTGTGTGTATGTGGGTGTTTTACTGCCCCCTTATGTGTGTGTGTTCACTAGTGTGTGTGTGTATGTGGGTGTTTCACTGCCCCTAGTGTGTGTGTGTGTTCACTAGCGTGTGTTTCACTGCACTGATGGGTTAAAGTGTTGGTCCAGTGTTGGTCCAGTGTTGGTCCAGTGTTGGTCCAGTGTTGCTCCAGTGTTGCTCCAGTGTTGCTCCAGTGTTGCTCCAGTGTTGCTCCAGTGTTGCTCCCGTGTTGCTCCAGTGTTGCTCCATTGTTGCTCCCGTGTTGCTCCCGTGTTGCTCCCGTGTTGGTCCAGTGTTGGTCCAGTGTTGGTCCAGTGTTGCTCCAGTGTTGCTCCAGTGTTGCTCCCGTGTTGGTCCAGTGTTGGTCCAGTGTTGGTCCAGTGTTGGTCCAGTGTTGCTCCCGTGTTGCTCCAGTGTTGCTCCAGTGTTGCTCCAGTGTTGCTCCCGTGTTGCTCCAGTGTTGCTCCCGTGTTGCTCCAGTGTTGGTCCAGTGTTGGTCCAGTGTTGGTCCAGTGTTGCTCCAGTGTTGGTCCAGTGTTGGTCCAGTGTTGGTCCAGTGTTGGTCCAGTGTTGCTCCAGTGTTGCTCCAGTGTTGCTCCAGTGTTGGTCCAGTGTTGGTCCAGTGTTGTCTCTCTGTGGATGTAGTGATAGCTGGTGTTCACTGACACTCATATCAAAGTATTCCTCGGAGATA
>CM038719.1:1235219-1265219 GCA_021613375.1 Megaleporinus macrocephalus
TAGTGTTTAGTGTAAATGTAGAGGTTAGTGTTTAGTGTAAATGTAGGAGTTAGGGTTTAGTGTAAATGTAGGAGTTAGGGTTTAGTGTAAATGTAGGAGTTAGGGTTTAGTGTAAATGTAGGGGTTAGTGTTTAGTGTAAATGTAGGAGTTAGTGTTTAGTGTAAATGTAGGAGTTAGGGTTTAGTGTAAATGTAGGAGTTAGGGTTTAGTGTAAATGTAGGAGTTAGGGTTTAGTGTAAATGTAGGAGTTAGTGTTTAGTGTAAATGTAGGAGTTAGTGTTTAGTGTAAATGTAGGGGTTAGTGTTTAGTGTAAATGTAGGAGTTAGGGTTTAGTGTAAATGTAGGAGTTAGTGTTTAGTGTAAATGTAGGAGTTAGTGTTTAGTGTAAATGTAGGGGTTAGTGTTTAGTGTAAATGTAGGAGTTAGGGTTTAGTGTAAATGTAGGAGTTAGTGTTTAGTGTAAATGTAGGAGTTAGTGTTTAGTGTAAATGTAGGAGTTAGTGTTTAGTGTAAATGTAGGAGTTAGGGTTTAGTGTAAATGTAGGAGTTAGGGTTTAGTGTAAATGTAGGAGTTAGGGTTTAGTGTAAATGTAGGAGTTAGTGTTTAGTGTAAATGTAGGAGTTAGTGTTTAGTGTAAATGTAGGGGTTAGTGTTTAGTGTAAATGTAGGAGTTAGGGTTTAGTGTAAATGTAGGAGTTAGTGTTTAGTGTAAATGTAGGAGTTAGTGTTTAGTGTAAATGTAGGAGTTAGTGTTTAGTGTAAATGTAGGAGTTAGGGTTTAGTGTAAATGTAGGAGTTAGTGTTTAGTGTAAATGTAGGAGTTAGGGTTTAGTGTAAATGTAGGGGTTAGTGTTTAGTGTAAATGGAGGGGTTAGTATTTAGTGTAAATGTAGGAGTTAGTGTTTAGTGTAAATGTAGGAGTTAGGGTTTAGTGTAAATGTAGGGGTTAGTGTTTAGTGTAAATGGAGGGGTTAGTGTTTAGTGTAAATGTAGAGGTTAGTGTTTAGTGTAAATGTAGGAGTTAGGGTTTAGTGTAAATGTAGGAGTTAGGGTTTAGTGTAAATGTAGGAGTTAGGGTTTAGTGTAAATGTAGGGGTTAGTGTTTAGTGTAAATGTAGGAGTTAGTGTTTAGTGTAAATGTAGGAGTTAGGGTTTAGTGTAAATGTAGGAGTTAGGGTTTAGTGTAAATGTAGGAGTTAGGGTTTAGTGTAAATGAAGGAGTTAGGGTTTAGTGTAAATGTAGGAGTTAGTGTTTAGTGTAAATGTAGGAGTTAGTGTTTAGTGTAAATGTAGGGGTTAGGGTTTAGTGTAAGGGGTTAGGGTTTAGTGTAAATGTAGGAGTTAGTGTTTAGTGTAAATGTAGGGGTTAGGGTTTAGTGTAAATGTAGGAGTTCGTGTTTAGTGTAAATGTAGGAGTTAGGGTTTAGTGTAAATGTAGGGGTTAGTGTTTAGTGTAAATGTAGGGGTTAGGGTTTAGTGTAAATGTAGGGGTTAGTGTTTAGTGTAAATGTAGGGGTTAGGGTTTAGTGTAAATGTAGGGGTTAGGGTTTAGTGTAAATGTAGGAGTTAGGGTTTAGTGTAAATGTAGGAGTTAGTGTTTAGTGTAAATGTAGGAGTTAGGGTTTAGTGTAAATGTATGGGTTAGGGTTTAGTGTAAGGGGTTAGGGTTTAGTGTAAGGGGTTGGGGTTTAGTGTAAGGGGTTGGGGTTTAGTGTAAGGGGTTGGGGTTTAGTGTAAGGGGTTAGGGTTTAGTGTAAGGGGTTAGGGTTTAATGTAAATGTAGGGGTTAGGGTTTAGTGTAAGGGGTTAGGGTTTAGTGTAAGGGGTTAGGGTTTAGTGTCAGGGTTTAGGGTTTAGTGTAATGGGTTAGGGTTTAGTGTAAGGGGTTAGGGTTTAGTGTAAGGGGTTAGGGTTTAGTGTAAGGGGTTAGGGTTTAGTGTAAGGGGTTGGGGTTTAGTGTAAGGGGTTAGGGTTTAGTGTAAGGGGTTCGGGTTTAGTGTAAGGGGTTGGGGTTTAGTGTAAGGGGTTAGGGTTTAGTGTAAGGGGTTGGGGTTTTGTGTAAGGGGTTAGGGTTTAATGTAAATGTAGGGGTTAGGGTTTAGTGTAAATGTAGGGGTTAGTGTTTAATGTAAATGTAGGGGTTAGAGTTTAGTGTAAATGTAGGGGTTAGTGTTTAGTGTAAATGTAGGGTTAGGGTTTAGTGTAAATGTAGGAGTTAGGGTTTAGTGTAAATGTAGGAGTTAGTGTTTAGTGTAAATGTAGGAGTTAGGGTTTACTGTAAATGTAGGAGTTAGGGTTTAGTGTAAATGTAGGGGTTAGTATTTAGTGTAAATGTAGGAGTTAGTGTTTAGTGTAAATGTAGGAGTTAGGGTTTAGTGTAAATGTAGGAGTTAGTGTTTAGTGTAAATGTAGGAGTTAGTGTTTAGTGTAAATGTAGGGGTTAGTGTTTAGTGTAAATGTAGGGGTTAGGGTTTAGTGTAAATGTAGGAGTTAGGGTTTAGTGTAAATGTAGGAGTTAGTGTTTAGTGTAAATGTAGGGGTTAGTGTTTAGTGTAAATGTAGGAGTTAGTGTTTAGTGTAAATGTAGGGGTTAGTGTTTAGTGTAAATGTAGGAGTTAGTGTTTAGTGTAAATGTAGAGGTTAGTGTTTAGTGTAAATGTAGGAGTTAGTGTTTAGTGTAAATGTAGGGGTTAGTGTTTAGTGTAAATGTAGGGGTTAGTGTTTAGTGTAAATGTAGGAGTTAGTGTTTAGTGTAAATGTAGGAGTTAGGGTTTAGTGTAAATGTAGGGGTTAGGGTTTAGTGTAAGAGGTTGGGGTTTAGTGTAAGGGGTTGGGGTTTAGTGTAAGGGGTTAGGGTTTAGTGTAAGGGGTTAGGGTTTAGTGTAAGGGGTTAGGGTTTAATGTAAATGTAGCGGTTAGGGTTTAGTGTAAATGTAGGGGTTAGGGTTTAGTGTAAGGGGTTGGGGTTTAGTGTAAGGGGTTAGGGTTTTGTGTAAGGGGTTAGGGTTTAGTGTACGGGGTTAGGGTTTAGTGTAAGGGGTTAGGGTTTAGTGTACGGGGTTAGGGTTTAGTGTAAGGGGTTGGGGTTTAGTGTAAGGGGTTAGGGTTTAGTGTACGGGGTTAGGGTTTAGTGTAAGGGGTTGGGGTTTTGTGTAAGGGGTTAGGGTTTAATGTAAATGTAGGGGTTAGGGTTTAGTGTAAATGTAGGGGTTAGTGTTTAATGTAAATGTAGGGGTTAGAGTTTAGTGTAAATGTAGGGGTTAGTGTTTAGTGTAAATGTAGGGTTAGGGTTTAGTGTAAATGTAGGAGTTAGGGTTTAGTGTAAATGTAGGAGTTAGTGTTTAGTGTAAATGTAGGAGTTAGGGTTTACTGTAAATGTAGGAGTTAGGGTTTAGTGTAAATGTAGGGGTTAGTATTTAGTGTAAATGTAGGAGTTAGTGTTTAGTGTAAATGTAGGAGTTAGGGTTTAGTGTAAATGTAGGAGTTAGTGTTTAGTGTAAATGTAGGAGTTAGTGTTTAGTGTAAATGTAGGGGTTAGTGTTTAGTGTAAATGTAGGGGTTAGGGTTTAGTGTAAATGTAGGAGTTAGGGTTTAGTGTAAATGTAGGAGTTAGTGTTTAGTGTAAATGTAGGGGTTAGTGTTTAGTGTAAATGTAGGAGTTAGTGTTTAGTGTAAATGTAGGGGTTAGTGTTTAGTGTAAATGTAGGAGTTAGTGTTTAGTGTAAATGTAGAGGTTAGTGTTTAGTGTAAATGTAGGAGTTAGTGTTTAGTGTAAATGTAGGGGTTAGTGTTTAGTGTAAATGTAGGGGTTAGTGTTTAGTGTAAATGTAGAGGTTAGTGTTTAGTGTAAATGTAGGAGTTAGTGTTTAGTGTAAATGTAGGGGTTAGTGTTTAGTGTAAATGTAGGGGTTAGTGTTTAGTGTAAATGTAGGAGTTAGTGTTTAGTGTAAATGTAGGAGTTAGGGTTTAGTGTAAATGTAGGGGTTAGGGTTTAGTGTAAGGGGTCTGGGTTTAGTGTAAGGGGTTGGGGTTTAGTGTAAGGGGTTGGGGTTTAGTGTAAGGGGTTAGGGTTTAGTGTAAGGGGTTAGGGTTTAGTGTAAGGGGTTAGGGTTTAATGTAAATGTAGCGGTTAGGGTTTAGTGTAAATGTAGGGGTTAGGGTTTAGTGTAAGGGGTTGGGGTTTAGTGTAAGGGGTTAGGGTTTTGTGTAAGGGGTTAGGGTTTAGTGTACGGGGTTAGGGTTTAGTGTAAGGGGTTAGGGTTTAGTGTACGGGGTTAGGGTTTAGTGTAAGGGGTTGGGGTTTAGTGTAAGGGGTTAGGGTTTAGTGTACGGGGTTAGGGTTTAGTGTAAGGGGTTAGGGTTTAGTGTAAGGGGTTGGGGTTTAGTGTAAGAGGTTGGGGTTTAGTGTAAGGGGTTAGGGTTTAGTGTAAGGGGTTGGGGTTTAGTGTAAGAGGTTAGGGTTTAGTGTAAGGGGTTGGGGTTTAGTGTAAGGGGTTAGGGTTTAGTGTAAGGGGTTGGGGTTTAGTGTAAGGGGTTAGGGTTTAGTGTAAGGGGTTAGGGTTTAGTGTAAGGGGTTAGGGTTTAGTGTAAATGTAGGGGTTAGGGTTTAGTGTAAGGGGTTAGGGTTTAGTGTAAGGGGTTAGGGTTTAGTGTAAGGGGTTGGGGTTTAGTGTAAGGGGTTAGGGTTTAGTGTAAGGGGTTGGGGTTTAGTGTAAGGGGTTGGGGTTTAGTGTAAGGGGTTAGGGTTTAGTGTAAGGGGTTAGGGTTTAGTGTAAGGGGTTGGGGTTTAGTGTAAGGGGTTAGGGTTTAGTGTAAGGGGTTAGGGTTTAGTGTAAGGGGTTAGGGTTTAGTGTAAATGTAGGGGTTAGGGTTTAGTGTATGGGGTTAGGGTTTAGTGTAAATGTAGGGGTTAGGGTTTAGTGTAAGGGGTTAGGGTTTAGTGTAAGGGGTTAGGGTTTAGTGTAAATGTAGGGGTTAGGGTTTAGTGTAAGGGGTTGGGGTTTAGTGTAAGGGGTTAGGGTTTAGTGTAAGGGGTTGGGGTTTAGTGTAAGGGGTTAGGGTTTAGTGTAAGGGGTTAGGGTTTAGTGTAAGGGGTTAGGGTTTAGTGTAAGGGGTTGGAGTTTAGTGTAAGGGGTTAGGGTTTAGTGTAAGGGGTTGGGGTTTAGTGTAAGAGGTTAGGGTTTAGTGTAAGGGGTTGGGGTTTAGTGTACGGGGTTAGGGTTTAGTGTAAGGGGTTGGGGTTTAGTGTAAGGGGTTAGGGTTTAATGTAAGGGGTTAGGGTTTAGTGTAAGGGGTTAGGGTTTAGTGTACGGGGTTAGGGTTTAGTGTAAGGGGTTAGGGTTTAGTGTAAGGGGTTGGGGTTTAGTGTACGGGGTTAGGGTTTAGTGTAAGGGGTTGGGGTTTAGTGTAAGGGGTTAGGGTTTAGTGTAAGGGGTTGGGGTTTAGTGTAAGGGGTTAGGGTTTAGTGTAAGGGGTTGGGGTTTAGTGTAAGTGGTTAGGGTTTAGTGTAAGGGGTTGGGGTTTAGTGTAAGGGGTTGGGGTTTAGTGTAAGGGGTTAGGGTTTAGTGTAAGGGGTTAGGCAGTTGGAGTGAATCTTACCGCGATCCTCGTCTGTCGATCTCTCTCTTTCTCTGCTCTCACGCGTTGCTGCTCGGCTCGCTCTGAGCGACGTCTCTCCTGCAGACAGGAAAGGAAGGAGTGAGCGGCATGAGACAAGTAAGGAATGCAGAGTGGACAGTCAAAAAGAAGACAGGAGACGGTCAGGAGGAGACAGTATAGTGGCAAGACTTAACAATTCGGTCCTTCAAGCCAATCAGCTCCTCTTCCTCCTTCTTCCTCTGCTCGAAGTGGGCCTCTATCAGCGTGTGCAACTCCAGCAGGTCCTTCTCCATACGCTTCCTATGGATGTCCTGAGGAGATGAGAGAAACAAAGAGAGGACTGTGAGGAAACACAAACACTTATTTTATTTGGTTTGTGTTGCTTTAGTGTGATCACTGCCACTGTAAACCAGCCAATCAGAGCAGAGCTCATTTAATTATTCATGAGCTCAATAAACAAGGGAAACACTTTCAGTCTAGGACCAAATCAGGTCAAGTCACAATCATACTCACATCAAAATCCACCCTCTCTCCCTCTGGGATCTTTGGAGGCGCCAGTTGAGGAACCATAGGTCTGGAAAGACAGGAGATTGAGGATGAGATAACGTGTGCTGAGGAGAGACAGTGCAGGAAAAAGCTGAGACAATTCCGGGCTCCAGTGATCTCTTAACATTAGGTCAGATTAAGACTCAAAGATAAGAGATCAGACAACAGTGCTGAAAATAGAAATGGAGAAGATATTTCAAAACATACTTGGGACGTGGACGTTCCTCCTCTGAGATAAAGAGAGATGGTGGGGCAGGAAAGACAGAAAAAGAAAGGGGTGTTAACAGAAGACACCAGGGACACCAGGGACAAGCACTGTGACCTGGGCTGTGTTACATTTGTGCAGTGGAGGGAAGAACGTTATGCAAGGGGTCCCTCAGGGTTCACGTTCACGTGTTTGTGTTATTGACCAGTTCAAATGCACACATTTTTCCATATGCAGCACTGTGCAAATCAGAGACCACCTTCATTCATCTACTGGAGATGTTAACGAAGAGGTTATTAAACTCATTAAAAGCTACAGAGAAAACGGGACCCCTAACAATCACCCGGAAGACCTGCTAGACCCACCAACACTGCCCTCCCATCAGCAGTTTGATCTTATGGAGAGAGGAGTCCACTCAGCTGTCTAGTACTAGTACTGTGATTGGAAATGATCTTAGTTCACTATTAAACACAGTTGTGATTACACAATTCCGCCAAAACCAGCAGCGCCCCCTAGCGTCTGCGTGTGTGCTTGTTTGCTTGTGAATGGAGCTGCATTTGTGTGTGGATCTTGTTCAGAAACGCAAAACAAAAGTCTTAAAATCCATTTGATCCACAAATGCAGATTCAACACTTTATAAATAAATTTAAAATTTAAGACCATGTCTTTTTAAAAATACACACAAAAATACAGACAAATTTGTTCATTTTCACATATAAATTATAATTCATCTACGAAAATCCAAAATATGAATTCATAAATTTAACAGAATTCTTACAAATGGTAAGCCGTGACGCACAGATTGGGAGATATTTATTTGTGAATAGTGAAACTCATTTGTGATGTGTTGGAATTTGTGAATTATCTTTTACATAATCGTCAAGTGTTTTGAGATTAATCTCCCTCCAAAGATGCTGGACAATAATCTGACCTGCTGAAACACAGTGGGATCTTCTTCCTGACTGGGATACACAGGTCTGTCCACGCGGTAGTTTAATGAATAAGAAGCTCTCGCTGTCTCAGTTGGGTGTGAACTAACTGCAGCTGAAACACGTTAATCAAAGATCTCCCAGTCTTTCTGCACAGCGCTGTAGGTTTTAACCCTGTTATCTTTTCAAACATACAGATCTGAATCTTCAACATCCATTTTTCAGTTAGCGTCGACGGTGAAACAGCACCAGAAAAACTCCAGTGTTAGTGCTGAGGCATGCTCACAAACACACAACACAGTGTTTGTTATGAGGTAGATGTTTGTGGTTGAACACAAGGGTGGATGGGAGGTAGAGCTGAGGTCACTGGCTGCGGGAAACAATGGAATGTGAGAGAACCTATAACATTCTCACCTTCTTCCTGGGTCTCCTCTGAGGACAATGGAAAAAAAAATGAGAGAAGGAATGAAAGAAAGAGAGATGGAGATGGAGATAGAGATGGAACCAAAGAGGTGAAAGGAGAGACAGATTGGACATTAGCTTTAAAAATGGACAGATAAAGGAAGACACATAGCTCTCAGTGCAGCAGGTCAAAAAACTGGTATTTTCCATCACGCAGCTGTGACAGCTGTGAAATCTCTTTATTAACGCTGATCTGAGACCAGCTGGCTGTTAACAAGAATAAGACTAGGACCTGATCTTCACCAGGGTCTGGAAGGTGGTTGGAGGTCAATTTGGAGAAAGGAGATAAGAGTGAACTAAAGCTGGCTGGACTGGCCAGGAGGTGGAAGAGGTAGTTTGTTGAGACTACATTTAAAATCAACCCATCCCAACTGACCTGGGAGCAGCTAATACACCACCACCACCACCGTGTCAGAGTCACTCCCTAATAGTATCTGCTCTTTGGTGGTCCTGTGGGGGTCCTGATCATTAAAGAACAGAGTTATAAAGTATACAGAGAATCAGATGAACTACAGTCTGTAAGTGGAGCTCCTGTATGGTCAGTGGAGCTGATACAGTGGACAGTGAGTGGAGGTCCTGTATGGTCAGTGGAGCTGATACAGTGGACAGTGAGTGGAGGTCCTGTATGGTCAGTGGAGCTGATACAGTGGACAGTGAGTGGAGGTCCTGTATGGTCAGTGGAGCTGATACAGTGGACAGTGAGTGGAGGTCCTGTATGGTCAGTGGAGCTGATACAGTGGACAGTAAGTGTAGGTCCTGTATGGTCAGTGGAGCTGATACAGTGGATAGTGAGTGGAGGTCCTGTATGGTCAGTGGAGCTGATACAGTGGACAGTGAGTGGAGCTCCTGTATGGTCAGTGGAGCTGATACAGTGGACAGTGAGTGGAGGTCCTGTATGGTCAGTGGAGCTGATACAGTGGACAGTGAGTGGAGGTGCTGTATGGTCAGTGGAGCTGATACAGTGGACAGTGAGTGGAGGTCCTGTATGGTCAGTGGAGCTGATACAGTGGACAGTGAGTGGAGGTCCTGTATGGTCAGTGGAGCTGATACAGTGGACAGTGAGTGGAGGTCCTGTATGGTCAGTGGAGCTGATACAGTGGACAGTGAGTGGAGGTCCTGTATGGTCAGTGGAGCTGATACAGTGGACAGTGAGTGGAGGTAAAAAGAGATGGTTATGTTATGGCTGATCAGTGTACACTACCGCTCAAACGTTTAGGATCACTTTAGAATTTAATTTCATGCAATTCACAAACAATATTATCATTTCACAATTAATGTAAGTGTATCAGATGATTTTTAAAGAATATAAATGTTTGTATTAAAGTCTATTTTTGTATAGAGGCTTATTTTACATATAGTCTATTATCAGTAATTCTCAGTCCTCTGTCTAAATCTCCTGGTACGACCACCAATCCAAGTTAAGGATGTTATTGGAATAATTGGTTGTTAGGACACTCTTGCTCAATTGTGATCACAGCTGAAAAACATTCTACTAATAAGTGAGTATAAAAGGGAACAACATTCTAGGTTAGTTTAGTATCTGAAGATCAGCAGTTGATGGCTTGCTGACCGACTCACAATGACCAGAAAGAAACAACTTTCTTTAGAGACCCGTCAGTCCATTGTTGTGTTAAGGAAGAAGATCCTCCATTAAAACAAGAACATTTCACTGTGATCCCAAACTTTTGAGCGGTATATATATATATATATATATATATATATTTATGAGTGAATTTCAATCTTGTAACCCAAAACCTAATCTCACTGGCAGGTAAAGTCTGTTCGGTGATTTCCAGCTAAAACTAAGCTACTCCAGTGTGTATCTCATGGTGGAAAGTGTTGAGGAGCTGATGTATGAAACCCTTTGCACCAGTTTCAGGCGCGACCCGGACGCCTCCGCCCCGCGTGGTCTGAATGTAACTGCCATGCGGTTTTTATTAACTCTCAGGTTGACATGCATGTACGGTTAAATGTTTCCACACACCCAGTCCAATCACACATACTGTCGATTTGCTAAGAGTCGATCAGTCAACACATCCTCTACAGAGAAACAGAGAAAACCTCGAAAAATGTAGTTAGTGCTCCGTATTTATCTGCACAGGCCACACGCCATGTACCTTTTCCCGGTTTGAGTTAATGTAACAAACATACTGTTACTGCGTAACATTCTGTAACTCTATAAACATACTGTAACTGTATAAACACACTGTAACTCTATAAACATACTGTAACTCTATAAACATACTGTAACTGTATAAACACACTGTAACTCTATAAACATACTGTAACTGCATAAACGTACTGTAACTGTATAAACATACTGTAACTGCATAAACATACTGTAACTGTATAAACGTACTGTAACTGCATAAACGTACTGTAACTGTATAAACATACTGTAACTGCATAAACATACTGTAACTCTATAAACATACTGTAACTCTATAAACATACTGTAACTCTATAAACATACTGTAACTGTATAAACACACTGTAACTGTATAAACGTACTGTAACTCTATAAACATACTGTAACTGTATAAACGTACTGTAACTGTATAAACACACTGTAACTCTATAAACATACTGTAACTGTATAAACGTACTGTAACTGCATAAACATACTGTAACTGTATAAACATACTGTAACTGCATAAACATACTGTAACAGCATAAACATACTGCATAAACATACTGTAACTCTATAAACATACTGTAACTCTATAAACATACTGTAACTGTATAAACGTACTGTAACTGCATAAACATACTGTAACTGTATAAACATACTGTAACTGCATAAACATACTGTAACTGCATAAACATACTGCATAAACATACTGTAACTCTATAAACATACTGTAACTCTATAAACATACTGTAACTGTATAAACATACTGTAACTGCATAAACATACTGTAACTGCATAAACATACTGCATAAACATACTGTAACTCTATAAACATACTGTAACTCTATAAACATACTGTAACTGCATAAACATACTGCATAAACATACTGTAACTGCATAAACATACTGTAACTGTATAAACATACTGTAACTGCATAAACATACTGTAACTGTATAAACATACTGTAACTCTATAAACATACTGTAACTGCATAAACATACTGTAACTGCATAAACATACTGCATAAACATACTGTAACTCTATAAACATACTGTAACTCTATAAACATACTGTAACTGTATAAACGTACTGTAACTGCATAAACATACTGTAACTGTATAAACATACTGTAACTGCATAAACATACTGTAACTGCATAAACATACTGCATAAACATACTGTAACTCTATAAACATACTGTAACTCTATAAACATACTGTAACTGTATAAACACACTGTAACTCTATAAACATACTGTAACTGCATAAACGTACTGTAACTGTATAAACATACTGTAACTGCATAAACGTACTGTAACTGTATAAACATACTGTAACTGCATAAACATACTGTAACTCTATAAACATACTGTAACTCTATAAACATACTGTAACTGTATAAACACACTGTAACTCTATAAACATACTGTAACTGTATAAACGCACTGTAACTGTATAAACGTACTGTAACTCTATAAACATACTGTAACTGTATAAACGTACTGTAACTGTATAAACACACTGTAACTCTATAAACATACTGTAACTGTATAAACGTACTGTAACTGCATAAACGTACTGTAACTGTATAAACATACTGTAACTGCATAAACATACTGTAACTCTATAAACATACTGTAACTCTATAAACATACTGTAACTGTATAAACACACTGTAACTCTATAAACATACTGTAACTGTATAAACACACTGTAACTGTATAAACGTACTGTAACTCTATAAACATACTGTAACTGTATAAACGTACTGTAACTGTATAAACACACTGTAACTCTATAAACATACTGTAACTGTATAAACGTACTGTAACTGCATAAACATACTGTAACTGTATAAACATACTGTAACTGCATAAACATACTGTAACAGCATAAACATACTGCATAAACATACTGTAACTCTATAAACATACTGTAACTCTATAAACATACTGTAACTGTATAAACGTACTGTAACTGCATAAACATACTGTAACTGTATAAACATACTGTAACTGCATAAACATACTGTAACTGCATAAACATACTGCATAAACATACTGTAACTCTATAAACATACTGTAACTCTATAAACATACTGTAACTGTATAAACATACTGTAACTGCATAAACATACTGTAACTGCATAAACATACTGCATAAACATACTGTAACTCTATAAACATACTGTAACTCTATAAACATACTGTAACTGCATAAACATACTGCATAAACATACTGTAACTGCATAAACATTCTGTAACTGTATAAACATACTGTAACTGCATAAACATACTGTAACTGTATAAACATACTGTAACTCTATAAACATACTGTAACTGCATAAACATACTGTAACTGCATAAACATACTGCATAAACATACTGTAACTCTATAAACATACTGTAACTCTATAAACATACTGTAACTGTATAAACGTACTGTAACTGCATAAACATACTGTAACTGTATAAACATACTGTAACTGCATAAACATACTGTAACTGCATAAACATACTGCATAAACATACTGTAACTCTATAAACATACTGTAACTCTATAAACATACTGTAACTGTATAAACACACTGTAACTCTATAAACATACTGTAACTGCATAAACGTACTGTAACTGTATAAACATACTGTAACTGCATAAACGTACTGTAACTGTATAAACATACTGTAACTGCATAAACATACTGTAACTCTATAAACATACTGTAACTCTATAAACATACTGTAACTGTATAAACACACTGTAACTCTATAAACATACTGTAACTGTATAAACGCACTGTAACTGTATAAACGTACTGTAACTCTATAAACATACTGTAACTGTATAAACGTACTGTAACTGTATAAACACACTGTAACTCTATAAACATACTGTAACTGTATAAACGTACTGTAACTGCATAAACATACTGTAACTGTATAAACATACTGTAACTGCATAAACATACTGTAACTGCATAAACATACTGCATAAACATACTGTAACTGTATAAACATACTGTAACTGCATAAACATACTGTAACTGTATAAACATACTGTAACTCTATAAACATACTGTAACTGCATAAACATACTGTAACTGCATAAACATACTGCATAAACATACTGTAACTCTATAAACATACTGTAACTCTATAAACATACTGTAACTGCATAAACATACTGTAACTGCATAAACATACTGCATAAACATACTGTAACTGTATAAACATACTGTAACTGCATAAACATACTGTAACTGCATAAACATACTGCATAAACACACTGTAACTTCATAAACACACTGTAACTGTATAAACATACTGTAACTGCATAAACATACTGTAACTCTATAAACATACTGTAACTGTATAAACACACTGTAACTCTATAAACATACTGTAACTGTATAAACGTACTGTAACTGCATAAACATACTGTAACTGTATAAACATACTGTAACTGCATAAACATACTGCATAAACATACTGTAACTGTATAAACACACTGTAACTGTATAAACATACTGTAACTGCATAAACATACTGTAACTGCATAAACACACTGTAACTGTATAAACATACTGTAACTGCATAAACATACTGTAACTGTATAAACATACTGTAACTGTATAAACACACTGTAACTGTATAAACATACTATAACTGCATAAACATACTGTAACTGCATAAACATACTGTAACTGTATAAACACACTGTAACTCTATAAACATACTGTAACAGCGTTACTCATATATCTGACTATTAACATCACTATAACTCATGTATCTGACTATTAATATCACTATAACTCATATATCTGACTACCAACATCACTATAACTCATATATCTGACTACTAACATCACTATAACTCATATATCTGACTACCAACATCACTATAACTCATGTATCTGACTATTAACATCACTATAACTCATATATCTGACTACCAACATCATTATAACTCATATATCTGACTATTAACATCACTATAACTCATGTATCTGACTACCAACATCACTATAACTCATAAATCTGACTACCAACATCACTATAACTCATGCAGCTGACCTCCAACATCACTATAACACATATATCTGACTACCAACATCACTATAACTCATATATCTGACTACCAACATCACTATAACTCATATCTGACTACCAACATCACTATAACTCATATATCTGACTACCAACATCACTATAACTAATATATCTGACTATTAAAATCACTATAACTCATATATCTGACTACCAACATCACTATAACTCATATATCTGACTACTAACATCACTATAACTCATATATCTGACTACCAACATCACTATAACTCATAAATCTGACTACCAACATCACTATAACTCATATATCTGACTATTAACATCACTATAACTCATATATCTGACTACCAACATCACTATAACTCATATATCTGACTACCAACATCACTATAACTCATATATCTGACTATTAACATCACTATAACTCATATATCTGACTACCAACATCACTATAACTCATATATCTGACTACCAACATTATTATAACTCATATATCTGACTACCAACATCACTATAACTCATATATCTGACTATTAACATCACTATAACTCATATATCTGACTACCAACATCACTATAACTCATAAATCTGACTACCAACATCACTATAACTCATATATCTGACTACCAACATCACTATAACTCATAAATCTGACTACCAACATCACTATAACTCATGCAGCTGACCTCCAACATCACTATAACTCATATATCTGACTACCAACATCACTATAACTCATAAATCTGACTACCAACATCACTATAACTCATGCAGCTGACCTCCAACATCACTATAACTCATAAATCTGACTACCAACATCACTATAACTCATGCAGCTGACCTCCAACATCACTATAACTCATAAATCTGACTACCAACATCACTATAACTCATATATCTGACTACCAACATCACTATAACTCATAAATCTGACTACCAACATCACTATAACTCATGCAGCTGACCTCCAACATCACTATAACTCATATATCTGACTACCAATATCACTATAACTCATAAATCTGACTACCAACATCACTATAACTCATAAATCTGACTACCAACATCACTATAACTCATATATCTGACTACCAACATCACTATAACTCATGTATCTGACTACCAACATCACTATAACTCATAAATTTGACTACCAACATCACTATAACTCATAAATCTGACTACCAACATCACTATAACTCATGCAGCTGACCTCCAACATCACTATAACTCATATATCTGACTACCAATATCACTATAACTCATAAATCTGATTACCAACATCACTATAACTCATAAATCTGACTACCAACATCACTATAACTCATACATCTGACTACCAACATCACTATAACTCATATATCTGACTATTAACATCACTATAACTCATATATCTGACTACCAACATCACTATAACTCATATATCTGACTACTAACATCACTATAACTCATATATCTGACTACCAACATCACTATAACTCATAAATCTGACTACCAACATCACTATAACTCATATATCTGACTATTAACATCACTATAACTCATATATCTGACTACCAACATCACTATAACTCATATATCTGACTATTAACATCACTATAACTCATATATCTGACTACCAACATCACTATAACTCATATATCTGACTACCAACATCACTATAACTCATATATCTGACTACCAACATTATTATAACTCATATATCTGACTATTAACATCACTATAACTCATATATCTGACTACCAACATCACTATAACTCATATATCTGACTACCAACATCACTATAACTCATAAATCTGACTACCAACATCACTATAACTCATAAATCTGACTACCAACATCACTATAACTCATATATCTGACTATTAACATCACTATAACTCATATATCTGACTACCAACATCACTATAACTCATATATCTGACTAATAACATCACTATAACTCATATATCTGACTACCAACATCACTATAACTCATAAATCTGACTACCAACATCACTATAACTCATATATCTGACTATTAACATCACTATAACTCATATATCTGACTACCAACATCACTATAACTCATATATCTGACTATTAACATCACTATAACTCATATATCTGACTACCAACATCACTATAACTCATATATCTGACTACCAACATTATTATAACTCATATATCTGACTACCAACATCACTATAACTCATATATCTGACTATTAACATCACTATAACTCATATATCTGACTACCAACATCACTATAACTCATAAATCTGACTACCAACATCACTATAACTCATATATCTGACTACCAACATCACTATAACTCATAAATCTGACTACCAACATCACTATAACTCATGCAGCTGACCTCCAACATCACTATAACTCATATATCTGACTACCAACATCACTATAACTCATAAATCTGACTACCAACATCACTATAACTCATGCAGCTGACTACCAACATCACTATAACTCATATATCTGACTACCAACATCACTATAACTCATATATCTGACTACCAACATTATTATAACTCATATATCTGACTACCAACATCACTATAACTCATATATCTGACTATTAACATCACTATAACTCATATATCTGACTATTAACATCACTATAACTCATATATCTGACTACCAACATCACTATAACTCATATATCTGACTACCAACATCACTATAACTCATATATCTGACTACCAACATTATTATAACTCATATATCTGACTATTAACATCACTATAACTCATATATCTGACTACCAACATCACTATAACTCATATATCTGACTACCAACATCACTATAACTCATATATCTGACTACCAACATCACTATAACTCATGCAGCTGACCTCCAACATCACTATAACTCATATATCTGACTACCAACATCACTATAACTCATAAATCTGACTACCAACATCACTATAACTCATGCAGCTGACCTCCAACATCACTATAACTCATATATCTGACTACCTATATCACTATAACTCATAAATCTGACTACCAACATCACTATAACTCATAAATCTGACTACCAACATCACTATAACTCATATATCTGACTACCAACATCACTATAACTCATATATCTGACTACCAACATCACTATAACTCATAAATCTGACTACCAACATCACTATAACTCATAAATCTGACTACCAACATCACTATAACTCATGCAGCTGACCTCCAACATCACTATAACTCATATATCTGACTACCAATATCACTATAACTCATAAATCTGACTACCAACATCACTATAACTCATAAATCTGACTACCAACATCACTATAACTCATATATCTGACTACCAACATCACTATAACTCATAAATCTGACTACCAACATCATTATAACTCATGCAGCTGACCTCCAACATCACTATAACACATATATCTGACTACCAACATCACTATAACTCATATATCTGACTACCAACATCACTATAACTCATATCTGACTACCAACATCACTATAACTCATATATCTGACTACCAACATCACTATAACTCCTATATCTGACTACCAACATCATTATAACTCATGTATCTGACTATTAACATCACTATAACTCATGTATCTGACTATTAACATCACTATAACTCATGTATCTGACTATTAACATCACTATAACTCATGTATCTGACTACCAACATCACTATAACTCATGTATCTGACTATTAACATCACTATAACTCATGTATCTGACTATTAACATCACTATAACTCATGTATCTGACTACCAACATCACTATAACTCATGTATCTGACTATTAAGATCACTATAACTCATGTATCTGACTACCAACATCACTAAAACTCATGTATCTGACTATTAACATCACTATAACTCATGTATCTGACTATTAACATCACTATAACTCATGTATCTGACTATTAACATCACTATAACTCATGTATCTGACTACCAACATCACTATAACTCATGTATCTGACTATTAAGATCACTATAACTCATGTATCTGACTACCAACATCACTATAACTCATGTATCTGACTATTAACATCACTATAACTCATATATCTGACTACCAACATCACTATAACTCATGTTTCTGACTATTAACATCACTATAACTCATATATCTGACTACCAACATCACTATAACTCATATATCTGACTATTAACATCACTATAACTCATATATCTGACTACCAGCATCACTAAAACTCATGTATCTGACTACCAACATCACTATAACTCATATATCTGACTACCAACATCACTAAAACTCATGTATCTGACTACCAACATCACTATAACTCATGTATCTGACTATTAACATCACTATAACTCATATATCTGACTACCAACATCACTATAACTCATATATCTGACTACTAACATCACTATAACTCATATATCTGACTACCAACATCACTATAACTCATGTTTCTGACTATTAACATCACTATAACTCATCAGTCTGACTACCAACATCACTATAAATCATTTATGTAGCTGGTATAAGAGAATGTAACTGTGCAATTCAACATGTAAATTTGTTTCTTATTGTATTTTTATCTAACAATAGAGATTAATTTATTTATTCTCTATAATTTCTTATTTCTCTTCTTGTATTCTGAATAAGTTGTACTTTAGTCTAGCTCTTGTGCTGTATCTGTTCTCCTGCTGTGATGATACGAATTTCCCCATGTGGTATAATAATAGACTATCTTATCTTATCAGGGCTTTGAGCACACTTGCCAGATTTGATGCTCTAATCTCTTTTATACGAGTGAATTTTAATCTCGTAAATTTTCCTGAAATATGTATCGGCCGCCCAAAACTACAGAGATCTGATCTCACAGGCAGGTAAAGTCTGTTCTGTGATTTCCAGCTAAAACTAACCCACACAGGTGCGTCTCGTGCTGGAAACTGTTATGAGGAGCTGATGTACGAAACCTTTTGCACCAGTTTCAGGCTCGAACCGGACGCCTCCTGCCCGCCTGGTCTATTGTGCTTTATAATATTCAAAAATCTTTGAAAGTTTCTCACACACACATACACACACACACACACACACACACACACACACACACACACACACACACACACACACAAATACACACACACACACACACACACTCAAACACACACACACACACATCAATCAGCTACAACATTAAAACCACTCCACTCACTGTATCAGCTCCACTTACAGACTGTAGTTCATCTGATTCTCTGTATACTTTATTACTCTGTTCTTTAATGATCAGGACCCCCACAGGACCACCACAGAGCAGATACTATTAGGGAGGTGGATCATTCTCAGCACTGCAGTGACACTGACGTGGTGGTGTGTTAGTGTGTGTTGTGCTGGTATAAGTGGATCAGACACAGCAGTGCTGCTGCTTCTGGAGTGTTTAAACACCTCAGTGTCACTGCTGGACTGAGGATCGTCCACCAACCAAAACTATCCAGACAGCAGTGTCCTGTGGGCGGCGTCCTGTGTCCACTGATGAAGAACTAGAGGAACACAAACTGTGCAGCAGCAGATGAGCTACTGTCTCTGACTTTACATCTACAAGGTGGACCAGCAGGTAGTAGGAGTGTCTAATAGAGTGGACAGTGAGTGGACACAGTGTTTAAACACTCTAGTAGCACTGCTGTGTCTGATCCATTCGCACCAGCACAACACACACTAACACACCATGACCCACCTCCCTAATCAGGGTTTTTGACTATGTTTGATTTTCTGGTACTTTAATCACTGTATTAAGTTTACACACAGTGGAGTCCCATCGTTATGACGGACAGCAGCTAGACGGACTGGGAGACTCAGTAAGGTCCTGGTAGGTGGTCACAGGTATCTGGAGGTATCATGCTGACTGCAATGCATCCCACAGCTGCTGGAGGGAGCGTGGAGGAGGATCCATAGAGCCAACACCACCATCCAGGTGGTCCCACAGATGCTCAATGAGGTTCAAGCGTCCAGGGTAGTATTTGGAAGTCCTGGTCAGCTCTTCTAACCAATGTGGGACATTTCTAGTTGTGTGGCGTGTCTCATTGTCCACCCCAGAGAAGACAATCAGCATGTATGGTGTACCTCATTTGCAAGAATGGATTTAGACCCAAATCGTTTGAGAGGGCCTTCCACATGGATGAGTGGGCCCAGAGAATGTCAGAGCCGCTGTCCAAAGTAGGAAGTGGTCATAATAACGTGACTGGACTGTGTATAGTGTGTTTTCAGTCTCAAACTTTTACTTTGATGCATCACTAAACTTCATACTTCACAGCATGATCACATCACCCACATCACTAAAACCAGAAGAAACAACCGTCAAGAAAGGTACCTTGGTACTCCGAGTAGTCTTGCTCTGGAAGGCAGGCCGCCAAGTTGGATGGGATTGAAAGGAAAAGTAGGTTAACATACTGTAAAACATGTGTCCCGACATTGGGAATAAACAGGAAGCGGGAAGGACACTGGAGTCCTTTTCAGTCCAGATGGAAGACATTTGTTGGTAATAAGAAACATGTGAACATAAAAGAACTCAGATATTCTAGTTGTTTCTGTTCCCGGAAAGGACCCCTGCAGGTCAGACTCTCTTACCTCCATCCTCCTGACCCGCCGTCTCCTCCTGCTCCTCCTCTGCCTCTGAGAGACGATACGGAAATATGTTTAAATGGAAAAGTTAAAAATCAATCATCCATGTTTGGTATCTGCATTTCTGAAAGTGTATGTCTGCTAATTAGCATGGTGCTAACTGTAGGTTTAAATCATCACACATTTACCCCAAACTGTGTCTTCAATAGTCTTTAACAGAACAGCTAATGTGGTTCACTGTAGACAGACGCATGTTGGAACATCTCAACCATTTCTACAGACCACAGGAAGGCATGCGGTCTCAGACACCACATTAGCATGCGATCATGCAACCGCAACCCATCACTGAAAAATCTGGAGCGCTAACGTTGGCTAAACTACCTCCGCTGGCTAACAGGAGCTGGTTGGCCGATTTAACCACACATGAAATAATAGTGTGTTCCATTTGAGGTTTCCAGAAGGAACTGGATCACCGCCCCTCAGGAGAGCCTCACCAACCTCGAACTGAAAATCCAAGATGGCTACACTTATGTGCCAAAAGTTATTGGACAGAAACTTTTGTGGTGTGGCCAGGTGAAGACCAGCAACCTGACAGATTCCAGATGCCGTCCACAGATCCAACGCCCGAAACAACTGGTACCCTGACTCATCAGACGACATCAGACTCATCAGGGTCCGGTTAACAACCTCACAAGCCCACATGAGACGCTGTGTCCAGTGTTGTGGTGCTAACAGGGGCACTCTGGTGGTTCTTCTGCCCTCATGGAAGCTAAAGAACTGACCTGTGAGACGTGCGTGCAGGGCCTCTTTTAATGTGTATGTGATTTCTATCAGAGCAGACTGTTTGTTCACACGGAGAGTTCTAGCCAGACGTTGCCAGTCACGACCAGTAAGGACTTGTGGGCAGGCTAGTGAGCAAACTGATTGCATTCCGAAACACAACAAAGGTTTTCTTGGAGTAGTCCATTGTGGTTTTCCAACCGTTTCACTTCAAAGTGATTTAATCAGGTGTGATGTCCTCCCCAGCTCCAATGCCCAACTTCTGAGACAAGTGGAACGCACCATGAGGACAGACATTGCTGTAGAGACTCTCTGTGTGGAGTCAAGTCCAAAGCTTTGGAGCTGATTCTTGATTCCTGAATGCCAGCGACTCCTCAGCTCTGTTTTATCCGAGTCAGCCCACGATGATAAAGCGATACAGCAGAGATCTTAAACGTGGTTTATGTTATTCTGAGTGGCTACTGAGTAAAGAGATACGAGCAAAATTCTAAATATTTCACAAAATCAGTACTCAGAATTCTTTTGAGGCAAATGTGTTAAAATCAAGCAAATGTCTCAAGAAGCAAACCTCAGACACCCGGAGCAGGTAAAGAGGAAAATGTGCTCTAGATACATAAATGATTGGATATTAACAGAATTAATATTCTTTAAATTAAGGAAGGTCAACATCAGCCCACTGGGAATCCCCAGCGTGATCTCGCAATCTTCTGGGAAACCTTTCATCATTCCATCCAAAAAAGGAAAGAAGACTTCCGGACGAATAACTAAAGGCCAGTCTGGAAGTGTGGTCTCCTGACGTATCTGGTACTAACCCTCTGTCTGTTCCCTGAAAGAGGAAAGGACGTAGACAGAAATGAGCAATGAGAACATAAAGTCTCCTTACAGTCAAACTGAAACCGAACATGACTCACTCGTACTCTTCCTCTGCGTCAGACATGGTCAAATCAGCCCCTGGAGTAACTAGAAGAAGAAGAGAAAACATGGAATCTATCCCAGCGCTCACTGGGTGGAAGAAGGCAGGAAACACCCTGGACAGGCCACCATACCACAAAAACTCCACACAGACACTGGGAGACCATACAGACTCCACACAGACACTGGGAGACCATACAGACTCCACACAGACACTGGGAGACCATACACACTCCACACAGACACTGGGAGACCATACAGACTCCACACAGACACTGGGAGACCGTACAGACTCCACACAGACACTGGGAGACCATACAGACTCCACACAGACACTGGGAGACCGTACACACTCCACACAGACACTGGGAGACCGTACACACTCCACACAGACACTGGTAGACCGTACACACTCCACACAGACACTGGGAGACCGTACACACTCCACACAGACACTGGGAGACCATACACACTCCACACAGACACTGGTAGACCATACACACTCCACACAGACACTGGGAGACCATACACACTCCACACAGACACTGGTAGACCATACACACTCCACACAGACACTGGGAGACCATACACACTCCACACAGACACTGGGAGACCATACACACTCCACACAGACACTGGGAGACCATACACAATCCACACAGACACTGGGAGACCATACAGACTCCACACAGACACTGGGAGACCATATACACTCCACACAGACACTGGGAGACCATACACAATCCACACAGACACTGGGAGACCATACACACTCCACACAGACACTGGGAGACCATACACAATCCACACAGACACTGGGAGACCATACAGACTCCACACAGACACTGGGAGACCATATACACTCCACACAGACACTGGGAGACCATACACAATCCACACAGACACTGGGAGACCATACAGACTCCACACAGACACTGGGAGACCATACACACTCCACACAGACACTGGGAGACCATATACACTCCACACAGACACTGGGAGACCATACACAATCCACACAGACACTGGGAGACCATACAGACTCCACACAGACACTGGGAGACCATACAGACTCCACACAGACACTGGGAGACCATATACACTCCACACAGACACTGGGAGACCATACACAATCCACACAGACACTGGGAGACCATACAGACTCCACACAGACACTGGGAGACCATACACACTCCACACAGACACTGGGAGACCATATACACTCCACACAGACACTGGGAGACCATACACAATCCACACAGACACTGGGAGACCATACAGACTCCACACAGACACTGGGAGACCATACACAATCCACACAGACACTGGGAGACCATACACACTCCACACAGACACTGGGAGACCATACACACTCCACACAGACACTGGGAGACCATACACACTCCACAGACACACTGGGAGACCATACACACTCCACAGACACACTGGGAGACCATACACACTCCACAGAGACACTGGGGGACCATACAAACTCCACATAGACACTGGGAGACCATACACACTCCACACAGACACTGGGAGACCATACACACTCCACACCCAGACCCTACTGCGCAAAAATCTGATTAATAAGTGTCTGATCACCAGTAAGAACAGCAGATCTGATTAGAACAGATGTAAATAATCAGACATACAATACAAAGTAACATGAATATGTTATTGTGAGAGAAGTAGATCAGATCTTGATCCAGTTTGAAGAACTTTGAAGAAGTTAGGTTCCAGATTTCTCCAGACATTGTATGAATGTATTCAGTTCCTTCAGCAGCAAATCTTGATTTAGCTTAATGAAGTACTGAGCAGTCAAAGCAGGTATTAGATCAGAACTGATAATAATACTGGGTTAAATAAACACACTGACGTATGGAAAAGCTCTACTTACTCTATTAATACTGATTAATATTTAATAATAAAGTGTAAAAGCTCTACTTACTCTATTAATACTGATTAATATTTAATAATAAAGTGGAAAAGCTCTACTTACTCTATTAATACTGATTAATATTTAATAATAAAGTGGAAAAGCTCTACTTACTCTATTAATACTGATTAATATTTAATAATAAAGTGTAAAAGCTCTACTTACTCTATTAATGCTGATTAATATTTAATAATAAAGCGTAAAAGCTCTACTTACTCTATTAATACTGATTAATACTTAATAATAAAGTGTAAAAGCTCTACTTACTCTATTAATACTGATTAATACTTAATAATAAAGTGTAAAAGCTCTACTTACTCTATTAATACTGATTATTATTTAATAATAAAGTGTAAAAGCTCTACTTACTCTATTAATGCTGATTAATATTTAATAATAAAGTGTAAAAGCTCTACTTACTCTATTAATACTGATTATTATTTAATAATAAAGTGTAAAAGCTCTACTTACTCTATTAATGCTGATTAATATTTAATAATAAAGTGTAAAAGCTCTACTTACTCTATTAATACTGATTATTATTTAATAATAAAGTGTAAAAGCACTACTTACTCTATTAATGCTGATTAATATTTAATAATAAAGTGTAAAAGCTCTACTTACTCTATTAATACTGATTATTATTTAATAATAAAGTGTAAAAGCACTACTTACTCTATTAATACTGATTAATACTTAATAATAAAGTGTAAAAGCTCTACTTACTCTATTAATACTGATTATTATTTAATAATAAAGTGTAAAAGCTCTACTTACTCTATTAATGCTGATTAATATTTAATAATAAAGTGTAAAAGCTCTACTTACTCTATTAATACTGATTAATATTTAATAATAAAGTGTAAAAGCTCTACTTACTCTATTAATACTGATTAATATTTTTTAATAAAGTGTAAAAGCTCTACTTACTCTATAAATACTGTTTATTATTTAATAATAAAGTGTTTGCTGAGTTAATAAAATCTTCCTGTCTGGAATAAATAGTTTTATATCTATAATAATGTGTCGAGGTGTGTGTGAAACGTTTACTCCACACACTGGAAGTTAATGTATGTAAGATACTTTATATGATGAGGGAACTTTCAGGTGTTCAACAAGTTCTCAGTGACCGAACATGCTGTTAGTATGTGAGTGGGCGGAGCTACAGTCACATAAAAGGCCCAATTATGTAGTAAAAGCCCAGAATTGCTGGCGCTGACAACCCAGTGATGACAGGACGGTAGGACAGAAGCAGTTGGTCACAGTGAGCAGAGCCGGCCAGCTGGAGGTCAGCCACGTTATGCCGCAGCACCAGCTGTAGAGGACCGGGCTGAGCCAGAGCGCTGGTATCATGGCGGCGGCGGGAAGAGTGATGGGGTGAGAACAGGTGGGAATGTGAAGACAGAGGGAGCAGAGTGAGATACAATGGCTGTCACTTTCTTTAGTTCTCCTCTTCCATTTGTTTCTTGTCCCCCCCCCACCTTATTTTAGCACATCCTCGTCTCCCTTTGTCCCCAGGAGCCCAGGCTACCGTGGCCTCCACCGCTGGGTCGGTCACTCACAGGCCTATAGGAGGAGACCCTGCTCCCGCTTCTCAGGAGTGGAACCCGTGTTCCACCCAGTTTCTCTGGGTTTTCTTCACCGAGTATCACATCAGGGTTATTTCTGCTGCCTCGCCATCGCTCACCCGTCAGGCTCATCACACGTCATTTATAGCTCTGGCCTCTGAGCCCCGCTGAGCTGATTAATGCCCCTGTCATCACTCGCTGCCCACCCCCAGTTTTCCATTGGACTGGTTCTAACTTGTCTCCCAACCACAGTTCCACCATCAATTACAGCCTTTAATGATTATTGAGCTGCATAACTTCCCAGAATACAGCCCCCCCCCCTACCTCCCCCCGTTCTCCGCCTGATCAGACTCAACTCAAACCTTAATCTTTTTACAGCACATATTCATTTCACTCTTTGTTCTTTTCTGTTCTGTATGTATCTGTTCTGTTATTTTATTTTACACTTATTTTCTGTTCTATTTTATATTTTATTACATTTTATATTCTTTTTAATTATGTTTTGTATTTTACTCAGTGTTATTGTCATTTTCTTTCTCGTGTTTAATATTTTTCAGTTTTGTTTGTATTACAATTTTTGTTTATATTTGATTACATTTTGTCTCAGTTGTGTTTTCTAAGACTATAGTATAAAGATATAAAATATCTTTTGTTTTGCATTTTGTATCTCACTACCTTCTTATTCTTTAATCGTTAGTCTTTTTTAAGTTAATAGTTTTTCCTCTATACGTTCCTTGTTAATAATTTAAGTCGTCTATAAAGAAGTTCTATGTAAAGTAATTTAACTGCACACTCTCTCTGCGTCCTGCTGAAAACAAGTCCAGCTAAAACCTCTACAGCTGCACAGTGAGACTTCCACAGTATCCCACAATCCCCCTCTGCAGTATCAGACAGGGTGCAGCGTCTGACCGCAGAGATGCCCGTAGGACACAGTGGTCATTTTAATGAAGGCTAATATACGAGCATGTGTGTCTCCCTTACATGGAGAGGCTAATACACTGAATACACCCGGAGGTGAGGGGATGGGGGGGCGTGAGGGGATGGGGGGACGTGAGGGGATGGGGGGACGTGAGGGGATGGGGGGACGTGAGGGGATGGGCGGCGGACGGTCAGGGGAAGCACTGGGCTGGTCATTTGGAGATGATGAGGTGGGGTAAGTGGTGGTGTAAAGTTACTGTGGAGTAACTGGGGGGCGCATTAGTGGCGGGATCTCTGTGGGGGTTAATTTTAGTCAAGGGCACACGGGAGATTAGGCGTGTCACAGCGAGTTATTATCCCGTCAGAGATCTTATTAATAGTTCAGACGCAACAGTAACACAATACTAAACCACTGTGAGCTGATCACAGAGCTCCTAACATCTTATATAGGTCTGTTTATCAAATACCTTTTAATATCTTTCCATTCAGTCTCCCATATTTACTATATTTATATCTAATTTTATATATTACTAATTAATATATATTAGTAATATTACTTTTATTCATTTAATGTCTTTCTATTCAGTCTCCCATATATATATATATATATATATACACACACTGTATACACAATATATATATATATTACTAATTTTATTTTCTATTTTACATTTTATTTTAAGTTTTATTCTTTTTTTCCCTACTGCATTTTATATTTGACTTTTTTGGGGTCTTTTATCTATTCTGTTTTACATTTTGTTCAATTTTACAAACTTTGTTCGATTCTGTTTTACATTTTTCTAAATTTTATTGTTTTATTTATTTTATAATATTTTGTTTGATTTTATAAAATTCTATTCTAAAATGTAAAACTGTATCTATTTTACAAAATCATTATTTTTTTCCTCTTTATTTTCATTTTTGTCCTCTGCATGTTCCATTTCAGAATTGAAGAATTTATACTTTCTATAGTTACTACCTATTTTCCTCTTACACTTACTCTGTCTTCCCTCTTACACTCCTTGTTTACTCTTTAATAATCTCTAAGCGGTCTGTAAAGTGATTCTGTTTCTATTTCTTTTAATAGATCTGCACATTTAAAGTGTATTAAATCTGTGCTGCTCCTGGAGGTCCACTGGTGGTCCACTGTCCTGCACGTTCTCCTGCTTTAACACCCACCTTCTCTCAGTAACAGGCCGTTAATGAGCTGATTAGTTGGATCAGGTGTGCTGAGAGCGCGGAGAACCAGCGTTAAGGGTTAAAGCACTGAAGCAGCAGACGCCGTCCACTCTCCACACCAGTCAGAGAACTTCACCAGGAAACAAACACAGACGTATTTACACACTGATCAGACAATCTATAATCAGATAAATCATGCAGAAGCGTCTGATTACGGACCTCCTCATATCTGAGTTCACTGCGTTATCAGTACCTGACAGATCAGACAGTGAAGGAGCAGAGGTCAGATAACACTGGACACACAGAGAGAGAGGAAGGTCCTCTTTTTACCTCAGTCACAGCCAGACGAGTCGGTCGAGAGTGATGCTCACACAGCCCCACGCACTCGCTGGACTGGTGGTCCCAGAGACTGCGGTGGGCAACAATAGGGAGCTTTTTATACAGAGTGGCTGGTGGCAACAACGGCACACGGCCACGGGCGGATTAACAATGAACCCTGGGACAGAAAGACGACCACCGCTGGGGATTAAGGGAGACTGAAGCGCTGACCTCACTCAACAAACGGAGGGATAAAAAAAGAGAGGGAAACAACAAAGGGAAGAGCGGAGGCCGGAAATAGAACAGGGGTTTAACAGCAAACCCTTCTCAGAACCCATACTTTCAATTTTCACCATAGAGCAAAATATAATTCACTCTTCTACCACAGGAGAACCTTCTAGAACAGCGTTAACAGTGTAGAACATGCTACAACGGTGAGAATGGAGTAGAACATTCTAGAACCATGTGATTCCGGGTAAAACATTCTAGAACTGCAACATAATCTCCCAACATACCTGAAACCTACAAGCCCTTCCTGAGTTGAAGCAGGTGCTTTAGAACAGGAGAACACTGTTCAGCACAGGGTAGAGGGGACTCCAGGATCAGTGAACAAGTGAACAGGTGTAAAACACGGTAGAACAGTATGAAAGGGGTAGAACATTCTAGAACAGTGTCATTAAAGCTAAAGCATTCTACACAGAATTCATCAATAGAGGTAAAACATTCTAGAACTGTGTGATTCAGGGTAAACATTCTAGAACAGTGTGATTCAGGGTAAACATTCTAGAACTGTGTGATTCAGGGTAAACATTCTAGAACAGTGTGATTCAGGGTAAACATTCTAGAACAGTGTGATTCAGGGTAAACATTCTAGAACTGTGTGATTCAGGGTAAACATTCTAGAACAGTGTGATTCAGGGTAAACATTTGTTGATGGGGTAAAGCATGGTAGAACCGTATGGATGGATGGGGTAAACCTTTCTAGAACAGTGTGATTGAGGGTAACATTCTAGAATAGCGTGGATGGGGGTAAAACATTCTAGAACAGCGTGGATGGGGGTAAAAAATGGTCGAACTGTTTGGATAGGGTAAAACATTCTAGAACAGCGTGGATGGGGGTAAAAAATGGTCGAACTGTTTGGATAGGGTAAAACATTCTAGAACAGCGTGGATGGGGGTAAAACATTCTAGAACAGCGTGGATGGGGGTAAAAAATGGTCGAACTGTTTGGATAGGGTAAAACATTCTAGAACAGCGTGGAGGGGGGTAAAAATGGTCGAACTGTTTGGATAGGGTAAAACATTCTAGAACAGCGTGGATGGGGGTAAAAAATGGTCGAACAGGGTAGAGGGGACTCCGGGAATGGTGAACAAGTGAACAGGTGTAAACCATACTGGAACAGTGTGAATGGGGTAGAACAGTGTGAAACACAATGTAAATGCAAAGAACATTCTGGAACAGGTCTGGGTTTGTAGGTGTTTATTGAGAAACACTTGATGATACCATGATACCTGGAACATATGGGTTTGTTGGAGAACATTATGTGTTTATGTTTTGGTTTGTGGAGAAGGTGCGTTTGTCGGTATCTGGTGAAATTTGTGGTATTTATTAAAGAAAGTCTGCGATTGTCAGAGAAAGTTTGGGTTTGTTGGAGAACACGTATGTTGTAGAACATTTGGCTTTCTGGAGAACGCCTATATATTGTAAAATATTTGGTTTCTGGAGAATATCTGGTTTTGCTGGAGAGCAATTGGGTTTGTTTGCGTATGTCTGGATTTGCTGAAGAACGTTTAGGTTTGAAAGTTTGGGTCACTGTGCTTGGGTTGGGTTGCTGGAGAAGACTTGGGTTTCTGGAGAATGTTT
>CM038719.1:1272719-1308251 GCA_021613375.1 Megaleporinus macrocephalus
CATTTAAACGTTTCTTCTGTTTGGGGTCCTCCTGCAGATGCAGAGTGTATTTTACTCGTACACCTTTGTCAGCCCTCTAGTTCAGCTGTACAGGTGAGCTTCAGGTACAGAATCCAACTCTCCGTCACGAGTAACACGCAGGTATACAGATCACGCTCACCATTCCAGCTGACTCTGTGTGTAAATACATGATAAATAAATACTTCACTGACCTCAGAGACTGACTCGAGATCTCCACACTCCCATCCGTACAGTGAAACACACACACACACACACACACACACACACACACACTAGTGAACACACACACACTAGAAGGCAGTGAAACACTCACATATACATACACACACACACACACTATAAGGCAGTGAAACACACATGTACACACACAGTAGTAAACAAACACACACACACACACACTAGGAGGCAGCGAAACACACATACACACACACACTAGTAAACAAACACACACACACACAAGGAGGCAGTGAAACACTCACATACACACACACTAGTGAACAGACACTAGGGGTAGTGAAACACCCACATATACACACACACACACACACACACACACACACACACACTAGGAGGCAGTGAAACACTCACATACACACACACAGTAGTGAACAGACACACTAGGAGGCAGTGAAACTCACATACACACACACTAGTGAACACACACTAAGGGCAGTAAAACACTCACATATACACACACACACACACACACACTAGTGAACACACACACTAGGAGGCAGTGAAACACTCACAAATACACACACACACACTAGTAAACACACACTAGGGGCAGTAAAACACCCACATATACACAAACACTAGTGAACACACACACTAGGGGGCAGTGAAACACCCACATACACACAGACTAGTGAACAGACACACTAGGGGGCACTGAGCACACTTGCCCGGAGCAGTGAGCAGCCCTACCGCAGCGCCAGGGTAGCAGTCAGGGGTCAGGTGCCTTGCACAAGGGCACTTCAGTCGTGTCCTGTTGGTTCATGGGATTGAACTGGCCACCTCCCGGACTGAAGGCTGTTCACTAACCTCCAGCTCACGACTGCCCATATGAATTAGCGCTGCCCTGTAAGCGTGACCTGCCTGTTCTACTGTCTAGATCCTTATAGACGCTCATATTACTCCTGCAGCACCAGACCAACAGTGAACCATCAACAACTGTCAGAACGTGCTAGAGATATCTGGAACTGGAAAAACTCCAAAAGCTCTGTTAGAAGACCTGCATGTACATGAATCCACACTCAGACACACTGTCTGCACATGGAGAGCGTTCAGGGCTGTAGCTGTTCTCGCTCATCTACAGACCCTACAAACTGCAGAAACCTGCTCATGTGGCTGTGATTAAAAAACACTGAGAACGAATGGTGTTTATAAAGGGACACAACAAAGGAACTGCTCCTAAATAAACATTACAGCCCATCCCAAGTTTGCATCCCGAGACCACCTGGATGTTTGACAGTGTTTATGGGAAAATGTTTTAAAAGGACAGATGAGACAGAAGAGATCAGGACAGTGCACAGGAGGACAGTGCACAGGAGAACGTAAGGGCAGTGGTTCATGAGCTCAAGTTATACCAGGGGTCACTAATAGGCGGACCGCGGTCTGGATCCCGACCCAGACTTTGTCCAATGTGGACCCAAATCGATAAATGATGATTGATGATTGAGAATGATTTAACAAGACCTACGTTTTATTTACTTTCTCTATAAATAAACACTTTAAGAAGCTCTTTTCTTCAGAAGCGTTCTGTTTGTTTAATGTAGCTCTTGTTTTATTGAAGTAAGGAAAAAAATTATAAGTAGTTTAAACAGTAAATATACTGAAATATACTGAATGGTATGTGTGGTGTGTTGGTGTTTCAGTAGTTGATGGTATAAGATGCTGATACTAAACTACTTCAGTAAACAGGATACACCACTGAATCAGAACACACGGTCCGGACCGGCCTGAGGAGACCTCCTCTAACTGGACCGTACTGAACTCTAATTAAACACTCCTGCTCTAAATGGACCGTACTGACTCTAATTAAACACCCCTGCTCTAACTGGACCGTACTGACTCTAATTAAACACCCCTGCTCTAACTGGACCGTACTGAACTCTAATTAAACACCCCTGCTCTAACTGGACCGTACTGACTCTAATTAAACACCCCTGTTCTAACTGGACCGTACTGACTCTAATTAAACACTCCTGCTCTAACTGGACTGTACTGAACTCTAATTAAACACTCCTGATCTAACTGGACCGTACTGACTCTAATTAAACACTCCTGCTCTAACTGGACCGTACTGAACTCTAATTAAACACCCCTGCTCTAACTGGACCGTACTGAACTCTAATTAAACACCTCTGCTCTGACTGGACCGTACTGAACTCTAATTAAACACTCCTGCTCTAACCGGACCGTACTGACTCTAATTAAACACTCCTGCTCTAACTGGACCGTACTGAACTCTAATTAAACACTCCTGCTCTAACTGGACCGTACTGACTCTAATTAAACACTCCTGCTCTAACTGGGCCGTACGGACTCTAATTAAACACTCCTGCTCTAACTGGACCGCATTGACTCTAATTAAACACCCCTGCTCTAACTGGACCGTACTGACTCTAATTAAACACCCCTGCTCTAACTGGACCGTACTGACTCTAATTAAACACCCCTGCTCTAACTGGACCGTACTGACCTCTAATTAAACACCCCTGCTCTAACTGGACCGTACTGACTCTAATTAAACACCCCTGCTCTAACTGAACCGTACTGAACTCTAATTAAACACCCCTGCTCTATCTGAACCGTACTGACTCTAATTAAACACCCCTGCTCTAACTGGACCGTACTGAACTCTAATTAAACACTCCTGCTCTAACTGGACCGTACTGACTCTAATTAAACACTCCTGCTCTAACTGGACCGTACTGAACTCTAATTAAACACCCCTGCTCTAACTGGACCGTACTGAACTCTAATTAAACACCCCTGCTCTAACTGGACCGTACTGAACTCTAATTAAACACCCCTGCTCTAACTGGACCGTACTGAACTTTAATTAAACACCCCTGCTCTAACTGGACCGTACTGAACTCTACTTAAACACCCCTGCTCTAACTGGACCGTACTGAACTCTAATTAAACACTCCTGCTCTAACTGGACCGTACTGAACTCTAATTAAACACCCCTGCTCTAACTGGACCGTACTGACTCTAATTAAACACCCCTGCTCTAACTGGACCGTACTGAACTCTACTTAAACACCCCTGCTCTAACTGGACCGTACTGAACTCTAATTAAACACCCCTGCTCTAACTGGACCGTACTGAACTCTAATTAAACACCCCTGCTCTAACTGGACCGTACTGACTCTAATTAAACACTCCTGCTCTAACTGGACCGTACTGACTCTAATTAAACACCCCTGCTCTAACTGGACCGTACTGAACTCTAATTAAACACCCCTGCTCTAACTGGACCGTACTGAACTCTAATTAAACACCCCTGCTCTAACTGGACCGTACTGAACTCTAATTAAACACCCCTGCTCTAACTGGACCGTACTGAACTCTAATTAAACACCCCTGCTCTAACTGGACCGTACTGACTCTAATTAAACACCTCTGCTCTAACCGGACCGTACTGACTCTAATTAAACACCCCTGCTCTAACCGGACCGTACTGACTCTAATTAAACACCCCTGATCTAACCGGACCTTACTGACTCTAATTAAACACCCCTGCTCTAACCGGACCGTACTGACTCTAATTAAACACCCCTGCTCTAACTGGACCGTACTGACTCTAATTAAACACCCCTGCTCTAACTGGACCTTACTGACTCTAATTAAACACCCCTGCTCTAACTGGACCGTACTGACTCTAATTAAACACCCCTGCTCTAACTGGACCTTACTGACTCTAATTAAACACCCCTGCTCTAACTGGACCGTACTGACTCTAATTAAACACTCCTGCTCTAACTGGACCGTACTGACTCTAATTAAACACTCCTGCTCTAACTGGACCGTACTGACTCTAATTAAACACCCCTGCTCTAACTGGACCGTACTGAACTCTAATTAAACACCCCTGCTCTAACTGGACCGTACTGACTCTAATTAAACACCCCTGCTCTAACTGGATCTTACTGACTCTAATTAAACACCCCTGCTCTAACTGGACCGTACTGACTCTAATTAAACACCCCTGCTCTAACTGGACTGTACTGAACTCTAACATTAGATGAACGTGAGTGATTGTTTGTAGCTGCAGCTCGCGCTCCGGATAAATCCATGCTTTTTGTGGGCGCGGCCACCTTAGCGACACATCGTTATGCTAATCGATGTAATTTAGTAATTGATAAAGATAAATATATATATATATACTGTAGGAGTTTGAGTGAGAACACTGAGGCAAAGTTGACTTAATAACCAAAAATCCCGAGTAGGAAACTTTATTTACTACTGAAAACAGAATCACTAAACCAACAACTCTCCATTAGAGCAGACAGAGAGTCGACTCACCGCTATGAGTGAACATGAAGAGAGTTCTTTACTCAGAACCAACTTAAAGAACCAGCAACAGCCTGATTAACACAGTGCCTGTGTGAATACTGTTCATCCTAATACTGCCCCTATATATATATATATATATATATATATATATATATATATATATATATAGGGGCAGTATTAGTATGAACAGAGTGTGTGTGTGTGTGTGTGTGTGTGTGTGTCTATCTAATTTATTTAAAATACAGTTTTTTAATGTTCTCTAAAAACAATTTAACAACATTTTTACATTTTGATATTTTCACTTCTCACTTAAAGTAAAAAGGCAATAGTGATTTGATTTATATTGTGATATATATCAATATCAACTGATATGAAAAAAATAGTGTGATAAGATTTTTTCCCATATCGCCCAGCCCTAAACTGTTCATCTAAAACTGGTTTGGTTTCTCTCAGTAATGAAATCTGAGAAGGTTTCTCTACATGTTTCAATGCCTAATGTACTCTTTTCAATCTAAACTCTATTACATCAACAATGGTTTACAAATGTGTGACGAGTGATATGCTCGTTCAGACAGGTAAAATGTGGTTCTACCTGAAAGATAGAAGAAAATACGAATTCCAGCCCCGGGACAGTCAAACACAGCAACGTCCCCGGGCCTGTTACACCCTGACAGCCTCCCCTCCCACTACAGTGAGGTGTTCAGACCACAGCGTGAGTCTAGACACTGGGAGTGCCCAATCAGAGTAAACACCACTATCTGATACACACAGTCTACGAGAACAGACGAGAAATAATATACAGAACACCACTGATAATCTCTAAACATGAACATGTAACCAGTAAATGAGACGTACTTTGAGTCGATCTCCTGAATGACTGGCTTGCTCTTGGTGCGAATGTTCTGCTCTGTCAGGGAGCCCATGAACTTCCTGTTTTTCAGAATTTTTATGTCTGAAAGAAAAAAAAAAGACAGAATGAAAACCAAAACATTATTTCATTTTTAGGAGCTCCTTCTAAAGAGATAGCAGATAAATATTAGATACTCGACTTAATGAGACCAAAACAAAAACTGGAGCAGCTGAATGAGACTCCTAACAGCCACCTGGAAGAAGATAAACACCATTTAAAGCTTTGAGAGAGAGGAGAACATCAAGCTGCTTCAGATCTGAGAACATCCACAGGTGCTTCTGTCCATCCTTCCACTGTGAGAAGACCCCTCAACACTGTGGGTCTGAAAGGATGTGTATCTGTTCAAGAAGCTCCTCACTGAGAAAAGGAGATACAGACACACCAAACAAAGAAGCTGAACACTGGACTGACCACCCCAGAGTCCAGAACCTCAACACCACTGAACAGACTGACCACCCCAGAGTCCAGACCCTCAACATCACTGAATGGACTGACCAACCCAGAGTCCAGACCCTCAACATCACTGAATGGACTGACCACCCCAGAGTCCAGACCCTCAACATCACTGAATGGACTGACCAACCCAGAGTCCAGACCCTCAACATCACTGAATGGACTGACCACCCCACAGTCCAGAAGCTCAACACCAATGAATGGACTGACCACCCCAGAGCCCAGAACCTCATCACCACTGAGTGTGTTTGGGGTTATTTGGATGGTGAGAAGAAGCAGAAGCAGCTTCTAAACTGAAGGTGAGTCTCCTGAGAAGAATGGAAGCTGTAATGAGCAGAAATACTCAAAACAACGATACGTTGTTGATGTTTCTGAGAGTCTCTGCTAAATGCTAACAAAGCTCTGCCCTCGTACAGCTGCTGACGGACTAATGACCCTGTTTCATCCCGTGTGCTCTGATAAGGAAACAGGCTGCTGTGAATAAGCTGAACTAAAAAGTGATATATCACTCAACGAGCACTCCGCGCACCAGGAGCGGGTGGAGTAGCGTAAAGTCATATTCCTGCACAATCACTGTTAATGTACTCGCAGATACCTTCACCTGCTGCAGAGGTGGATAGTAACTAGTTACAGTTACTCAGTACATGTACTTCAGTATATTATTGTATTAAATACAGAGGTGGGTAGTAATTAGTTACAGTTACTCAGTACATGTACTTCAGTATATTATTGTATTAAATACAGAGGTGGGTAGTAACTATTACAGTTACTCAGTACATGTACTTCAGTATATTATTGTATTAAATACAGAGGTGGTTAGTAACTATTACAGTTACTCAGTACTTTTACTTCAGTATATTAAATATAGAGGTGGGTAGTAACTATTAAAGTTACTCAGTACTTGTACTTCAGTATAGTATTGTATTAAATACAGAGGTGGGTAGTAACTATTACAGTTACTCAGTACATGTACTTCAGTATATTAAATACAGAGGTGGGTAGTAACTATTACAGTTACTCAGTACTTGTACTTCAGTATATTAAATACAGAGGTGGGTAGTAACTATCACAGTTACTCAGTACTTGTACTTCAGTATATTAAATACAGAGGTGGGTAGTAACTATTACAGTTACTCAGTACTTGTACTTCAGTATATTAAATACAGAGGTGGGTAGTAACTATTACAGTTACTCAGTACTTGTACTTCAGTATATTAAATACAGAGGTGGGTAGTTACTATTACAGTTACTCAGTACTTGTACTTCAGTATATTAAATACAGAGGTGGGTAGTAACTATTACAGTTACTCAGTACTTGTACTTCAGTATATTAAATACAGAGGTGGGTAGTAACTATTACAGTTACTCAGTACTTGTACTTCAGTATATTAAATACAGAGGTGGGTAGTTACTATTACAGTTACTCAGTACTTGTACTTCAGTATATTAAATACAGAGGTGGGTAGTAACTATTACAGCTACTCAGTACTTGTACTTCAGTATATTAAATACAGAGGTGGGTAGTTACTATTACAGTTACTCAGTACTTGTACTTCAGTATATTAAATACAGAGGTGGGTAGTAACTATTACAGTTACTCAGTACTTGTACTTCAGTATATTAAATACAGAGGTGGGTAGTAACTATTACAGTTACTCAGTACTTGTACTTCAGTATATTAAATACAGAGGTGGGTAGTTACTATTACAGTTACTCAGTACTTGTACTTCAGTATATTAAATACAGAGGTGGGTAGTAACTATTACAGCTACTCAGTACTTGTACTTCAGTATATTAAATACAGAGGTGGGTAGTTACTATTACAGTTACTCAGTACTTGTACTTCAGTATATTAAATACAGAGGTGGGTAGTAACTATTATAGTAACTATATATAGTAAGTATGGTCTGACCTCTGCTCAGCTCCAAGTTGTATTTGTTCTCCAGGCCCTCAAGTGACACTGCGATCAGAAACTGCTGGAACAGCGTGTCCCTCTGTGGAAGTACAAGAAAACATTAAACCACAGACACAGAGATGCTGGTATCATATCCAAACCCCAGGTATGCACCACGTACCTGACATTTCTGGAAGAATTCCTCGTTAATCACAACATCATACACTGTGCAGCTTTTTGAACCTGGCAAGAAAGAAAGAATTCACTAGGTTAAAGGGGTATTCCACCAAATTTATAATCTTTCTGAATAACAGGTTGTTTGCAAATTACATGAACTGCGAATGGAGGGTTGGAAGTGATTTTCCACACAGGGGGCGCTATCACACTCTCTCAGAAAGTCTGAGGTTCACATCATTTACAGTCTCTCAGAATCAGTTTAACAGAGAACCACGAGGAGAACTGTCTGGCTCTCCGTCTGCGGTCAGGACGAGAGACTGAACTTCCTGTTCCAGTTTCTCGTAGCTCTCGTTTTAAACCTCTCACCAGTGACCAGTCACACCACCCCCAGACCAACTGTTCACTCTACAATACTCACTCCTACCGAAGCGCACAAGGGTGAAGCAGCTTCTTCACCAGTTCTCCTGTTCAGCAGGAGCCAGAACGTACTTGCACCTCCATTTAAGGTGGAAACAGGAGAACTGGTGAAGGAGAAGCTGAGCTGATGGTGCTGGTGGTCAGTAGGAGTGAGTATTGTAGTGTGTAAAGGTGATCTGGGGTGAACACTGGTGGTCAGTAGGAGTGAGTATTGTAGTGTGTAAAGGTGATCTGGGGTGAACACTGGTGGTCAGTAGGAGTGAGTATTGTAGTGTGTAAGGGTGATCTGGGGTGAACACTGGTGGTCAGTAGGAGTGAGTATTGTAGTGTGTAAGGGTGATCTGGGGGTGAACACTGGTGGTCAGTAGGAGTGAGTATTGTAGTGTGTAAGGGTGATCTGGGGGTGAAAACTGGTGGTCAGTCGGAGTGAGTATTGTAGTGTGTGAGGGTGATCTGGGGGTGAACACTGGTGGTCAGTAGGAGTGAGTATTGTAGTGTGTAAGGGTGATCTGGGGGTGAACACTGGTGGTCAGTAGGAGTGAGTATTGTAGTGTGTAAGGGTGATCTGGGGGTGAACACTGGTGATCTTTAGTATGTGGTGGTTTGTTTTCTTGGTGGTTCTTAATCTGCTGCTCGATATCAGCTCATCTTTCAGTTCAGCTCAAACCTCTCTTCATCACATCAGCACCACCTCCAACATCTACTGTAACATCTCACCATCTCCTCCACTCTGTTCCTCACCTCCATCACCTCTAACATCTACTGTAACATCTCACCTCCATCACCTCCAACATATACTGTAACATCTCACCTCCATCACCTCTAACATCTACTGTAACATCTCACCTCCATCACCTCTAACATCTACTGTAACATCTCACCTCCATCACCTCCAACATCTACTGTAACATCTCACCTCCATCACCTCCAACATATACTGTAACATCTCACCTCCATCACCTCTAACATCTACTGTAACATCTCACCTCCATCACCTCCAACATCTACTGTATCATCTCACCTCCATCACCTCCAACATCTACTGTAACATCTCACCTCCATCACCTCCAACATCTACTGTAACATCTCACCTCCATCACCTCTAACATCTACTGTAACATCTCACCTCCATCACCTCCAACATCTACTGTAACATCTCACCTCCATCACCTCCAACATCTACTGTAACATCTCACCTCCATCACCTCCAACATCTACTGTGATGATTTGTTTGGATCTTTCTCTCCTGATATCTCCTCACCTCCATTCTGTTCTTCATACACTGCCTCCATCTGGATGTCCAGCGTGGGAATGATGTAAATGAAAACAACCAAGTCAGTCTGTGAGTGGCGATGGTGTTGTTTACAGTGGTGATGATGGTGTTTACAGTGGCGATGGTGTTGTTTACAGTGGTGATGATGGTGTTTACAGTGGTGGTGATGGTGTTTACAGTGGCGATGGTGTTGTTTACAGTGGTGATGATGGTGTTTACAGTGGTGGTGATGGTGTTTACAGTGGTGGTGATGGTGTTTACAGTGGTTTTGATGGTGTTGTTTACAGTGGTGGTGATGGTGTTTACAGTGGTGGTGATGGTGTTTACAGTGGTGGTGATGATGTTTACAGTGGTGGTGATGATGTTTACAGTGGTGGTGATGATGTTTACAGTGGTGGTGATGGTGTTTACAGTGGGGGTGATGGTGTTTACAGTGGTGGTGATGGTGTTTACAGTGGTGGTGATGGTGTTTACAGTGGGGGTGATGGTGTTTACAGTGGTTTTGATGGTGTTTACAGTGGTGGTGATGATGTTTACAGTGGTGGTGATGGTGTTTACAGTGGTGATGATGGTGTTTACAGTGGTAGTGATGGTGTTTACAGTAGTGGTGATGTTTACAGTGGTGGTGATGGTGTTTACAGTGATGGTGATGTTTACAGTGGTGGTGATGGTGTTTACAGTGGTGGTGATGGTGTTTACAGTGGTGGTGATGGTGTTTACAGTGGTGGTGATGGTGTTTACAGTGGTGGTTATGGGAACCAGGGGTCACTATGTCCACAACACAAATACAGATGTTTTCTTTAATATCAAACCCACCAGAGAACCTTCAACAACAATCATAAAACGATATACCAGACATCAGGCGGCGTACACCTATTCTATGTAATAATTTTCTGTGAGGAGCTTTAAGAGGTGGACGTCTGGTTCCATTCACCACCACTGTTAAAAGTTCTGTCTCTGCTAGTTAGTCTGTATCAAATGACTCCGTTTACATCTATTACTATTTAACTGTGTAGAACACGCTGTACTCTGTTCCTCTATTCGCAGCTGCAGGCCGTCTGGCTTTAACGCTGAACAGCCAACCACCGGCTCCACGGCCACTTTCAGGCTGTCACACGATGGCAGACTTTAGACAGGAAGTTCACAATCAGTGCTCCAGTTCACTTCATTTCAGCCTGCTGGAGTTTTGCCACACTCCTCATGCCATGTCTTTGTGGAGCTGGCCTCGTGCCCGGGGCCGTAGTCAGGCTGGCTGTGTTACGCCCTCAGGGGCCTCATTGTAAGGTTCTGCATGGTCTTCAAGGCTGAGCAGTTGTTGCTCATAGACGTTGCGTTTAAAGTCACAGGACTCCTGTACAGTCAACTCTACTCACAGTGTTTATCTATGAACGTTGCATGACTATGCTGACCTGCTCATAAACCAGCCTCAACATTAAAACCACTGAATCAGCTCCACTGACCATACAGGACCTCCACTCACTGTCCACTGAATCAGCTCCACTGACCATACAGGACCTCCACTCACTGTCCACTGTATCAGCTACACTGACCATACAGGACCTCCACTCACTGTCCACTGTATCAGCTCCACTGACCATACAGGACCTACACTCACTGTCCACTGTATCAGCTCCACTGACCATACAGGACCTCCACTCACTGTCCACTGTATCAGCTCCACTGACCATACAGGACCTCCACTCACTGTCCACTGTATCAGCTCCACTGACCATACAGGACCTCCACTCACTGTCACTGAATCAGCTCCACTGACCATACAGGACCTCCACTCACTATCCACTGTATCAGCTCCACTGACCATACAGGACCTCCACTCACTGTCCACTGTATCAGCTCCACTGACCATACAGGACCTCCACTCACTGTCCACTGTATCAGCTACACTGACCATACAGGACCTCCACTCACTGTCCACTGTATCAGCTCCACTGACCATACAGGACCTCCACTCACTGTCCACTGTATCAGCTCCACTGACCATACAGGACCTCCACTCACTGTCCACTGTATCAGCTCCACTGACCATACAGGACCTCCACTCACTGTCCACTGTATCAGCTCCACTGACCATACAGGAGCTCCACTTACAGACTGTAGTTCATCTGATTCTCTGTATACTTTATTACTCTGTTCTTTAATGATCAGGACCCCCACAGGACCACCACAGAGCAGATACTATTAGGGAGGTGAATCATTCTCAGCACTGCAGTGATACTGACGTGGTGGTGGTATGTTAGTGTGTGTTGTGCTGGTGTGAGTGGATCAGACATAACAGTGCTGCTGCTGCTGGAGTGTTTAAACACCTCAGTGTCACTGCTGGACTGAGAATCGTCCACCAACCAAAACTATCCGGACAGCAGTGTCCTGTGGGCGGCGTCCTGTGTCCACTGATGAAGAACTAGAGGAACACAAACTGTGCAGCAGCAGATGAGCTACTGTCTCTGACTTTACATCTACAAGGTGGACCAGCAAGTAGTAGGAGTGTCTAATAGAGTGGACAGTGAGTGGACACAGTGTTTAAACACTCCAGCAGCAGCACTGCTGTGTCTAATCCACTCACACCAGCACCACGTCAGTGTCAATGCAGTGCTGAGAATGATCCACCTCCCTAATAGTATCTGCTCTGTGGTGGTCCTGTGGGGGTCCTGATGATTAAAGAACAGAGTAATAGAGTATACGGAGAATCTCAGTGTAGAGATATGAAGGAACAGAGTGATGCTGAAGAGGTTCTGGAGTGAGGGAGAACACTGACCCTCATTAGACATGATGGTTCTCACATCCTACCCAGTCTTGGGTACGAGCTGGTGTCTCCGAGCAGACGAGTGACACAGCGCTACGGGAGAAGCACTAAAGTAGTGAGAGGAGATAAAAGAGGAGCGACAGGAAATACTCACTGTTGTCTACTTCAGTGTGGGCCTCGCCGAGGCTCATGGGTACTTTATATCCTGTAGGGTCGTCTGACTCCAGGAGTTCCACCAACGCATCCTGGGACAGGTGGGGAGGCGCTGGGACGTCCTGTGACTGACAGATGTTTACAAACACCTTCTGCTGGTCTGTTAGGGAGGAGGTCTTCACACACATGCCTGGAGGAGGAGGAGGAGCAGAAGAATAAGAACTCTACTCCTCAGTATAAACCTTTAATAACTGTTTAATAAATGAATGAGTGGTTTCTTTTGCAGTGAATAGCAGTTCAACTCCTCCCTCAGGTTCCAGCTTGTCTCCACCATAGAACACAACACCTGCACACACGCGCCTGACACACACCTACAAATCACATTAGTAACGTTCTAGATAGTTCTCACCATTTAGCCCTAGTTAATACTAACAGCTGTTGTAATTTATTAATGGAGATGTAATGTTCTAGATAGTTCCTGGTATTTAGCACTAGCTAACATCAACAGCTGTTGTAATATTTTATTAGAGATGTAATGTTCTAGATAGATTTTGGTATTTAGCACTAGCTAACATCAACAGCTGTGGTAATATTTAATTAGAGATGTAATGTTCTAGATAGATTTTGGTATTTAGCACTAGCTAACATCAACAGCTGTGGTAATATTTAATTAGAGATGTAATGTTCTAGATAGATTTTGGTGTTAGCACTAGCTAACATCAACAGCTGTGGTAATATTTAATTAGAGATGTAATGTTCTAGATAGATTTTGGTGTTAGCACTAGCTAACATCAACAGCTGTGGTAATATTTAATTAGAGATGTAATGTTCTAGATAATTCCTGGTATTTAGCACTAGCTAACAATAACAGCTGTTGTAATATTTTAATGGAGATGTAATGTTCTAGATAGCTCCTGGTATTTAGCACTAGCAAACATTAACAGCTGGGGTAATTTATTAATGGAGATGCAATTTTCTGGATAGTTCTTGGTATTTAGCACTAGCAAACATTAACAGCTGAGGTAATATATTAATGCAGATGTAATGTTCTAGATAGTTATTGGTATTTCACCCTAGCTAATACTAACAGCTATTGTAATATTTTAATACAGATGTAATGTTCTAGATAGTTATTGGTATTTAGCACTAGCTAAAAGTAACAGCTGTTGTAATATATTAATGGTGGCCATGTTCTAGACAGTTATTGGTATTTAACCCTAGCTAAAAGTAACAGCTGTTGTAATATATTAATGGTGGCCATGTTCTAGACAGTTCTTGGTATTTAACCCTAGCTAAAAGTAACAGCTGTTGTAATATATTAATGGTGGCCATGTTCTAGACAGTTCTTGGTATTTAACCCTAGCTAAAAGTAACAGCTGTTGTGATATATTAATGGTGGCCATGTTCTAGATGGTTCTTGGTATTTAACCCTAGCTAAAAGTAACAGCTGTTGGGATATATTAATGGTGGCCATGTTCTAGATGGTTCTTGGTATTTAACCCTAGCTAAAAGTAACAGCTGTTGTAATATATTAATGGTGGCCATGTTCTAGATAGTTCTTGGTATTTAACCCTAGCTAAAAGTAACAGCTGTTGGGATATATTAATGGTGGTCATGTTCTAGATGGTTCTTGGAATTTAACCCTAGCTAAAAGTAACAGCTGTTGTAATATATTAATGGTGGCCATGTTCTAGATAGTTCTTGGTATTTAACCCTAGCTAAAAGTAACAGCTGTTGGGATATATTAATGGTGGCCATGTTCTAGATGGTTCTTGGTATTTAACCCTAGCTTAAAGTAACAGCTGTTGTAATATATTAACAGAGAATCAAAGCACTCCTGAAACAGCTCACACTTTGTAGTGAGGTAAGAGGAGTGACAGTACTTTCAGATGCAGAGTGTAAATAAAGTGCTTATTTTAAAGAATGGCCGTTTTAAAAGAAATAGGTCAAAGTTCACCGTTTCAATATAAGAAAAGCGAGAGTGGTTCTCCGTCATATCTAGAGCTGAGCTAGTGCAGTGTTCTATCAGCCGGCTTTCCAACTGACATTACTAGAGACAGTGAATTAAAGTATTTAATGAGTATAAAGTATCTTACTGAAAACTCTAACCCCGGTCACACCTGCTGGGCGTGCGAGAGCAGTCGTTTACTCCAGAACAGCGTCATGACGACCATTTCTCTTACATACCTGAACAACAACAAACCACAAACATTCTGAAAAACAACAGTCTCTAGAGCTGAACTGACCCCACATATGCTTGGACAGTCCTCAACAGCGCCTGCACCAAATATCTAAACCAGCAGCTCCTGTTCTGAGTCACACAGATGTGGAGGATGTGGACAGGAACCAACTCCACCAAGGAGCGTCTGCAGGAGAGGAAATCTCCTCAGGCCTGTAAATTAAACCCCGTCCAAAGGCATATCCGCTTCCTACTGCGGCCACGGGTTACAAGGAGTGTACATTCCTTTGACAAGTTCAGGTTTGTACAAGGGTATGATATCTGTTGGATCTAAGTTCTGTATTCAGTGAATAGATGGAAGCTAAGATGATTTTTGTCCCTCTTATCTAGAAGGATTTTTATTATTCTCTTGTTGTTGTCACCTCACATCATCACTTGGACCCACGGGAGTTGGACGGTCTCTCTGAAGTATGAAGCTACAAAGAATTTGAATTATCAACTGGTGGAGCTGCAGGAAACGAACATCATTTCACCTTCTCCATACAACAATCCAGAGTACCTCCAGCTACTTCCACACTTTCAACTTAGGATCTATGGACTGGTCAACCTCAGATGCTACAACACCGGTGAGGATGATCCAATCACGTACAGCATAGACTCTTTATGAACTGAGAAAGCTCTTTATTATTTGTATTGGTTTGTATGTTGAGTCCGGTGGCACATACTGTATAATACACGCTTTGCTTCTGCTATCTGGTTGAAGAGTGATTAATTCAGCGCAAGTTTTAGAACCCTGACTTCTTCTTATCAGTGTAAGGGTTTAGAGTCTACACCGTTAAAGATTGGCGCCCAAACAGGGACCAAGGTTTTGTTTGTTACATTTAAAATTTGGTGTTATTGTGTATTCAGTATGACAGATACTCAGCCAAGGGAAATGGATGAGGCTGACCTTCCACTGGATTTCACTGCAGGCCCATTTCTAAACCAATGTGAGCCTATCAGTGAAATCATCCACACCTTCAGCCAGTTGTACATAGATGAAGAGTCTCAACATGAAAAGGAGGAAGAATATGTTGAAGTGGAGGAATTACCCCTACCACCACCACCACCACCTGAAATACCAGAGGATGTTTTTAAAAAAGTGGAACAGATTGGAACCCAGTTGTCTTCACTAGAGGAAAGGTTTGTGGGGAGAACTGAGCAGTTTGAAGATCGATGCAGAGAACTGGAAGAACAGCATCTAGCAGATGTTGAAAAATTGCGCTACCTCATGGAAAGAAAATGTCTAAGTACAAGAAGTCAGCTGGTGTTACAGATTCAGGAACTGGGACAGTCTGTGGTCGACAGCTTGAAACGTCGTGATCAGCAGCTCGAGGCAAGATTTGAGGCGAAGGCTGTGTTCACTTCAACTCCACAGGTCAGTAGTAGACCTACTGCAGCTAGTCAACCACTGGGAAGCACCACTTTCATGCACATGAGGCCTCCTATAAAAGTTGAGTTCCCACACTTTGGAGGAGAAAGGGATGAGAAAGATCCCATTGCTTACCTGGAACTAGCAGTCCATCCACTTGCCAATGTGGAGATACTCGCGACCCTGACGTCTGTGTTAGCTGGGACAGCTAAAGATTGGTGGTCAGTGGAAAGAGAGGACATGACCACATGGGCGCAATTCAAGGCAATGCTTTTACGTGCTTTTCTATTAGAAGACTATGAAGCTGAGGCTGAGAGGAGGATCCAGGAGAGAAAACAAGGTGTGCAGGAGAGCATCAGAGACTTTGCTTATCAGTATCAAGCCCTTTGCCTCAGGTGGAGAAAAAGGAGAGTCTCTGAGAGTCTCTACTGAGAGTTTCTACTGAGAGTCTCTAACCCTAACCCTAACCCTAACTCTGAGAGCCTCCACTGAGAGTCTCTACTGAGAGCCTCCACTGAGAGTTTCTACTGAGTCTCTACTGAGAGTTTCTACGGAGTCTCTACTGAGAGTTTCTACTGAGAGCCTTCACTGAGAGTTTCTACTAAAAGTTTCTACTAAGTCTCTACTGAGAGCCTCCACTGAGAGTTTCTACTGAGAGCCTTCACTGAGAGTTTCTACTAAAGGTTTCTACTAAGTCTCTACTGAGAGCCTCCACTGAGAGTTTCTACGGAGTCTCTACTGAGAGCCTTCACTGAGAGTTTCTACTGAGTCTCTACTGAGAGTTTCTACTGAGAGCATCCACTCTGAGTTTCTACTGAGTCTCTACTGAGAGTTTCTACTGAGAGCCTCCACTGAGAGTTTCTACGGAGTCTCTACTGAGAGCCTTCACTGAGAGTTTCTACTGAGTCTCTACTGAGAGTTTCTACTGAGTCTCTACTGAGAGCCTCCACTGAGAGTTTCTACTGAGAGCCTCCACTGAGAGTTTTTACTGAGTCTCTACTGAGAGTCTTCACTGAGTCTCTACTGAGAGTTTCTACTGAGTCTTCAGAGTCTCTACTGAAAGTTTCTACAGTCTCTACTAAAAGTTTCTACAGAGTCTCTACTGAGAGTCTTCACTGAGTCTCTACTGAGAGTCTTCACTGAGAGTCTCTACTGAGAGTCTTCACTGAGTCTCCACTGAGAGTTTCTAACGAGAGCCTCCACCTACTCTCTGAGTTTCTACTGAGCTGCTGAGGTTCCGTCTATAGCAGGTGATTATAATTCTTACACCGGAGACCAAATGTGTGTGAACCTCTGAGACGATCAATTAATCTGAAGCCCTAAGATCAAAATGTGATCTTCAAAACACATGTTAGTGGAAGTATATCAGCACCAACACAGGAGATTCTAAGGAAACTGCAAAGGGCTGCAGTAAAGAGTTTAGACTCCACCGTCAGACAGAGTGTGTAAAAATGGAGTGTGTCAAACGTTTTAGATACACTACCAGCCAAACGTTTAATGAACACTACCAGTCAAACGTTTAATGAACACTACCAGTCAAACGTTTTAGATACACTACCAGTCAAACGTTTTAGATACACTACCAGCCAAACGTTTAATGAACACTACCAGTCAAACGTTTTAGATACACTACCAGTCAAACGTTTTAGATACACTACCAGCCAAACGTTTAATGAACACTACCAGTCAAACGTTTTAGATACACTACCAGTCAAACGTTTTAGATACACTACCAGTCAAACGTTTAATGAACACTACCAGCCAAACGTTTTAGATACACTACCAGCCAAACGTTTTAGATACACTACCAGACAAACGTTTTAGATACACTACCAGTCAAACGCTTTAGATACACTACCAGCCAAACGTTTTAGATACACTACCAGACAAACGTTTTAGATACACTACCAGTCAAACGCTTTAGATACACTACCAGCCAAACGTTTTAGTACACTACCAGACAAACGTTTTAGATACACTACCAGACAAACGTTTTAGATACACTACCAGACAAACGTTTTAGATACACTACCAGCCAAACGTTTTAGTACACTACCAGTCAAACGTGTTAGATACACTACCAGCCAAACGTTTAATGAACACTACCAGCCAAACGTTTTAGATACACTACCAGCCAAACGTTTTAGATACACTACCAGACAAACGTTTTAGATACACTACCAGTCAAACGCTTTAGATACACTACCAGCCAAACGTTTTAGATACACTACGAGACAAACGTTTTAGATACACTACCAGCCAAACGTTTTAGATACACTATCAGCCAAACGTTTTAGTACGCTACCAGTGAAACGTGTTAGATACACTACCAGTCAAACGTTTTAGATACACTACCAGTCAAACGTTTTAGATACACTACCAGTCAAACGTTTTAGTACACTACCAGTCAAACGTTTTAGATACACTACCAGACAAACGTTTTAGATACACTACCAGTCAAACGTTTTAGATACACTACCAGTCAAACGTTTTAGATACACTACCAGTCAAACGTTCAATGAACACTACCAGCCAAACGTTTTAGATACACTACCAGCCAAACGTTTTAGTACACTACCAGCCAAACATTTTAGATACACTACCAGTCAAACGTTTTAGATCACTACCAGACAAACGTTTTAGATACACTACCAGCCAAACGTTTTAGTACACTACCAGCCAAACGTTTTAGATACACTACCAGTCAAACGTTTTAGATACACTACCAGACAAACGTTTTAGTACACTACCAGACAAACGTTTTAGATACACTACCAGCCAAACGTTTTAGATACACTACCAGTCAAACGTTTTAGATACACTACCAGACAAACGTTTTAGATACACTACCAGCCAAACGTTTAATGAACACTACCAGCCAAACATTTTAGATACACTACCAGTCAAACGTTTTAGATACACTACCAGTCAAACGTTTTAGATACACTACCAGTCAAACGTTTAATGAACACTACCAGTCAAACGTTTTAGATACACTACCAGTCAAACGTTTTAGATACACTACCAGACAAACGTTTTAGATACACTACCAGTCAAACGTTTTAGATACACTACCAGTCAAACGTTCAATGAACACTACCAGCCAAACGTTTTAGATACACTACCAGCCAAACGTTTTAGTACACTACCAGCCAAACGTTTTAGATACACTACCAGTCAAACGTTTTAGATACACTACCAGCCAAACGTTTTAGTACACTACCAGCCAAACGTTTTAGATACACTACCAGCCAAACGTTTTAGATACACTACCAGACAAACGTTTTAGATACACTACCAGCCAAACGTTTAATGAACACTACCAGCCAAACATTTTAGATACACTACCAGTCAAACGTTTTAGATACACTACCAGTCAAACGTTTTAGATACACTACCAGTCAAACGTTTAATGAACACTACCAGCCAAACGTTTTAGATAAACTACCAGTCAAACGTTTTAGATACACTACCAGACAAACGTTTTAGATACACTACCAGCCAAACGTTTAATGAACACTACCAGCCAAACATTTTAGATACACTACCAGTCAAACGTTTTAGATACACTACCAATCAAACGTTTAATGAACACTACCAGCCAAACGTTTTAGATAAACTACCAGTCAAACGTTTTAGATACACTACCAGTCAAACGTTTTAGATAAACTACCAGCCAAACGTTTTAGATACACTACCAGTCAAACGTTTTAGATAAACTACCAGCCAAACGTTTTAGATACACTACCAGACAAACGTTTTAGATACTCTACCAGTCAAACGTTTTAGATACACTACCAGCCAAACGTTTTAGATACACTACCAGTCAAACGTTTTAGATACACTACCAGCCAAACGTTTTAGATACACTACCAGTCAAACGTTTTAGATACACTACCAGTCAAACATTTTAGTACACTACCAGCCAAACGTTTTAGATACACTACCAGACAAACGATTTAGATACACTACCAGTCAAACGTTTTAGATACACTACCAGACAAACGATTTAGATACACTACCAGCCAAACGTTTTAGATACACTACCAGACAAACATTTTAGATACACTACCAGTCAAACATTTTAGATACACTACCAGTCAAACGTTTTAGATACACTACCAGACAAACGATTTAGATACACTACCAGTCAAACGTTTTAGATACACTACCAGTCAAACGTTTTAGATACACTACCAGACAAACGATTTAGATACACTACCAGTCAAACGATTTAGATACACTACCAGCCAAACGTTTTAGATACACTACCAGCCAAACGTTTTAGATACACTACCAGACAAACGTTTTAGATACACTACCAGCCAAACGTTTTAGATACACTACCAGTCAAACGTTTTAGATACACTACCAGACAAACGTTTTCGTACACTACCAGCCAAACGTTTAATGAACACTACCAGACAAACGTTTTAGATACACTACCAGTCAAACGTTTTCGTACACTACCAGCCAAACGTTTAATGAACACTACCAGACAAACGTTTTAGATACACTACCAGTCAAACGTTTTCGTACACTACCAGCCAAACGTTTAATGAACACTACCAGACAAACGTTTTAGATACACTACCAGCCAAACGTTTAATGAACACTACCAGACAAACGTTTTAGATACACTACCAGTCAAACGTTTTAGTACACTACCAGCCAAACGTTTAATGAACACTACCAGTCAAACGTTTTAGTACACTACCAGTCAAACGTTTTAGTACACTACCAGCCAAACGTTTAATGAACACTACCAGTCAAACGTTTTAGTACACTACCAGCCAAATGTTTTAGATAAACTACCAGCCAAACGTTTAATGAACACTACCAGTCAAACGTTTTAGTACACTACCAGTCAAACGTTTTAGTACACTACCAGCCAAACGTTTAATGAACACTACCAGACAAATGTTTTAGATACACTACCAGCCAAATGTTTTAGATAAACTACCAGCCAAACGTTTAATGAACACTACCAGTCAAACGTTTTAGATACACTACCAGTCAAACATTTTAGATACACTACCAGTCAAACGTTTTAGATACACTACCAGCCAAACGTTTTAGATACACTGCCAGTCAAACGTTTTAGTACACTACCAGTCAAACGTTTTAGATACACTACCAGCCAAACGTTTTAGATACACTACCAGCCAAACGTTTTAGATACACTACCAGTCAAACGTTTTAGTACACTACCAGTCAAACGTTTTAGATACACGACCAGTCAAACATTTTAGTACACTGCCAGTCAAACGTTTTAGTACACTACCAGCCAAACGTTTTAGATACACTACCAGTCAAACGTTTTAGATACACTACCAGTCAAACGTTTTAGATACACTACCAGTCAAACGTTTTAGTACACTACCAGTCAAACGTTTTAGATACACTACCAGTCAAACGTTTTAGATACACGACCAGTCAAACATTTTAGTACACTACCAGTCAAACGTTTTAGATACACTACCAGCCAAACGTTTTAGATACACTACCAGTCAAACGTTTTAGATACACTACCAGTCAAACGTTTTAGATACACTACCAGTCAAACGTTTTAGTACACTACCAGTCAAACGTTTTAGATACACTACCAGTCAAACGTTTTAGATACACTACCAGTCAAACGTTTAATGAACACTACCAGTCAAACGTTTTAGATACACTACCAGCCAAACGTTTTAGATACACTACCAGTCAAACGTTTTAGATACACTACCAGTCAAACGTTTTAGTACACTACCAGCCAAACGTTTAATGAACACTACCAGCCAAACGTTTTAGATACACTACCAGTCAAACGTTTTAGATACACTACCAGTCAAACGTTTTAGTACACTACCAGCCAAACGTTTAATGAACACTACCAGTCAAACGTTTTAGATACACTACCAGTCAAATGTTTTAGATACACTACCAGACAAACGTTTTAGATACACTACCAGTCAAACGTTTTAGATACACTACCAGTCAAACGTTCAATGAACACTACCAGACAAACGTTTTAGATACACTACCAGTCAAGTCAAGTCAGTCAAGTCAATTTTATTTATATAGCGCTTTTTACAACGATGTTGTCTCAAAGCAGCTTTACAGAGTTTTGAAAACAGTTATAACATATATCCCCCAGTGAGCAAGCCAGAGGCAACAGTGGCAAGGAAAAACTCCCTCAACTGGAGGAAGAAACCTTGGGAGGAACCAGACTCACAAGGGGAGACCCATCCTCCTCTGGTCAAACAGTATTTACAGTTTGAACTAAATACCAAAGAAAGGAGTCTCTGTTTGAAATCTGGATAGCAAAGCTTTAGAAGCTGCACAGATAGAGGCAGTGTATGACTGAGGCAGTCTCTGACTGAGGCAGTCTATGACAGTCTTTATGTAAAGTGGGCGTGAGCTGAAACAGTCCCATCCTATCTCAGTGCTGGTGCATCTGGATGGCACAGTGATGTAACTGAGGGTGTAGCAGTAAATGGACAGGTGAGCTGGCTGGTGATGGTGGGGTGATGGCCCGATGATCAGTCCTTCAACAGCCTTCAACAGACAGGAGGACAGTCATTTCCTCAGGAAGAGTAAAGAGAAAGAGTTAGTTGGGCTCAGGAGTAAGACTGTAGAGAATATGAATTTTCAGAATTTTAGAGTGTGGTTGGTGACTCCGGCAGATCTAACTATAACAGCCTAAACTAAAAGGAGAGAACCAGAAGGTAACATGGACATGAGACCACCCTGAGACACTGGGGTCCCCCCACTCCACCGTCAACAAACCTGTGTGATCGCGTGAAGTGGTGGAACAACAGCACCAACATCTCAGTTTACCATAAACCTCTGTGTCCAAGAACCCCCAGATCTCCTGCCTTTATCTAAAAGAGAAACTTAATTACAAAAAGCTACACTAAACAAATATGTTTTTAGTCTAGACTTAAATATTGAGACTGTGTCAGAGTCCCGAACATTAACTGGGAGATTATTCCACAATTTTGGGGCTTTGTAGGAAAAAGCTCTTCCCCCCATTGTAGTCTTCTGAATTTTAGGAACTATTAGAAAACCAGCATCCTGTGATCTGAGTGAACGTGGCGGTTCATAATAGGAAATTAAATCTTGCAGGTTCTCGGTGTGAGACCGTGCAGGGTTTTATACGTCAGTAATAGAATTTTATAGTCGATACGGAATTTAACAGGAAGCCAGTGTAGCGCTGATAAAACTGGACTGATGTGATCAAATTTCCTGGTTTTAGTTAGTACTCTAGCTGCAGCGTTCTGAACTAACTGAAGTTTATTCAGGTTCCTGCTGGAGCATCCTGACAATAATGCATTACAGTAATCTAGCCTTGAGGTTATAAAGGCATGTATCAACTTTTCAGCATCAGACACAGATAACGCATTTCTTAACTTTGAAATGTTCGTAGGTGAAGAAACGCTGTTCTTGTAATATTACCGATGTGTTGATTAAATGTCAGATCTGAGTCAATTGTTACACCAAGATTTTTGGCTACTGAACCAGGAACTACAGAGAAGTCAGCAAGATTTAACATTAAATCTGAACATGTAGTCCGAGCAGCCTTTGGGCCGAGGAGGAGAACTTCCGTTTTATCTGGGTTTAAAAGAAGGAAGTTCTGTAGCATCCAAAGTCTAATATCTCTTACACAATCTTCTATCTTATTTAATCTGGATTTGTCATCTGGTTTGGCTGATATGTACAGTTGTGTATCATCGGCATAACAGTGGAAACTAATTCCATGTCTATTTATAACTGAGCCTAATGGTAGCATATATAGTGTAAATAACAGAGGACCTAAAACAGAACCTTGTGGAACTCCATATTTCACTTTTGTAGTGTTAGACGATACATTATTTATCTTTACAAACTGAAAGCGATCACTAAGGTAAGATGTGAACCAGGATAACGCTGTTCCTGTGATTCCAACTATATTTCTAACCTGTCCAAGAGAATAGTGTGATCTATAGTGTCAAAAGCTGCACTTAGATCTAGTAACACCAGTAGAGATACGTGGCCCTGATCAGAGGCAAGAAGAAGATCATTTGTTATCTTAACTAAAGCTGTCTCTGTGCTGTGATGTGGCCTAAAACCAGATTGGAATTTTTCATATATGTTGTTCTTATGTAGATGAGAACAGAGTTGTCGAGCTACAGCCTTTTCTAAAATCTTAGAGATAAAAGGTAAATTGGAAATAGGTCTATAACTAGACAGTTCTCTGGGGTCAAGATTTGGCTTCTTTATCAAGGGTTTTATCACAGCTAGTTTAAAAGACTTAGGTACATGACCCAGACTAAGAGAAGAGTTGATGATAGTTAAGATAGGTTTAATAATAGCTGGTAATACTTGTTTCAATAGGCTTGTTGGAATCATATCAAGTGTGCATGTAGCAGAAGTTGAGGAAGAGATAAGTTTTTCTAGTTCTGTCTGCTGTAGTGGAGAAAATGTTTCTAGTCTTTCTTCTAAAATCACATTTTGTGCTGTTTGAGCCAAACCGGATGAAGGATAGGTTACTCGTATTGGTAGAACTTTTTGTCTAATATTCTCGATTTTGCTATTGAAAAAGTCCATGAAATCATTGCTGCTGTGGTTGGCGGGTATTTGAGGTTCAGATCCTGCCTGATTTTTGGTAAGTTTTGCGATGGTGCTAAATAAAACTCTAGGATTGTTTTTGTTGTGTTCGATGAGTGTGGACAGGTATGCTGAGCGTGTTTTAATAAGTGCCTTTCTGTAACTGCTAAGGCTGTCCTTCCAAGCAGAGTGAAATACCTCTAGCTTGGTCACTCTCCATTTGCGTTCTAATTTCCGTACTGTCTGTCTTAAGGTGCGTACTTCATTGTTGTACCACGGAGCGAGCTTTTTTTGTTGCATCTTTTTAATTTTTATAGGTGCAACGTTGTCTAAAGTTAGTCGGAGCGTATTTTCTACGCAGTCAGTTATTCTGTCTAGCTCTGTTGGGTCTGATGATGGAAAAATTATGGTTGATAAATCTGGAAGAGTTTCAATAAAGTTCTGAGATGTATTTGGCATTATTGAACGTTTCATGCAATAACGGGGTGATGTACATACATTTTTACTAAGACTCAATTCATATGAAATTAGGTAGTGATCTGAAACTACTGAAGTCTGTGGAAGAACAGTAAGATTATGTATATCAACACCTAAAGTCAAAACTAGATCTAGTGTGTGATTACAGGAATGTGTAGGCCCTATTACATTCTGAGTGAGACCTATAGAGTCTAAGATAGATGAAAAAGCCTTTTTTAATGGATCTGCTGAGTTTTCAAAGTGAATATTAAAATCTCCTGCGATTATTAGTTTTTCAGCGCTCACTGCTAGATCTGCAACAAAGTCACTAAATTCTTTTAAGAACTCAGAATAAGGTCCTGGTGGTCTATAAATGCTGACTAGGGTGAGTACACTTCTATTAGTGGTCGGATTGGTGATGTAGTACACTACCAGCCAAACGTTTTAGTACACTACCAGCCAAACGTTTTAGATACACTACCAGTCAAACGTTTTAGATACACTACCAGCCAAACGTTTTAGTACACTACCAGCCAAACGTTTTAGATACACTACCAGTCAAACGTTTTAGATACACTACCAGACAAACGTTTTAGATACACTACCAGCCAAACGTTTAATGAACACTACCAGCCAAACATTTTAGATACACTACCAGTCAAACGTTTTAGATACACTACCAGTCAAACGTTTTAGATACACTACCAGTCAAACGTTTAATGAACACTACCAGCCAAACGTTTTAGATAAACTACCAGTCAAACGTTTTAGTACACTACCAGTCAAACGTTTTAGTACACTACCAGCCAAACGTTTAATGAACACTACCAGTCAAACGTTTTAGTACACTACCAGACAAACGTTTTAGATACACTACCAGCCAAATGTTTTAGATACTCTACCAGTCAAACGTTTTAGATACACTACCAGCCAAACGTTTTAGATACACTACCAGTCAAACGTTTTAGATACACTACCAGCCAAACGTTTTAGATACACTACCAGTCAAACGTTTTAGATACACTACCAGTCAAACGTTTTAGTACACTACCAGCCAAACGTTTTAGATACACTACCAGACAAACGATTTAGATACACTACCAGTCAAACGTTTTAGATACACTACCAGACAAACGATTTAGATACACTACCAGTCAAACGTTTTAGTACACTACCAGACAAACGATTTAGATACACTACCAGACAAACGATTTAGATACACTACCAGTCAAACGATTTAGATACACTACCAGTCAAACGTTTTAGATACACTACCAGTCAAACGTTTTAGATACACTACCAGACAAACGTTTTCGTACACTACCAGCCAAACGTTTAATGAACACTACCAGACAAACGTTTTAGATACACTACCAGTCAAACGTTTTCGTACACTACCAGCCAAACGTTTAATGAACACTACCAGACAAACGTTTTAGATACACTACCAGTCAAACGTTTTCGTACACTACCAGCCAAACGTTTAATGAACACTACCAGACAAACGTTTTAGATACACTACCAGCCAAACGTTTAATGAACACTACCAGACAAACGTTTTAGATACACTACCAGTCAAACGTTTTAGTACACTACCAGCCAAACGTTTAATGAACACTACCAGTCAAACGTTTTAGTACACTACCAGTCAAACGTTTTAGTACACTACCAGCCAAACGTTTAATGAACACTACCAGTCAAACGTTTTAGTACACTACCAGACAAATGTTTTAGATACACTACCAGCCAAATGTTTTAGATAAACTACCAGCCAAACGTTTAATGAACACTACCAGTCAAACGTTTTAGATACACTACCAGTCAAACATTTTAGATACACTACCAGTCAAACGTTTTAGATACACTACCAGCCAAACGTTTTAGATACACTGCCAGTCAAACGTTTTAGTACACTACCAGTCAAACGTTTTAGATACACTACCAGCCAAACGTTTTAGATACACTACCAGCCAAACGTTTTAGATACACTACCAGTCAAACGTTTTAGTACACTACCAGTCAAACGTTTTAGATACACGACCAGTCAAACATTTTAGTACACTACCAGTCAAACGTTTTAGATACACTACCAGTCAAACGTTTTAGATACACTACCAGTCAAACGTTTTAGTACACTACCAGTCAAACGTTTTAGATACACTACCAGTCAAACGTTTTAGATACACTACCAGCCAAACGTTTTAGATACACTACCAGTCAAACGTTTTAGATACACTACCAGTCAAACGTTTTAGTACACTACCAGCCAAACGTTTAATGAACACTACCAGTCAAACGTTTAATGAACACTACCAGTCAAACGTTTTAGATAAACTACCAGTCAAACGTTTAATGAACACTACCAGTCAAACGTTTTAGATACACTACCAGTCAAACGTTTTAGATACACTACCAGCCAAACGTTTAATGAACACTACCAGCCAAACGTTTAATGAACACTACCAGTCAAACGTTTTAGATACACTACCAGTCAAACGTTTTAGATACACTACCAGCCAAACGTTTAATGAACACTACCAGTCAAACGTTTTAGATACACTTCCAGTCAAACGTTTTAGATACACTACCAGTCAAACGTTTAATGAACACTACCAGCCAAACATTTTAGATACACTACCAGCCAAACGTTTTAGATACACTACCAGACAAACGTTTTAGATACACTACCAGTCAAACGCTTTAGATACACTACCAGCCAAACGTTTTAGATACACTACCAGTCAAACGCTTTAGATACACTACCAGCCAAACGTTTTAGTACACTACCAGACAAACGTTTTAGATACACTACCAGACAAACGTTTTAGATACACTACCAGCCAAACGTTTAATGAACACTACCAGTCAAACGTTTTAGATACACTACCAGTCAAACGTTTAATGAACACTACCAGCCAAACGTTTTAGATACACTACCAGCCAAACGTTTTAGATACACTACCAGACAAACGTTTTAGATACACTACCAGTCAAACGTTTAATGAACACTACCAGCCAAACGTTTTAGATACACTACCAGCCAAACGTTTTAGATACACTACCAGACAAACGTTTTAGATACACTACCAGTCAAACGCTTTAGATACACTACCAGCCAAACGTTTTAGTACACTACCAGACAAACGTTTTAGATACACTACGAGACAAACGTTTTAGATACACTACCAGCCAAACGTTTTAGTACACTACCAGTCAAACGTGTTAGATACACTACCAGTCAAACGTTTTAGATACACTACCAGACAAACGTTTTAGATACACTACCAGTCAAACGTTTTAGTACACTACCAGCCAAACGTTTTAGATACACTACCAGACAAACGTTTTAGATACACTACCAGTCAAACGTTTTAGATACACTACCAGTCAAACGTTTTAGATACACTACCAGTCAAACGTTCAATGAACACTACCAGCCAAACGTTTTAGATACACTACCAGCCAAACGTTTTAGTACACTACCAGCCAAACATTTTAGATACACTACCAGTCAAACGTTTTAGTACACTACCAGTCAAACGTTTAATGAACACTACCAGTCAAACGTTTTAGATACACTACCAGCCAAACGTTTTAGTACACTACCAGCCAAACATTTTAGATACACTACCAGTCAAACGTTTTAGTACACTACCAGCCAAACGTTTTAGTACACTACCAGACAAACGTTTTAGATACACTACCAGCCAAACGTTTTAGTACACTACCAGCCAAACGTTTTAGATACACTACCAGTCAAACGTTTTAGATACACTACCAGACAAACGTTTTAGTACACTACCAGACAAACGTTTTAGATACACTACCAGCCAAACGTTTTAGATACACTACCAGTCAAACGTTTTAGATACACTACCAGACAAACGTTTTAGATACACTACCAGCCAAACGTTTAATGAACACTACCAGCCAAACATTTTAGATACACTACCAGTCAAACGTTTTAGATACACTACCAGTCAAACGTTTTAGATACACTACCAGTCAAACGTTTAATGAACACTACCAGTCAAACGTTTTAGATACACTACCAGTCAAACGTTTTAGATACACTACCAGACAAACGTTTTAGATACACTACCAGTCAAACGTTTTAGATACACTACCAGTCAAACGTTCAATGAACACTACCAGCCAAACGTTTTAGATACACTACCAGCCAAACGTTTTAGTACACTACCAGCCAAACGTTTTAGATACACTACCAGTCAAACGTTTTAGATACACTACCAGCCAAACGTTTTAGTACACTACCAGCCAAACGTTTTAGATACACTACCAGCCAAACGTTTTAGATACACTACCAGACAAACGTTTTAGATACACTACCAGCCAAACGTTTAATGAACACTACCAGCCAAACATTTTAGATACACTACCAGTCAAACGTTTTAGATACACTACCAGTCAAACGTTTTAGATACACTACCAGTCAAACGTTTAATGAACACTACCAGCCAAACGTTTTAGATAAACTACCAGTCAAACGTTTTAGATACACTACCAGACAAACGTTTTAGATACACTACCAGCCAAACGTTTAATGAACACTACCAGCCAAACATTTTAGATACACTACCAGTCAAACGTTTTAGATACACTACCAATCAAACGTTTAATGAACACTACCAGCCAAACGTTTTAGATAAACTACCAGTCAAACGTTTTAGATACACTACCAGTCAAACGTTTTAGATAAACTACCAGCCAAACGTTTTAGATACACTACCAGTCAAACGTTTTAGATAAACTACCAGCCAAACGTTTTAGATACACTACCAGACAAACGTTTTAGATACTCTACCAGTCAAACGTTTTAGATACACTACCAGCCAAACGTTTTAGATACACTACCAGTCAAACGTTTTAGATACACTACCAGCCAAACGTTTTAGATACACTACCAGTCAAACGTTTTAGATACACTACCAGTCAAACATTTTAGTACACTACCAGCCAAACGTTTTAGATACACTACCAGACAAACGATTTAGATACACTACCAGTCAAACGTTTTAGATACACTACCAGACAAACGATTTAGATACACTACCAGTCAAACGTTTTAGATACACTACCAGTCAAACGTTTTAGATACACTACCAGACAAACGATTTAGATACACTACCAGTCAAACGATTTAGATACACTACCAGCCAAACGTTTTAGATACACTACCAGCCAAACGTTTTAGATACACTACCAGACAAACGTTTTAGATACACTACCAGCCAAACGTTTTAGATACACTACCAGTCAAACGTTTTAGATACACTACCAGACAAACGTTTTCGTACACTACCAGCCAAACGTTTAATGAACACTACCAGACAAACGTTTTAGATACACTACCAGTCAAACGTTTTCGTACACTACCAGCCAAACGTTTAATGAACACTACCAGACAAACGTTTTAGATACACTACCAGTCAAACGTTTTCGTACACTACCAGCCAAACGTTTAATGAACACTACCAGACAAACGTTTTAGATACACTACCAGCCAAACGTTTAATGAACACTACCAGACAAACGTTTTAGATACACTACCAGTCAAACGTTTTAGTACACTACCAGCCAAACGTTTAATGAACACTACCAGTCAAACGTTTTAGTACACTACCAGTCAAACGTTTTAGTACACTACCAGTCAAACGTTTTAGTACACTACCAGACAAATGTTTTAGATACACTACCAGCCAAATGTTTTAGATAAACTACCAGCCAAACGTTTAATGAACACTACCAGTCAAACGTTTTAGATACACTACCAGTCAAACATTTTAGATACACTACCAGTCAAACGTTTTAGATACACTACCAGCCAAACGTTTTAGATACACTGCCAGTCAAACGTTTTAGTACACTACCAGTCAAACGTTTTAGATACACTACCAGCCAAACGTTTTAGATACACTACCAGCCAAACGTTTTAGATACACTACCAGTCAAACGTTTTAGTACACTACCAGTCAAACGTTTTAGATACACGACCAGTCAAACATTTTAGTACACTACCAGTCAAACGTTTTAGATACACTACCAGTCAAACGTTTTAGATACACTACCAGTCAAACGTTTTAGTACACTACCAGTCAAACGTTTTAGATACACTACCAGTCAAACGTTTTAGATACACTACCAGCCAAACGTTTTAGATACACTACCAGTCAAACGTTTTAGATACACTACCAGTCAAACGTTTTAGTACACTACCAGCCAAACGTTTAATGAACACTACCAGCCAAACATTTTAGATACACTACCAGTCAAACGTTTTAGATACACTACCAGTCAAACGTTTTAGATACACTACCAGTCAAACGTTTAATGAACACTACCAGTCAAACGTTTTAGATACACTACCAGTCAAACGTTTTAGATACACTACCAGACAAACGTTTTAGATACACTACCAGTCAAACGTTTTAGATACACTACCAGTCAAACGTTCAATGAACACTACCAGACAAACGTTTTAGATACACTACCAGCCAAACGTTTTAGTACACTACCAGCCAAACGTTTTAGATACACTACCAGTCAAACGTTTTAGATACACTACCAGCCAAACGTTTTAGTACACTACCAGCCAAACGTTTTAGATACACTACCAGCCAAACGTTTTAGATACACTACCAGTCAAACGTTTTAGATACACTACCAGACAAACGTTTTAGATACACTACCAGCCAAACGTTTAATGAACACTACCAGCCAAACATTTTAGATACACTACCAGTCAAACGTTTTAGATACACTACCAGTCAAACGTTTTAGATACACTACCAGTCAAACGTTTAATGAACACTACCAGCCAAACGTTTTAGATAAACTACCAGTCAAACGTTTTAGATACACTACCAGACAAACGTTTTAGATACACTACCAGTCAAACGCTTTAGATACACTACCAGCCAAACGTTTTAGTACACTACCAGACAAACGTTTTAGATACACTACGAGACAAACGTTTTAGATACACTACCAGCCAAACGTTTTAGTACACTACCAGTCAAACGTGTTAGATACACTACCAGTCAAACGTTTTAGATACACTACCAGACAAACGTTTTAGATACACTACCAGTCAAACGTTTTAGTACACTACCAGCCAAACGTTTTAGATACACTACCAGACAAACGTTTTAGATACACTACCAGTCAAACGTTTTAGATACACTACCAGTCAAACGTTTTAGATACACTACCAGTCAAACGTTCAATGAACACTACCAGCCAAACGTTTTAGATACACTACCAGCCAAACGTTTTAGTACACTACCAGCCAAACATTTTAGATACACTACCAGTCAAACGTTTTAGTACACTACCAGTCAAACGTTTAATGAACACTACCAGTCAAACGTTTTAGATACACTACCAGCCAAACGTTTTAGTACACTACCAGCCAAACATTTTAGATACACTACCAGTCAAACGTTTTAGTACACTACCAGCCAAACGTTTTAGTACACTACCAGACAAACGTTTTAGATACACTACCAGCCAAACGTTTTAGTACACTACCAGCCAAACGTTTTAGATACACTACCAGTCAAACGTTTTAGATACACTACCAGACAAACGTTTTAGTACACTACCAGACAAACGTTTTAGATACACTACCAGCCAAACGTTTTAGATACACTACCAGTCAAACGTTTTAGATACACTACCAGACAAACGTTTTAGATACACTACCAGCCAAACGTTTAATGAACACTACCAGCCAAACATTTTAGATACACTACCAGTCAAACGTTTTAGATACACTACCAGTCAAACGTTTTAGATACACTACCAGTCAAACGTTTAATGAACACTACCAGTCAAACGTTTTAGATACACTACCAGTCAAACGTTTTAGATACACTACCAGACAAACGTTTTAGATACACTACCAGTCAAACGTTTTAGATACACTACCAGTCAAACGTTCAATGAACACTACCAGCCAAACGTTTTAGATACACTACCAGCCAAACGTTTTAGTACACTACCAGCCAAACGTTTTAGATACACTACCAGTCAAACGTTTTAGATACACTACCAGCCAAACGTTTTAGTACACTACCAGCCAAACGTTTTAGATACACTACCAGCCAAACGTTTTAGATACACTACCAGACAAACGTTTTAGATACACTACCAGCCAAACGTTTAATGAACACTACCAGCCAAACATTTTAGATACACTACCAGTCAAACGTTTTAGATACACTACCAGTCAAACGTTTTAGATACACTACCAGTCAAACGTTTAATGAACACTACCAGCCAAACGTTTTAGATAAACTACCAGTCAAACGTTTTAGATACACTACCAGACAAACGTTTTAGATACACTACCAGCCAAACGTTTAATGAACACTACCAGCCAAACATTTTAGATACACTACCAGTCAAACGTTTTAGATACACTACCAATCAAACGTTTAATGAACACTACCAGCCAAACGTTTTAGATAAACTACCAGTCAAACGTTTTAGATACACTACCAGTCAAACGTTTTAGATAAACTACCAGCCAAACGTTTTAGATACACTACCAGTCAAACGTTTTAGATAAACTACCAGCCAAACGTTTTAGATACACTACCAGACAAACGTTTTAGATACTCTACCAGTCAAACGTTTTAGATACACTACCAGCCAAACGTTTTAGATACACTACCAGTCAAACGTTTTAGATACACTACCAGCCAAACGTTTTAGATACACTACCAGTCAAACGTTTTAGATACACTACCAGTCAAACATTTTAGTACACTACCAGCCAAACGTTTTAGATACACTACCAGACAAACGATTTAGATACACTACCAGTCAAACGTTTTAGATACACTACCAGACAAACGATTTAGATACACTACCAGTCAAACATTTTAGATACACTACCAGACAAACATTTTAGATACACTACCAGTCAAACGTTTTAGATACACTACCAGACAAACGATTTAGATACACTACCAGTCAAACGTTTTAGATACACTACCAGTCAAACGTTTTAGATACACTACCAGACAAACGATTTAGATACACTACCAGTCAAACGATTTAGATACACTACCAGCCAAACGTTTTAGATACACTACCAGCCAAACGTTTTAGATACACTACCAGACAAACGTTTTAGATACACTACCAGACAAACGTTTTAGATACACTACCAGTCAAACGTTTTAGATACACTACCAGACAAACGTTTTCGTACACTACCAGCCAAACGTTTAATGAACACTACCAGACAAACGTTTTAGATACACTACCAGTCAAACGTTTTCGTACACTACCAGCCAAACGTTTAATGAACACTACCAGACAAACGTTTTAGATACACTACCAGTCAAACGTTTTCGTACACTACCAGCCAAACGTTTAATGAACACTACCAGACAAACGTTTTAGATACACTACCAGCCAAACGTTTAATGAACACTACCAGACAAACGTTTTAGATACACTACCAGTCAAACGTTTTAGTACACTACCAGCCAAACGTTTAATGAACACTACCAGTCAAACGTTTTAGTACACTACCAGTCAAACGTTTTAGTACACTACCAGCCAAACGTTTAATGAACACTACCAGTCAAACGTTTTAGTACACTACCAGACAAATGTTTTAGATACACTACCAGCCAAATGTTTTAGATAAACTACCAGCCAAACGTTTAATGAACACTACCAGTCAAACGTTTTAGATACACTACCAGTCAAACATTTTAGATACACTACCAGTCAAACGTTTTAGATACACTACCAGCCAAACGTTTTAGATACACTGCCAGTCAAACGTTTTAGTACACTACCAGTCAAACGTTTTAGATACACTACCAGCCAAACGTTTTAGATACACTACCAGCCAAACGTTTTAGATACACTACCAGTCAAACGTTTTAGTACACTACCAGTCAAACGTTTTAGATACACGACCAGTCAAACATTTTAGTACACTACCAGTCAAACGTTTTAGATACACTACCAGTCAAACGTTTTAGATACACTACCAGTCAAACGTTTTAGTACACTACCAGTCAAACGTTTTAGATACACTACCAGTCAAACGTTTTAGATACACTACCAGCCAAACGTTTTAGATACACTACCAGTCAAACGTTTTAGATACACTACCAGTCAAACGTTTTAGTACACTACCAGCCAAACGTTTAATGAACACTACCAGCCAAACATTTTAGATACACTACCAGTCAAACGTTTTAGATACACTACCAGTCAAACGTTTTAGATACACTACCAGTCAAACGTTTAATGAACACTACCAGTCAAACGTTTTAG
>CM038719.1:1309251-1504251 GCA_021613375.1 Megaleporinus macrocephalus
TAATGAACACTACCAGCCAAACGTTTTAGATACACTACCAGCCAAACGTTTTAGATACACTACCAGTCAAACGTTTTAGTACACTACCAGTCAAACGTTTAATGAACACTACCAGTCAAACGTTTTAGTACACTACCAGTCAAACGTTTTAGTACACTACCAGCCAAACGTTTTAGTACACTACCAGTCAAACGTTTTAGTACACTACCAGCCAAACGTTTTAGTACACTACCAGCCAAACGTTTAATGAACACTACCAGCCAAACGTTTTAGATACACTACCAGCCAAACGTTTTAGATACACTACCAGACAAACGTTTTAGATAAACTACCAGCCAAACGTTTTAGTACACTACCAGCCAAACGTTTTAGATACACTACCAGCCAAACGTTTAATGAACACTACCAGCCAAACGTTTAATGAACACTACCAGCCAAACGTTTTAGATACACTACCAGCCAAACGTTTTAGATACACTACCAGTCAAACGTTTTAGTACACTACCAGTCAAACGTTTAATGAACACTACCAGTCAAACGTTTTAGTACACTACCAGTCAAACGTTTTAGTACACTACCAGCCAAACGTTTTAGTACACTACCAGTCAAACGTTTTAGTACACTACCAGCCAAACGTTTTAGTACACTACCAGCCAAACGTTTTAGATACACTACCAGTCAAACGTTTAATGAACACTACCAGCCAAACGTTTTAGATACACTACCAGCCAAACGTTTTAGATACACTACCAGCCAAACGTTTAATGAACACTACCAGCCAAACGTTTTAGATACACTACCAGCCAAACGTTTTAGATACACTACCAGACAAACGTTTTAGATAAACTACCAGCCAAACGTTTTAGTACACTACCAGCCAAACGTTTAATGAACACTACCAGCCAAACGTTTTAGATACACTACCAGCCAAATGTTTTAGATACACTACCAGCCAAACGTTTTAGATACACTACCAGTCAAACGTTTTAGATACACTACCAGACAAACGATTTAGATACACTACCAGTCAAACGTTTTAGATACACTACCAGACAAACGATTTAGATACACTACCAGTCAAACATTTTAGATACACTACCAGACAAACATTTTAGATACACTACCAGTCAAACGTTTTAGATACACTACCAGACAAACGATTTAGATACACTACCAGTCAAACGTTTTAGATACACTACCAGTCAAACGTTTTAGATACACTACCAGACAAACGATTTAGATACACTACCAGCCAAACGTTTTAGATACACTACCAGCCAAACGTTTTAGATACACTACCAGACAAACGTTTTAGATACACTACCAGCCAAACGTTTAGATACACTACCAGTCAAACGTTTTAGATACACTACCAGACAAACGTTTCGTACACTACCAGCCAAACGTTTAATGAACACTACCAGACAAACGTTTTAGATACACTACCAGTCAAACGTTTTCGTACACTACCAGCCAAACGTTTAATGAACACTACCAGACAAACGTTTTAGATACACTACCAGTCAAACGTTTTCGTACACTACCAGCCAAACGTTTAATGAACACTACCAGACAAACGTTTTAGATACACTACCAGCCAAACGTTTAATGAACACTACCAGACAAACGTTTTAGATACACTACCAGTCAAACGTTTTAGTACACTACCAGCCAAACGTTTAATGAACACTACCAGTCAAACGTTTTAGTACACTACCAGTCAAACGTTTTAGTACACTACCAGCCAAACGTTTAATGAACACTACCAGTCAAACGTTTAGTAAACTACCAGACAAATGTTTTAGATACACTACCAGCCAAATGTTTTTAGATAAACTACCAGCCAAACGTTTAATGAACACTACCAGTCAAACGTTTTAGATACACTACCAGTCAAACATTTTAGATACACTACCAGTCAAACGTTTTAGATACACTACCAGCCAAACGTTTTAGATACACTGCCAGTCAAACGTTTTAGTACACTACCAGTCAAACGTTTTAGATACACTACCAGCCAAACGTTTTAGATACACTACCAGCCAAACGTTTTAGATACACTACCAGTCAAACGTTTTAGTACACTACCAGTCAAACGTTTTAGATACACGACCAGTCAAACATTTAGTACACTACCAGTCAAACGTTTTAGATACACTACCAGTCAAACGTTTTAGATACACTACCAGTCAAACGTTTTAGTACACTACCAGTCAAACGTTTTAGATACACTACCAGTCAAACGTTTTAGATACACTACCAGCCAAACGTTTTAGATACACTACCAGTCAAACGTTTTAGTACACTACCAGCCAAACGTTTAATGAACACTACCAGCCAAACATTTTAGATACACTACCAGTCAAACGTTTTAGATACACTACCAGTCAAACGTTTTAGATACACTACCAGTCAAAACGTTTTAATGAACACTACCAGTCAAACGTTTTAGATACACTACCAGTCAAACGTTTTAGATACACTACCAGACAAACGTTTTAGATACACTACCAGTCAAACGTTTTAGATACACTACCAGTCAAACGTTCAATGAACACTACCAGTCAAACGTTTTAGATACACTACCAGCCAAACGTTTTAGTACACTACCAGCCAAACGTTTTAGATACACTACCAGTCAAACGTTTTAGATACACTACCAGCCAAACGTTTTAGTACACTACCAGCCAAACGTTTTAGATACACTACCAGCCAAACGTTTTAGATACACTACCAGTCAAACGTTTTAGATACACTACCAGACAAACGTTTTAGATACACTACCAGCCAAACGTTAATGAACACTACCAGCCAAACATTTTAGATACACTACCAGTCAAACGTTTTAGATACACTACCAGTCAAACGTTTTAGATACACTACCAGTCAAACGTTTAATGAACACTACCAGCCAAACGTTTTAGATAAACTACCAGTCAAACGTTTTAGATACACTACCAGACAAATGTTTTAGATAAACTACCAGTCAAACGTTTTAGATACACTACCAGTCAAACGTTTTAGATAAACTACCAGCCAAACGTTTTAGATACACTACCAGACAAACGTTTTAGATACTCTACCAGTCAAACGTTTTAGATACACTACCAGCCAAACGTTTTAGATACACTACCAGTCAAACGTTTTAGATACACTACCAGCCAAACGTTTTAGATACACTACCAGTCAAACGTTTTAGATACACTACCAGTCAAACGTTTTAGTACACTACCAGCCAGACGTTTTAGATACACTACCAGACAAACGATTTAGATACACTACCAGTCAAACGTTTTAGATACACTACCAGACAAACGATTTAGATACACTACCAGTCAAACGATTTAGATACACTACCAGTCAAACGTTTTAGATACACTACCAGTCAAACGTTTTAGATACACTACCAGACAAACGTTTTCGTACACTACCAGCCAAACGTTTAATGAACACTACCAGACAAACGTTTTAGATACACTACCAGTCAAACGTTTTCGTACACTACCAGCCAAACGTTTAATGAACACTACCAGACAAACGTTTTAGATACACTACCAGTCAAACGTTTTCGTACACTACCAGCCAAACGTTTAATGAACACTACCAGACAAACGTTTTAGATACACTACCAGCCAAACGTTTAATGAACACTACCAGACAAACGTTTTAGATACACTACCAGTCAAACGTTTTAGTACACTACCAGCCAAACGTTTAATGAACACTACCAGTCAAACGTTTTAGTACACTACCAGTCAAACGTTTTAGTACACTACCAGCCAAACGTTTAATGAACACTACCAGTCAAACGTTTTAGTACACTACCAGACAAATGTTTTAGATACACTACCAGCCCATATGTTTTAGATAAACTACCAGCCAAACGTTTAAATGAACACTACCAGTCAAACGTTTAGATACACTACCAGTCAAACATTTTAGATACACTACCAGTCAAACGTTTTAGATACACTACCAGCCAAACGTTTTAGATACACTGCCAGTCAAACGTTTTAGTACACTACCAGTCAAACGTTTTAGATACACTACCAGCCAAACGTTTTAGATACACTACCAGCCAAACGTTTTAGATACACTACCAGTCAAACGTTTAGTACACTACCAGTCAAACGTTTTAGATACACTACCAGTCAAACATTTTAGTACACTACCAGTCAAACGTTTTAGATACACTACCAGTCAAACGTTTAATGAACACTACCAGTCAAACGTTTTAGATACACGACCAGTCAAACATTTTAGTACACTACCAGCCAAACGTTTTAGTACACTACCAGTCAAACGTTTTAGATACACGACCAGTCAAACATTTTAGTACACTACCAGCCAAACGTTTTAGTACACTACCAGTCAAACGTTTTAGATACACTACCAGTCAAACGTTTTAGATACACTACCAGTCAAACGTTTTAGTACACTACCAGTCAAACGTTTTAGATACACTACCAGTCAAACGTTTTAGATACACTACCAGCCAAACGTTTTAGATACACTACAGTCAAACGTTTTAGATACACTACCAGTCAAACGTTTTAGTACACTACCAGCCAAACGTTTAATGAACACTACCAGCCAAACATTTTAGATACACTACCAGTCAAACGTTTTAGATACACTACCAGTCAAACGTTTTAGATACACTACCAGTCAAACGTTTAATGAACACTACCAGTCAAACGTTTTAGATACACTACCAGTCAAACGTTTTAGATACACTACCAGACAAACGTTTTAGATACACTACCAGTCAAACGTTTTAGATACACTACCAGTCAAACGTTCAATGAACACTACCAGACAAACGTTTTAGATACACTACCAGCCAAACGTTTTAGTACACTACCAGCCAAACGTTTTAGATACACTACCAGTCAAACGTTTAGATACACTACCAGCCAAACGTTTTAGTACACTACCAGCCAAACGTTTTAGATACACTACCAGCCAAACGTTTTAGATACACTACCAGTCAAACGTTTTAGATACACTACCAGACAAACGTTTTAGATACACTACCAGCCAAACGTTTAATGAACACTACCAGCCAAACATTTTAGATACACTACCAGTCAAACGTTTTAGATACACTACCAGTCAAACGTTTTAGATACACTACCAGTCAAACGTTTAATGAACACTACCAGCCAAACGTTTTAGATAAACTACCAGTCAAACGTTTTAGATACACTACCAGACAAATGTTTTAGATAAACTACCAGTCAAACGTTTTAGATACACTACCAGTCAAACGTTTTAGATAAACTACCAGCCAAACGTTTTAGATACACTACCAGACAAACGTTTTAGATACTCTACCAGTCAAACGTTTTAGATACACTACCAGCCAAACGTTTTAGATACACTACCAGTCAAACGTTTTAGATACACTACCAGCCAAACGTTTTAGATACACTACCAGTCAAACGTTTTAGATACACTACCAGTCAAACGTTTTAGTACACTACCAGCCAAACGTTTTAGATACACTACCAGACAAACGATTTAGATACACTACCAGTCAAACGTTTTAGATACACTACCAGACAAACGATTTAGATACACTACCAGTCAAACGTTTTAGATACACTACCAGTCAAACGTTTTAGATACACTACCAGACAAACGATTTAGATACACTACCAGTCAAACGATTTAGATACACTACCAGTCAAACGTTTTAGATACACTACCAGTCAAACGTTTTAGATACACTACCAGACAAACGTTTTCGTACACTACCAGCCAAACGTTTAATGAACACTACCAGACAAACGTTTTAGATACACTACCAGCCAAACGTTTTCGTACACTACCAGCCAAACGTTTAATGAACACTACCAGACAAACGTTTTAGATACACTACCAGTCAAACGTTTTCGTACACTACCAGCCAAACGTTTAATGAACACTACCAGACAAACGTTTTAGATACACTACCAGCCAAACGTTTAATGAACACTACCAGACAAACGTTTTAGATACACTACCAGTCAAACGTTTTAGTACACTACCAGCCAAACGTTTAATGAACACTACCAGTCAAACGTTTTAGTACACTACCAGTCAAACGTTTTAGTACACTACCAGCCAAACGTTTAATGAACACTACCAGTCAAACGTTTTAGTACACTACCAGACAAACGTTTTAGATACACTACCAGCCAAATGTTTTAGATAAACTACCAGCCAAACGTTTAATGAACACTACCAGTCAAACGTTTTAGATACACTACCAGTCAAACGTTTTAGATACACTACCAGCCAAACGTTTTAGAAACACTGCCAGTCAAACGTTTTAGTACACTACCAGCCAAACGTTTTAGATACACTACCAGTCAAACGTTTTAGATACACTACCAGTCAAACGTTTTAGATACACTACCAGCCAAACGTTTTAGTACACTACCAGTCAAACGCTTTAGATACACTACCAGTCAAACGTTTTAGATACACTACCAGTCAAACGTTTTAGTACACTACCAGTCAAACGTTTTAGATACACTACCAGCCAAACGTTTTAGTACACTACCAGTCAAACGTTTTAGATACACTACCAGTCAAACGTTTTAGATACAATACCAGTCAAACGTTTTAGTACACTACCAGTCAAACGTTTTAGATACACTACCAGTCAAACGTTTTAGATACACTACCAGCCAAACGTTTTAGATACACTACCAGTCAAACGTTTTAGATACACTACCAGTCAAACGTTTTAGTACACTACCAGCCAAACGTTTAATGAACACTACCAGTCAAACGTTTTAGTACACTACCAGCCAAACGTTTAATGAACACTACCAGTCAAACGTTTTAGTACACTACCAGCCAAACGTTTAATGAACACTACCAGTCAAACGTTTTAGTACACTACCAGCCAAACGTTTAATGAACACTACCAGTCAAACGTTTTAGATACACTACCAGTCAAACGTTTTAGTACACTACCAGCCAAACGTTTAATGAACACTACCAGTCAAACGTTTTAGTACACTACCAGCCAAACGTTTTAGTACACTACCAGTCAAACGTTTTAGTACACTACCAGTCAAACGTTTTAGTACACTACCAGCCAAACGTTTAATGAACACTACCAGTCAAACGTTTTAGTACACTACCAGTCAAACGTTTTAGTACACTACCAGCCAAACGTTTAATGAACACTACCAGCCAAACGTTTAATGAACACTACCAGTCAAACGTTTTAGATACACTACCAGTCAAACGTTTTAGTACACTACCAGCCAAACGTTTAATGAACACTACCAGTCAAACGTTTTAGTACACTACCAGTCAAACGTTTTAGATACACTACCAGTCAAACGTTTTAGATACAATACCAGTCAAACGTTTTAGTACACTACCAGTCAAACGTTTTAGATACACTACCAGTCAAACGTTTTAGATACACTACCAGCCAAACGTTTTAGATACACTACCAGTCAAACGTTTTAGATACACTACCAGTCAAACGTTTTAGTACACTACCAGCCAAACGTTTAATGAACACTACCAGTCAAACGTTTTAGTACACTACCAGCCAAACGTTTAATGAACACTACCAGTCAAACGTTTTAGTACACTACCAGCCAAACGTTTAATGAACACTACCAGTCAAACGTTTTAGTACACTACCAGCCAAACGTTTAATGAACACTACCAGTCAAACGTTTTAGATACACTACCAGTCAAACGTTTTAGTACACTACCAGCCAAACGTTTAATGAACACTACCAGTCAAACGTTTTAGTACACTACCAGCCAAACGTTTAATGAACACTACCAGTCAAACGTTTTAGTACACTACCAGCCAAACGTTTAATGAACACTACCAGACAAACGTTTTAGATACACTACCAGCCAAATGTTTTAGATAAACTACCAGCCAAACGCTTTAGATACACTACCAGTCAAACGTTTTAGATACACTACCAGCCAAACGTTTTAGATACACTACCAGTCAAACGTTTTAGATACACTACCAGTCAAACGTTTTAGATACACTACCAGTCAAACGTTTAGATACACTACCAGCCAAACGTTTTAGTACACTACCAGTCAAACGCTTTAGATACACTACCAGTCAAACGTTTTAGATACACTACCAGTCAAACGCTTTAGATACACTACCAGTCAAACGTTTTAGATACACTACCAGTCAAACGTTTTAGATACACTACCAGCCAAACGTTTTAGATACACTACCAGTCAAACGTTTTAGATACACTACCAGTCAAACATTTTAGATACACTACCAGCCAAACGTTTTAGATACACTACCAGCCAAACGTTTTAGATACACTACCAGCCAAACGTTTTAGTACACTACCAGACAAACGTTTAAGATACACTACCAGACAAACGTTTAATGAACACTACCAGACAAACGTTTTAGTACACTAGCAGTCAAACGTTTTAGTACACTACCAGCCAAACGTTTTAGATACACTACCAGTCAAACGTTTTAGTACACTACCAGCCAAACGTTTTAGATACACTACCAGCCAAACGTTTAATGAACACTACCAGCCAAACGTTTTAGATACACTACCAGCCAAACGTTTTAGATACACTACCAGCCAAACGTTTAATGAACACTACCAGCCAAACGTTTAATGAACACTACCAGCCAAACGTTTTAGATACACTACCAGCCAAACGTTTTAGATACACTACCAGTCAAACGTTTTAGTACACTACCAGTCAAACGTTTAATGAACACTACCAGTCAAACGTTTTAGTACACTACCAGTCAAACGTTTTAGTACACTACCAGCCAAACGTTTTAGTACACTACCAGTCAAACGTTTTAGTACACTACCAGCCAAACGTTTTAGTACACTACCAGCCAAACGTTTAATGAACACTACCAGCCAAACGTTTTAGATACACTACCAGCCAAACGTTTTAGATACACTACCAGACAAACGTTTTAGATAAACTACCAGCCAAACGTTTTAGTACACTACCAGTCAAACGTTTTAGTACACTACCAGCCAAACGTTTTAGATACACTACCAGCCAAACGTTTTAGTACACTACCAGTCAAACGTTTTAGATAAACTACCAGCCAAACGTTTTAGTACACTACCAGTCAAACGTTTTAGTACACTACCAGCCAAACGTTTTAGATACACTACCAGCCAAACGTTTTAGTACACTACCAGACAAACGTTTTAGTACACTACCAGCCAAACGTTTTAGTACACTACCAGACAAACGTTTTAGTACACTACCAGACAAACGTTTTAGATACACTACCAGCCAAACGTTTTCGTACACTACCAGCCAAACGTTTAATGAACACTACCAGACAAACGTTTTAGATACACTACCAGTCAAACGTTTTCGTACACTACCAGCCAAACGTTTAATGAACACTACCAGACAAACGTTTTAGATACACTACCAGCCAAACGTTTAATGAACACTACCAGACAAACGTTTTAGATACACTACCAGTCAAACGTTTTAGTACACTACCAGCCAAACGTTTAATGAACACTACCAGTCAAACGTTTTAGTACACTACCAGTCAAACGTTTTAGTACACTACCAGCCAAACGTTTAATGAACACTACCAGTCAAACGTTTTAGTACACTACCAGACAAACGTTTTAGATACACTACCAGCCAAATGTTTTAGATAAACTACCAGCCAAACGTTTAATGAACACTACCAGTCAAACGTTTTAGATACACTACCAGTCAAACGTTTTAGATACACTACCAGCCAAACGTTTTAGAAACACTGCCAGTCAAACGTTTTAGTACACTACCAGTCAAACGTTTTAAATACACTAACAGCCAAACGTTTTAGATACACTACCAGCCAAACGTTTTAGATACACTACCAGTCAAACGTTTTAGTACACTACCAGTCAAACGTTTTAGATACACTACCAGTCAAACGTTTTAGTACACTACCAGTCAAACGTTTTAGATACACTACCAGTCAAACGTTTTAGATACACTACCAGTCAAACGTTTTAGTACACTACCAGTCAAACGTTTTAGATACACTACCAGTCAAACGTTTTAGATACACTACCAGTCAAACGTTTTAGATACACTACCAGTCAAACGTTTTAGTACACTACCAGCCAAACGTTTAATGAACACTACCAGTCAAACGTTTTAGTACACTACCAGCCAAACGTTTAATGAACACTACCAGTCAAACGTTTTAGTACACTACCAGACAAACGTTTTAGATACACTACCAGCCAAATGTTTTAGATAAACTACCAGCCAAACGCTTTAGATACACTACCAGTCAAACGTTTTAGATACACTACCAGCCAAACGTTTTAGATACACTACCAGTCAAACGTTTTAGATACACTACCAGCCAAACGTTTTAGTACACTACCAGTCAAACGCTTTAGATACACTACCAGTCAAACGTTTTAGATACACTACCAGCCAAACGTTTTAGATACACTACCAGTCAAACGTTTTAGATACACTACCAGCCAAACGTTTTAGATACACTACCAGTCAAACGTTTTAGATACACTACCAGTCAAACGTTTTAGTACACTACCAGCCAAACGTTTAATGAACACTACCAGTCAAACGTTTTAGTACACTACCAGCCAAACGTTTAATGAACACTACCAGTCAAACGTTTTAGTACACTACCAGACAAACGTTTTAGATACACTACCAGCCAAATGTTTTAGATAAACTACCAGCCAAACGCTTTAGATACACTACCAGTCAAACGTTTTAGATACACTACCAGCCAAACGTTTTAGATACACTACCAGTCAAACGTTTTAGATACACTACCAGCCAAACGTTTTAGTACACTACCAGTCAAACGCTTTAGATACACTACCAGTCAAACGTTTTAGATACACTACCAGTCAAACGCTTTAGATACACTACCAGTCAAACGCTTTAGATACACTACCAGTCAAACGTTTTAGATACACTACCAGTCAAACGTTTTAGATACACTACCAGCCAAACGTTTTAGATACACTACCAGTCAAACGTTTTAGTACACTACCAGACAAACGTTTTAGATACACTACCAGACAAACGTTTAATGAACACTACCAGCCAAACGTTTAATGAACACTACCAGCCAAACGTTTTAGTACACTACCAGTCAAACGTTTTAGTACACTACCAGCCAAACGTTTTAGATACACTACCAGCCAAACGTTTAATGAACACTACCAGCCAAACGTTTTAGTACACTACCAGTCAAACGTTTTAGATACACTACCAGCCAAACGTTTAATGAACACTACCAGCCAAACGTTTTAGTACACTACCAGTCAAACGTTTTAGTACACTACCAGCCAAACGTTTTAGATACACTACCAGCCAAACGTTTTAGTACACTACCAGCCAAACGTTTTAGATACACTACCAGCCAAACGTTTAATGAACACTACCAGCCAAACGTTTTAGATACACTACCAGCCAAACGTTTTAGATACACTACCAGTCAAACGTTTTAGTACACTACCAGTCAAACGTTTAATGAACACTACCAGTCAAACGTTTTAGTACACTACCAGCCAAACGTTTTAGTACACTACCAGCCAAACGTTTAATGAACACTACCAGCCAAACGTTTTAGATACACTACCAGCCAAACGTTTTAGATACACTACCAGACAAACGTTTTAGATAAACTACCAGCCAAACGTTTTAGTACACTACCAGTCAAACGTTTTAGTACACTACCAGCCAAACGTTTTAGATACACTACCAGCCAAACGTTTTAGATACACTACCAGCCAAACGTTTTAGTACACTACCAGCCAAACGTTTTAGATACACTACCAGCCAAACGTTTTAGATACACTACCAGCCAAACGTTTTAGTACACTACCAGCCAAACGTTTTAGTACACTACCAGTTAAACGTTTAATGAACACTACCAGACAAACGTTTTAGATACACTACCAGCCAAACGTTTTAGTACACTACCAGCCAAACGTTTTAGTACACTACCAGCCAAACGTTTTAGATACACTACCAGTCAAACGTTTTAGTACACTACCAGCCAAACGTTTTAGATACACTACCAGTCAAACGTTTTAGTACACTACCAGCCAAACGTTTTAGATACACTACCAGTCAAACGTTTTAGATACACTACCAGCCAAACGTTTTAGTACACTACCAGCCAAACGCTTTAGATACACTACCAGCCAAACGTTTAATGAACACTACCAGCCAAACGTTTAATGAACACTACCAGTCAAACGTTTTAGTACACTACCAGCCAAACGTTTTAGATACACTACCAGCCAAACGTTTTAGATACACTACCAGACAAACGTTTTAGTACACTACCAGCCAAACGTTTTAGTACACTACCAGTCAAACGTTTTAGATAAACTACCAGCCAAACGTTTTAGTACACTACCAGCCAAACGTTTTAGTACACTACCAGTCAAACGTTTTAGATAAACTACCAGCCAAACGTTTTAGTACACTACCAGCCAAATGTTTTAGATACACTACCAGCCAAACGTTTTAGTACACTACCAGCCAAACGTTTTAGATACACTACCAGTCAAACGTTTTAGTACACTACCAGCCAAACGTTTTAGATACACTACCAGTCAAACGTTTTAGTACACTACCAGCCAAACGTTTTAGATACACTACCAGTCAAACGTTTTAGATACACTACCAGCCAAACGTTTTAGTACACTACCAGCCAAACGCTTTAGATACACTACCAGCCAAACGTTTAATGAACACTACCAGCCAAACGTTTAATGAACACTACCAGTCAAACGTTTTAGTACACTACCAGCCAAACGTTTTAGATACACTACCAGTCAAACGTTTTAGATACACTACCAGCCAAACGTTTTAGTACACTACCAGCCAAACGCTTTAGATACACTACCAGCCAAACGTTTAATGAACACTACCAGCCAAACGTTTAATGAACACTACCAGTCAAACGTTTTAGTACACTACCAGCCAAACGTTTAATGAACACTACCAGTCAAACGTTTTAGTACACTACCAGTCAAACGTTTTTGTACACTACCAGTCAAACGTTTTAGATACACTACCAGCCAAACGTTTTAGTACACTACCAGTCAAACGATTTAGATACACTACCAGTCAAACGTTTTAGTACACTACCAGTCAAACGTTTTAGTACACTACCAGCCAAACGTTTAATGAACACTACCAGTCAAACGTTTTTGTACACTACCAAAACCGACTCTGGTTCATTTGCACACTTGGTGTGGTTCGTTTTGGCAGGTGTGAAAACTGTAATCTCACTCGGGTGTGGAAAACTCACAGATACGCTCAAGAGGAGGTGGTCTTGGTCAATTCCCAAACAAACCCCAGCAGCTAAGTGGACGAGGACGGTGAACTGAGGTCTTGGACTAGCAGTGAGGTTGGTATACTCTGGTTTACTACCCAGATTATTATTACAGCTCTGAACCGATGTGGTCTGTGCTGCTGCTCCGTGCTGAGCTGTACGTCCTATAACTAGAGGCATGTTTGTGCTGCAGGGACTGAAACTCCTCAAATAACCACTGGAGTTCCAAAAAAACTGCAAAAACATTTTTCTCGACCATCTTAGCCTTACAAGGCAGATCTGAGTCAGGCCTGTAGCTGTTCAACACAGAAGCATCCCGAGTTCTCTCGGTTTAGGAGCAGCTTAAAGGCAGCCGTGTTTAGTGACTTCAGGGAAAACGCCCTGGGGCATTAACTACTTACTAGAAATCAGTTCATAAAAAAATCATCTCAGAAGTTCAATGTGTGACGTGCCTGTCCCAGACGACACGTCAGTGATCTAACATGCTGTTTTGAGTATTTTGCTGAAGCCCCCTCTTCGAAGGACCATTTTTTCTTTATTCTAAGTTTCATTTAGTAGACGCTGTCATCGTGTAGAGGGAGGACAATAAACTGCAAACATACAAGCAACAGGATTTGCAAGGAGAATTAAAGCATTAAAAAAAGGTAGAAATTGGTAGAAAAAAATATATAGAACATAAAACAAGAGAAAAGAAAATTATAGTTTACCCCAGAGAATGAATCAAGCTAGAGCCATTCGTAATATATATTTATTTTATATATATTTATTTTTATATTATTTATTTATATATATTTTATATAGCATATTATATTATATATATATTTAATATATTTATTTTACAATAATATAAACATTTTTAATACAAGCCATATATATATATATATATATATATCGTTTATTTATTTATTGTTTATTTATTTTGTATTTTATTTTCTTTCCACTGCTCTTTGTTCTTCTGGTCCAGTTTGTGAGGATATTGGTCTTTAGCGATGGTTAGCGCCTCCACAAGAGTTCTGTTATCTCCAGTTCACACGACTTTATCCTGATGTTCAGTCGCAGACTGTTGTTTGTAGATCGCCGACAGAAACCTCTGCTCGGAGGAGAGTCACCGATCACTCGGCGCTCGCTCAGTCGAGTAGTGTGAACGGCTGAAAGACGCTCGCCGAGTGGTCGCGACTGTGAGTCAACAGCAGCGTCTAGCTACAGCCAATGGGATCGCGTAGAGAGAAGCACGTCAGGTGAGACACGTGGAACAATCGCTCTGTGGAACAGACGGCCCCTGCTGGCCCCGTGTCTCCTACTGACAGTTCTAACTCCATAAACTGGCTCTGTTACTCGTTAACGTAGCTTAGCTGAGCAGAAACAGAGCTCATGTGAGCAGAGACAGAGACCACTGGAACCATCAGGAGGGCCCAGATGTCTAGAAGTAGATCCAGAGGTGTGGAGTACGCGCGGTCACGTGTGAGAGACTGAACGAGTCACTGAGAGGAAAGTCGTGCTGTTATTGTCTGTGTGGAGATAAACAGCTACGCTCACTGTAGATAAACAGCACGTCCACACATTCATCAATAACACTTCCACCTGTCAATCATTACACGCCTGCCTGGAGGTCAGGAGCTGGAGGTCCAGGAGCCAGCTCTGTGATCAGGAAGACGCTGGTCAGGGTGTCTCACTGTCCCCTAGTGTGTGTGTGTGTTTCACTGTCCCCTAGTGTGTGTATGTTTCACTGTCCTCTAGTGTGTGTGTGTGTGTTTCACTGTCCCCTAGTGTGTGTGTGTGTGTTTCACTGTCCTCTAGTGTGTGTGTTTCACTGTCCCCTAGTGTGCGTGTTTCACTGTCCCCCTAGTGTATGTGTGTGTGTGTTTTACTGTCCCTTAGTGTGTGTGTTTCAATGTCCCCCTAGTGTGTGTGTTTCACTGTCCCTCTATTGTGTGTGTTTCACTGTCCCCCTAGTGTGTGTGTGTGTGTGTGTGTATTTCACTGTCCCCTAGTGTGTGTGTTTTACTGTCCCCTAGTGTGTGTTTTACTGTTCCCAATGTGTGTGTTTCACTGTCCCCCTAGTGTGTGTGTGTTTCACTGTCCCCCTAGTGTGTGTGTGTGTTTCACTGCCCCCTAGTGTGGGTTTTACTGTCCCCTAGTGTGTGTGTTTCACTGTTCCCAATGTGTGTGTTTCACTGTCCCCTAGTGTGTGTGTTTCACTGTCCCCTAGTGTGTGTGTGTTTCACTGTCCCCTAGTGTGTGTGTGTGTTTCACTGTCCCCTAATGTGTGTGTTTCACTGTCCCCCCAGTGTGTGTGTGTGTGTGTGTGTTTTACTGTTCCCTAGTGTGTGTGTTTCACTGTCCTCTAGTGTGTGTGCTTCATTGTCCCCTAGTGTGTGTGTTTCACTGTCTCCTAGTGTGTGTGTGTATGTGTGTTTGTTTCACTGTCCCCTAGTGTGTGTGTGTTTCACTGTCCCCTAGTGTGTGTGTGTGTGTTTCACTGTCCCCTAGTGTGTATGTGTGTGTGTGTGTGTGTGTGTGTGTGTGTGTGTGTGTGTGTGTTTCACTGTCCCCTAGTGTGTATGTGTGTGTGTGTGTGTGTGTGTGTGTGTGTGTGTGTGTGTGTGTGTGTGTGTGTGTTTCACTGTATGATTGTGGTAAATGCGAAGATTAAACTGTGAACTCAAAATGGTTATTTAGAAGCAAATCAAAGAAATTTAATTTTTTATAAATTTTTCAGCAGATTTGTTTTATATAGATTAGATTACAGACACGATATTTCAGCCTGCGTTCCTTATACTTTAGGATGACTTTCTGGGGGAAAGATGCTGCCAGAAATAAACAGGCCCTCAGTTCAGACCTCAGGTCTCAGCAGAAGAGTGAAAGGAAACGCTGCTGCTGTTCAGTTAACTGAACGTTCTCAGTGAAACTACTCCGGCACTAACCTGGCTGTGGGCGGATGACTTTGGAGGGAGCAGCGTCGCTCTGTAGTTTTCCCATAGTCTAAAAACAACACAAGTAAAGGAAAACACATTAGTCTACTGTTTAGCTTAGCTAAGAAGCACGAACCAGATTAGAAGCCAGAGTTAAAAAACACGGCAAGGAGCAAACCTAAGAAGAGAAAACAAGAGAAAGAATCAAACTCAGAACGGCTACAGAACACAAGACTCATAAAAATTCAGGAAATTAGGTTCATGGAAAATATGAAAATTGAGGAGCGAAGTCCAAAACTCTTATACTCTCATACAGAAGCCCAGATGTTCCGACCTGCTTTCCAGGAGAAGAACTGACAATAAACTTTGATGTTTTATTTTACAGAATGTAGAAAGAAACCACAATTCAATTCAAATCAAGCTTTTATCACACCTTCACCAAAAGTCTACTTTCTCCAAAGTCTAAGAGCAGTCTGCTGTCTTTCTCTCCTCTCTATATAAACTGGGTGGTTCTAATAGTGGATAACGCTTACATTACCATTCCCTAACCAATCACAAGGCTGGTAATAACAACAACAACAACAACAACAATAATAACAATAATAATAATAATAATAATCTTTTATTTATAGGCACTTTTCATATCAGTGTTAGTATTATTATTATACTACGGTGGCTCCTCTTCCTCGACGAGTCTGAGCAGCGATAACTGCGTTCGCTGTGTGGGGTAAAGAACTGCGGCGCCCGCAACTTCAGAGTTTTCTGAATGTCCTGAAGCTGAAAGGACGGACAGGCTACAGACAGTGGAGGCGTGATGACTACGGTGGCCATTCTGACTGAGTGTGAGCTGCACTGTGATCATCGTGAGTCACTCTGTTTGTATTGTTGTGCACTAGTGAACACTGAGCTAACTACTCACCTCAGCGTGACTGCAGATCCGGCGCCGAGAACAACAGATACTTTACGATGGAGTGTGTGTGTTTCACTGTCCCCTAGTGTGTGTGTGTGTGTGTGTGTGTGTGTGTGTGTGTGTGTGTGTTTCACTGTCCCCTAGTGTGTGTGTGTGTGTTTCACTGTCCCCCTAGTGTGTTTTACTGTCCCCCTAGTGTGTATGTGTGTGTTTTACTGTCCCCTAGTGTGTTTCACTGTCCCCCTAGTGTGTGTGTGTGTGTGTGTTTCACTGTCCCCTACTGTGTTTCACTGTCCCCCTAGTGTGTGTATGTGTGTGTTTCACTGTCCCCTTGTGTGTGTGTGTCTGTGTGTGTGCGCGCATGCGTGTGTGTTTTACTGTCCCCTAGTGTGTGTGTGTTTGTTTCACTGTCCCCTTGTGTGTGTGTGTGTTTTACTGTCCCCTAGTGTGTGTGTGTTTGTTTCACTGTCCCCTTGTGTGTGTCTGTGTGTGTGTGTGCGCGCACGCGTGTGTGTTTTACTGTCCCCTAGTGTGTGTGTGTTTGTTTCACTGTCCCCTTGTGTGTGTGTGTGTGTGTGTGTGTGTTTTACTGTCCCCTAGTGTGTGTGTGTGTGTGTGTGTTTGTTTCACTGTCCCCTTGTGTGTGTGTGTGTGTGTGTGTGTGTGTGTGTGTGTTGGGGGGGGCTCTCCTCTCTAGTTTAAAGAGTTAAAGGTGTCGCAGCTTCCGTCTGTTTGGTCTCCTTGTTGCATTAAATATTAATCAGTATTATTTAATGTGTCTTTAAGTAAATCAGAATCAGATAAAATAGAAAAAGTGGATGGATAAATATTAAACGAGTAACACTGATCAAGTCAAATTCATACCCAAGTTAATATTACGTACCCAAATACCCCCACCCCTAAAAAAATAAGGGGGAGGGCCGATATCACCAATTATCCTGATTTTCCTGAAGAGAATATCCTGATAATTAATTCTCAGTACTGTACAGGCCAAGTGTGTACAGTGAATGTAAACTTTGCCTTCTTAAAAGTATCATCACATAAAAACTGGATAAGCTGTTGACCTCATCATGGACAGAGTGACCTCGTCTACAACACGACCAGCACATCGCCGCTGTCCAGAGAAAAGGTATCTCCAAAATGAAAACTTTACAGGAAAGAACAAAAGCTGCCTTTACTTTCCCTTACAGTTAATGGAAATTATTTTTCTCAAAAGCATTTGGAGCATTTTTATTGGTCCAATCATCAAATTTTGACTACAACTGTGGACAACTGTTCAAATTGTGAATAAAACTAATTTAAAATAATGCCAGGATGGACAATCTGCTGTGGGTGTTTCCTGTTAGCCGTGAGAAACACTGAGAAACACTGAGCTGCTTCTTCTTACAGCTGCTGAAGAGCCAGAGTTGTTGGCGAGAGGGTCTCGTACTCACACCTCCACAGTCACACAGAGGTGTAGCAGGTGTTCCCGACCCGGAGTGGGAATAACAGACACGGGGTCTGTCTCAAACCCTAGTGAGTGTCTAAGCAGGTTGTCTAGGTAGCAGCTGTGTAAGTAGCAGTGTTCTCTCCTCATAAAACAGATTACTGAGACGCTCTAGTTAGAGAGAGACTGCGTCACGGCTTGTTCCCCCCACTGCAGCACACGGTTGCTAAGCTACCAACCAGCATCCAAAACAATAGCCAGGGCCTTAATAGCCTCGAGTATAAAGTGTAAATGGTGAAGGACTCGTTACAGAGTTGATAATAAAATACTGTTTTGTGTGATTATATGACCAGAAACACATTAAAACTCCAGAGAATCAAAATAATCACATTTTAAAACCACTTCACTGCTCCTAGATTAGCCTGCGGTGCATCATGGGATTGTCTTAGCGGCTGAGGAAGAGTTCAATACTTCTTAAAATCAGGTCTAAATAAGGTTCCTCAGTAGAAGCATGTTTAAGGTATGTAAGTATTGGGACAGTCTACATGTCAGGAGATCATACTATGATGTAAAGTGCTGCCTATGTAGGAGATCAGTAGGATTTGAGACACATTGACTGTTCTCCCTATTTAGAGTCAGAGTTCCATCAGAATGATTCTGAATGGTTCAGAATGATGAATATTTTGGGGTAAACTGTTAAACAGCATCACTTAAAGAGATAACTGGCTGTGATGGGTGTTCACTGGCGATACAACACGAGTTAAAAGCCCTGGAATACATAGAGCTTGGCTCAAAACTTGATGAGGCTCTGGACTAAATCAAAACTAAAGCAAAGTTGGGATAGTCATTTAGTCCTTCACCTCATTTCTTTGACTGATGGTGTCTGTTTGAACTAGCCCTGCTTTTTCCTGTCCCCCCAAAAAAACAAGCTCAGCTGGGTCCACTCCACTTTGCTCCTCTCAATCAAGTGCCCTGACACTCGTTTTGCCCTCAAACCATGCACGTGCAGTGTGTGCATTAATGCTACATGCAGCAACAGGTAGGGGAACCTCTTCCAGCTCAGGTAAACAGTAACCCAGAGCACAAAGGTATGAAATTCCTAGAAGTATCTTCTACACACCATACAAACATGTTTCCTGGTAATAAAAGCTGGTAATAATCGTTCACCAATAATTCCTTACACTCAACCATGTGATCACAAGAGTGTGTATCATAATTTGCTACTCCACAAGCACCAGGGCTACAGACTGAGCTTTCCTTTGATTCCTTTGTTAGGAGGCCTGGTCATAATAGCCTTTCTTTATGTCTACTGGCGGCCATGTGGTGTGTTTTCTATGTTACACTGTGTGCAGATCCATGACTGACCACTGAATAACTCAATAGAAGATCATGAAGTGGCTATCTTGGGAGCCGTTTAGGGTTCTCTCTCCTTTGACAAAGCTTTGGGTTGCCACCTCTCCCAGAGTCCTCTGCGCAGCACTCCCGCAGGTCTCCCTAGAAAGCTATGGGAGGCGGAGCATCGCAGCGCTGCGCTCTAAGATAAGATAATCCTTTATTAGTCCTACAGTGGTGGAATTCACAGAGTCACAGCAGCAGTGAGGTAGCAAGGCACTCCGTACAAACAATAGATAAACAGTTTGAAGGCAGTAGAAGCAGTATGTGAGAACAGCTATTTTTTTCTTCTGGGGTCCCCCGGATAAATGCAGGGTCTTTTTCATTTTTACACCACTGTCCTCAATACAAATGACACTTTGAGGGTCTAACGGAGGGACGTATGTGTGAGTTTCTGGATTAGAAGGTGCAGAACCCGAGTCGCCTTCACAATTCCGGTTCATGTGTAAATAACTGAGTGTAATCTGTAGCATATTCTGAGTCGGACTCCACTGGGAGGTTCAGAATCTGGTACAACACCGGAAAATTCAGCATCAGAAGAGAGACAGAACCATGTGGACTTACAGGGTCAAGTGATAGTATGGGTTTTATCACAGGAGCTTAAAAAATAAGCTTTTAAGGGTCGTTTGTTGAGAAGTGACCAACCGTTTGTGGCGTGAGATGATTTTTTTTTTTGCATGCAGCCTGAAATGGGACTGAGGGACTAACTACCAAAGTCTGCGAGATAGGGTTACCACAGATATGGTGCCATTCTCAATCTTCCGTTAATGACAATGCCAGGATGGACAATCTACTGTGGGTGTTTCCTGTTGACCGTGAGAAAGTCCAGCTTCCTTTCATCTCTCCAGTAAAAGCCAGTCCCAGATTTACTGTCGAGTCTCTCTCGGTCATGTTCTCCTTCCACAGCATCTTCTTCCACCTCGTCTCTGCCTCTGCTATGGTGTCCATGCTGGAAACACTGAGCTGCTTCTTCTTACAGCTGCTGAAGATCCAGAGTTGTTGGCGAGAGGGTCTCGTACTCACACCTCCACAGTCACACAGTGTAGCAGGTGTTCCCGACCCAGAGTGGGAATAACAGCGACACTGTTCTCCCTATTTAGAGTCGGAGTTCCATCAGAATGATTCCGAATGGTTCAGAATGATGAATATTTTGGGGTAAACTGTTAAACAGCATCGCTTTAAGCGACAACTGGCTGTGAGGGCTGTTCACTGGTGATACAACACGAGTTAAAAGCCCTGGAATACATAGAGCTTGGGGCAAAACTCTAAATCAAAATTAAATAAAAGTTGGGATAGTCATTTCGTCCTTCACCTCATTTCATTGACTGATGGTGTCTGTTTGAACTAGCCCTGCTTTTTCCTGTAACCCCCCCCCAAAAAAACAAGCTCAGCTGGGTCCACTCCACTTTTCTCCTCTCAATCAAGTGCCCTGACACTCGTTTTGCCCTCAAACCATGCACGTGCAGTGTGTGCATTAATGCTACATGCAGCAACAGGTAGGGGAACCTCTTCCAGCTCAGGTAAACAGTAACCCAGAGCACAAAGGTATGAAATTCCTAGAAGTATCTTCTACACACCATACAAACATGTTTCCTGGTAATAAAAGCTGGTAATAATCGTTCACCAATAATTCCTTACACTCAACCATGTTATATAAGTGGCGCTACGGTGCGTGTTGATATTTGTAAATTGGAGTTGGTGCTCACAGCATGAAGTAAACGGCAGCAGCTTTCACGTGCTGTTAGCGGCGTCCCACACAGGTAGCACTCTGCTGCTAAAGTATACTCAGCCTTAACCGAACACTCACACCACAGCAACGCAGCAGCGCAGCCAATCCCTTTCTCTGCCATCTGCTTTGGTTTCATAAGATAGCTGTGATCACCTTGACAAAGCTTTGGGTCGCTACCTCTCCCAGAGTCCTCCAGCACTCCCGCAGGTCTCCATAGAAAGCTATGGGAGGCGGAGCGTCGCTGCAGTGTAAATTTACAGTCGGCCACTCATAGTGCAGCGCTGCGCTCTAAGATAAGATAATCCTTTATTAGTCCTACAGTGGGGGAATTCACAGAGTCACAGCAGCAGGGGGATAGCAAGGCACTCCGTACAAACAATAGATAAATAAACAGTACAGTATATACACTTTACATAATAAAACTCAAACAAAAATCCAAATAATTGCATGTTGCCTATTAGTTGCCTCATTGGGAATGGCAAAATATGTGTAGAGTTTAAGTGTGTGTGTGTGTGTGGTCTGCTGGGAGCAGTGTGTAGAGTTTAAGTGTGTGTGTGTGTGTGTGTGGTCTGCTGGGAGCAGTGTGTAGAGTTTAAGTGTGTGTGTGTGTGTGTGTGGTCTGCTGGGAGCAGTGTGTAGAGTTTAAGTGTGTGTGTGTGTGTGTGTGGTCTGCTGGGAGCAGTGTGTAGAGTTTAAGTGTGTGTGTGTGTATGTGGTCTGCTGGGAGCAGTGTGTAGAGTTTAAGTGTGTGTGTGTGTGTGGTCTGCTGGGAGCAGTGTGTAGAGTTTAAGTGTGTGTGTGTGTGTGTGTGGTCTGCTGGGAGCAGTGTGTAGAGTTTAAGTGTGTGTGTGTGTATGTGGTCTGCTGGGAGCAGTGTGTAGAGTTTAAGTGTGTGTGTGTGTATGTGGTCTGCTGGGAGCAGTGTGTAGAGTTTAAGTGTGTGTGGTCTGCTGGCAGCAGTGTGTAGAGTTTGTGTGTGTGTGTTGGAGTGTGTATGTGTGTTCTTGTAGAGGTATAGTTGAGGACCACGTCCTCACTAGTATAGTACAGTCTGTTTTGAGGACAATTTGCTGGTCTTCACTTTACTACATGTAATTTTCTCCAAAAATCAAGTTTTAAAAAAAAATCTAATAGAGCAGAAAATTAATGAGTTGGATTTTAATGGAATCTTAATGAGTTGGAGCTCTACATAATACAAAGCCAGTACGCGCCTCAAGGTGTCTCAGTGAGGCTGTTAGTTTTATAACATGATATCGTTTAAAAGTACGGCCCAGACCAGCCCAGCACTTCACAACTCTTCCCTTCACTTGTACAATTAGTGAAAGCTTTGTTGGGTTCTATGGGATCTCTATGGAGTCTTGTGTTTGCCCCTCTGCCCCGTTTACTGTAGGGAGGTTTAGTTAGTTTGATTATTTTGGTTCTTGTCCGTCCCTGAAGCCAGTGTCTTATCTTGCTGTTACCCATCTGTGGAAAATAAACCTGCAGTTCACTGGCAGAGGTCAGGGTGGAGAACTCACTCTCACTCTCACTGACCCCCTGTAACACTAAAGGCACGTGGCCACTTGCGACCTTGCCTCCCTGCATCCTATTCATTTCAATGGAGAGCTCTGCAGGTGTACGGTGGTTTGCACTCGTGGGAAATCAGCAGATCTCAATCTTATGCAAATGGGTGAGGCCACCGCGTTGTGTTTAGCCAATCATGCGAGAGTAGAGTGTGCATGCCATACTACATGTCTACTTAAATCGGTTGACACTTCGGTGTCATTTTACTGAAGATACCAGCGCAGTAGCATTCCTCCATACGACTCCTTTTAACAGGGCCATCACACAAATACCCACATGGTGTGAGCAGAGACGTGCAGCGCAGCAGAACACAGCCACAAAAAGAGCAAGTGGACACGTACCACAAAGCCCAAACTACTGCACATTTCTTGTAGAGCGTATCACGGAGCAGCGGCAGAGACAGCATCTGTTCATATCTGTAATAATAATCTGATAATATACCTGCACTACAGTCCACCTGCAGACCACCCAGCTCACTCCAAACATCAAGTAGACCACGTCCCTCACTGCTAGTCCAAGAGAGACCTCGCTTCATTGTCCTCGCCCTGTTAGCTGCTCCAGTTCTCCAGTTCTCTGTTTACGCCATCTGCCGCATCCCATAATGCAAAGCACACCTGGCTGCAGGAGATGTTGGGATACAACTTGTGGAGTACCTCTAATACTTGGGTCGGATCGAGGTCGGATCATGTTCTCACCACAAACAAACCGCTCCAGAGTTCGTTTGAAACCGGATCGAGACCACCTCCTCTCGAGGGTCTCATGCGGTTGTTTTGGTCCGCACCCGAGTGTGATTACTGTTTTCACACCCGCCAAAACGAACCACACCAACTAGTGCTGGTGTGAAAACACCCTTAGAAGTTCTGCTTCTGCTTCTCACCATCCAAATAACCCCAAACACATTCAGTGGTGTTTAGGTTCTGGACCCAGGGGTGGTCAGTCCATTGTTGTTTGATGTCTCCTTTTCTCAGTGAGGAGCTTCTTGAACAGCTACACATCCTTTCAGACCCACAGTGTTGAGGTGTCTTCTCACAGTGGAAGGATGGATGGAAACTCCTGTGGATGTTCTCAGATCTGAAGGTGGAGCTCTCCGTTCTCAATAAGATCAAAGTGCAGTTTATCTGATGGAGGACCGTGTTGGTGGGTCTACCAGGTCTTCCAGGTGATTGCTATGAGTTTCATTTGCTCTGTAGCTTTTAATCGTTATTGAAATACTGTTTTCTGACATTTTGTCTTTTTTTCCATAACAAATAAATAAATAAACAAAAGTCTCTGGTGTTTGCACTGTAGTGCATGTTTAGTGATGCTTGGTAGATGTTGTGCTCCTTCCTCCTATCTGTACAAAAAACAGCTCGGTGCAGCAGACGATGAGAAGAGTTAACCAGGTTTCTCAGAATGGGCCATTCTTGGTTAGCAAGAACTTAAACTCTATTTTATTTCCTCCCTTCTGTTTACCTTTAGTCTCGTCCCTTTTACATGCCTGATATCATCCAAAACATGGACCTGTCTTCATGAAGGTTCTCAACAAGGTTTCTCAAGTTCCATGACACAGAATTCTCCTTAATGCACCCAAAGAACTTGCATATTCTGTACACAGTATGTCCATGAGTATCCATGCATTACCTCTAATCCCCCAGTTGAGTCTGTATAGTCGCCCTGGACAAGTACTAACCAGTACAACAACACAATAGGACACTCTGGAGCAGCTACACATAGTCTCTGGAGTGATGATCTGTACACAAATTTTACTAAAACAAACATTTGAGTGTATTTAAATGTAAAAATGAGAATGTATATTTTTATAAGAGCTATAAAACCCCCAAACCTGTTTATCAGAACAAGATCTCAGCATCTACACTATCTTCTTCAGTCCTGTTAGAGAAGCAGCTCATGTGGCTCCTCATGAAGCTGCTGGCCAGGGGTGCGTTTCCCAAAAACCATAGTTGGAACTGTTGAGGTAACCAAGTGGGTAACTTGCATAGTCTGAACCATCGCTAAGCGACACAGGTGTTACCCAAAACCATAGTTCCACCGAACGTTCACAAACACTGTCGTTAAGCTGTGTAGTTGGAGCTACAGCTGTAGACCTGTGGTTGGAAGCTTAGTTCCTGTGTATTACGTTATCGATGATGAAGGACGCAGTGTAAAGAAGCGCGTCAGTAAGCTGAAAATTAACATCAATCTTTTAGTACGAACATTTAGATGTCAAATGATTTGAACGTGCAGTTCTTAATATATTCATAATTATATTTCTGTGTTCCTAAACACGCTGCATTCATCAGATAATACCGCTAGAACACGTGTGTAAGCTGTGTAACAACAAACTGTGCTCTCTCTAAATTATTTCACCTTCGAGGTGCTACCCCGGTGCAACCGGTGGAGCGGAAGGTGTTAAAATGGCTGCATGTCTGGATTGTAGGTTAAATCATTCAAGCAGGCAACTTGCTTCACCTCTGAATATGGAGAGTATGTGCTCTTTAGACTATAGTTACTTTAGACTATAGTTATATGGCAGATATAGATATGTATATATTAGAGATGGACCGATCAGAGTTTTTGAGGTTTTGAGGATTCCGATCGCTGATCAGCTTTCAGCGCAATCGGCCGATAGCCGATATCGATCGAGGGTGGGGTTATATTCCATGGCAGGGCTACATGCAATTATTAGCGCAAGCACGTCATGAAACATGGTCTAAACTGTTTATTACCATTTTTAACCAGCTCATATGAAACAGGACAATATTTTGAACAAAATCAAACAAACATCCCCAATACTGCAATTATTAAATTTAGACTCTTAATTTAAAATGAAAAAAGCTAATTAAATAAATTCAGTCAGAACTGCAGTCATTAAACTCAGACTCTGTTATTTTAAACTAAAACTGTAATCATTAAATGTAGAATATTGAATTGTTGGTGCTGTTCTGTTCATACCAGTCAGATCTGGTCTGCATGGGTTTCTGGGTTGTTTTGTGCTAGCTGCTCAGATGAGTAGAGTTAAATGTTTTTGTTTTGGTTCCCCCACGAGACACGCTGATTTTACTCATTTTAAAAACGTCCTGGATGAATATGCGTCACATACATCATCAGCACATGCCGTGAAGATAAACTGTTCCTGCGAGGCCGCTGCTTTAGTCAGTCTGTGGAAAATGAAAGGGTGTGTTTCCAGCTAGCGGTTCAGATAGGAATTGCAAGGATCTGGCCAAACGTTAGCTGGAAACACAGAAATTAAGCTCATTTGTTTGATGCCATCTATATATATATATATATACACACTACCGCTCAAAAGTTTGGGATCACAGTGAAATGTTCTTGTTTTAATGGAGTATCTTCTTCCTTAACACAACAATGGACTGACGGGTCTCTAAAGAAAGTTGTTTCTTTCTGGTCATTGTGAGTCGGTCAGCAAGTCATCAACTGCTGATCTTCAGATACTAAACTAACCTAGAATGTTGTTCCCTTTTATACTCACTTATTAGTATAATGTTTTTCAGCTGTGCATCACAATTGATCAAGAGTGTCCTAACAACCAATTAGTCCAATAACATCCTTAACTTGGATTGGTGGTCGTACCAGGAGATTTAGACAGAGGACTGAGAATTACTGATAATAGACTATATGTAAAATAAGCCTCTATACAAAAATAGACTTTAATACAAACATTTTTATTCTTTAAAAATCATCTGATACACTTACATTAATTATGAAATGACAATATTGTTTGTGAATTGCATAAAATTAAATTCTAAAGTGATCCTAAACTTTTGATTGGTAGTGTATATATATATATATATATATATATATATATATATATATATATATATATATATATATATATATATATATATATATATATATATATATATATATATATATATATACACCCCCCCTGGAACTTCGCCCAGCTCTCCTGGGCCTAGGATGGCCACAATCCTCTCCTCTATAGGAGTAAGAGGTGTAACATTGCAGTTCCCATCACCAGTTCTCTGTTGCTCCCTCTTTAGAGCTGCAGCCTCCCTTTCTGTTACACTGGCAAAGTCCCTCCACCTCCCCCTCACACCCTCTGCAGTTCATGTCCACCCATATCCTGCAGAACTGATTCTTCCTGCCATGTTTTCTCTTTTCCTAATTTGGTGATGGTGTTTTTAGTTTTGCAAATATAATATGCTGGTTGACGTCAACCTCACTGACGAGGACCTCCAGTTCTCTCACTGGGAATCGTGGCTGTCGTGCCATTTTTACTTGGGACTAAAATAGGCCACTAGCATTTCCAGGCCTGGGAAACTATGTTATCTTGTAAGTTTGTAAAAAACACATATTGGAAGACAGAGTAAATAATTACAGGATGCGTCAATACTTAAACGCTGAGGGCTTTCATTGTGACGGTGGGGAAAAAAACACACCAGCAAGCGGGTCTCAACCTCAGGTTTACAGCTTTCCTGCGCATCATGCTCACACATTTATTCCAGAACACTACCGAGGCTGGTGTTTACTCTGTGCAACCCGACTGTGAGCAAGAATCGTTTCGCGAAGCAGAAAACAAGAGAACAATCAGCTCATTCAAAAACAAAACCAGTGGGAAAAAAGAAACTTGCAGTGATTAACCAACAAGCCCGAAACAGTGAGCTCTTTGTAAGAGACAGGAAACAGAGAAATCCTACTGCAGACTCCAGCTACAGGCTGCAGGAGACAACTGAGGACGAGTAAACATAAACACTTACAATCCTTAATTATTATTATTATTATTATTATTATTATTATTATTATTATTATTTGTCTGTGTTTACGTAAATAACGCGTGGTGTTCAGACGTAAAGACAGTTGAAAAACTTTGTCTACTGGACTTAAAACTGCTGATGGTGAAGTGCAGACCCCACTATCTGCCGAGGGAGTTTAGCGGTGTGTTTATTCTGGCTATTATTATTATTATTATTATTATTATTATTTAAAATTAAATAATAATAATAATAAAAGTAATTTGGTTACTGTTATTATTACTGCTATTATTATATTTATTCCCTTTTCAATCTTTATGAAGTACAGCATGAATGAATGAATGAGTTGGAGTGACCCGACCTCACTAATGCGTTCCTGGCTGATTACAATAAAATCCTCACAGAAATGTTCTAACACCTAGTATAAAGCCTTCCCAGATGAGAACAGATACCAGTTTAGGCCAGTCTGAGGGCAGTCTGAGAGCGGCCTGAGAGCGGCCTGGTGGTATGGTATGGTAGTACAGTGTAGTGAAGGGCTGGAATGGTGGTACAGTAAAGTGAAGGGCTGGAATGGTGGTACAGTGTAGTGAAAGGCTGGTATGGTAGTACAGTGTAGTGAAGGGCTGGAATGGTGGTACAGTAAAGTGAAGGGCTGGAATGGTGGTACAGTGTAGTGAAAGGCTGGTATGGTGGTACGGTGTAGTGAGGTGCTGGTATGGTGGTACAGTGTAGTGAAAGGCTGGTATGGTGGTACGGTGTAGTGAAAGGCTGGTATGGTGGTACGGTGTAGTGTAGTGCTGGTATGGTGGTACGGTGTAGTGTAGTGCTGGTATGGTAGTACAGTGTAGTGTAGTGCTGGTATGGTGGTACAGTGTAGTGTAGTGCTGATATGGTGGTACAGTGTAGTGAAAGGCTGGTACGGTGGTACAGTGTAGTGAAAGGCTGGTATGGTGGTACAGTGTAGTGTAGTGCTGATATGGTGGTACAGTGTAGTGAAAGGCTGGTATGGTGGTACAGTGTAGTGAAAGGCTGGTATGGTGGTACAGTGTAGTGAAAGGCTGGTATGGTGGTACAGTGAAATGAAGGGCTGGTATGGTGGTACAGTGTAGTGAAAGGCTAGTATGGTGGTACAGTGTAGTGAAAGGCTGGTATGGTGGTACAGTGTAGTGTAGTGCTGGTATGGTGGTACAGTGTAGTGAAAGGCTGGTATGGTGGTACAGTGTAGTGTAGTGCTGATATGGTGGTACAGTTTAGTGAAAGGCTGGTATGGTGGTACAGTGTAGTGAAAGGCTGGTATGGTGGTACAGTGTAGTGTAGTGCTGATATGGTGGTACAGTTTAGTGAAAGGCTGGTATGGTGGTACAGTGTAGTGAAAGGCTGGTATGGTGGTACAGTGTAGTGAAGGGCTGGTATGGTGGTACAGTGTAGTGAAGGGCTGGTATGGTGGTACAGTGTAGTGTAGTGCTGATATGGTGGTACAGTGTAGTGAGGTGCTGGTATGGTGGTACAGTGTAGTGAAAGGCTGGTATGGTGGTACAGTGTAGTGAAAGGCTGGTATGGTGGTACAGTGTAGTGAAAGGCTGGTATGGTGGTACAGTTTAGTGAAAGGCTGGTATGGTGGTACAGTGTAGTGAAGGGCTGGTATGGTGGTACAGTGTAGTGTAGTGCTGGTATGGTGGTACAGTGTAGTGAGGTGCTGGTATGGTGGTACAGTGTAGTGAAGGGCTGGTATGGTGGTACAGTGTAGTGAAGGGCTGGTATGGTGGTACAGTGTAGTGAGGTGCTGGTATGGTGGTACAGTGTAGTGAAGGGCTGGTATGGTGGTACAGTGTAGTGAAGGGCTGGTATGGTGGTACAGTGTAGTGTAGTGCTGATATGGTGGTACAGTGTAGTGAGGTGCTGGTATGGTGGTACAGTGTAGTGAAAGGCTGGTATGGTGGTACAGTGTAGTGAAAGGCTGGTATTGGTGGTACAGTGTAGTGAAAGGCTGGTATGGTGGTACAGTGTAGTGAAAGGCTGGTATGGTGGTACAGTGTAGTGAAAGGCGGTATGGTGGTACAGTGTAGTGAAGGGCTGGTATGGTGGTACAGTGTAGTGAAAGGCTGGTATGGTGGTACAGTGTAGTGAAAGGCTGGTATGGTGGTACAGTGTAGTGAAAGGCTGGTATGGTGGTACAGTGTAGTGAAAGGCTGGTATGGTGGTACAGTGTAGTGAAAGGCTGGTATGGTGGTACAGTGTAGTGAAAGGCTGGTATGGTGGTACAGTGTAGTGAAGGGCTGGTATGGTGGTACAGTGTAGTGAAAGGCTGGTATGGTGGTACAGTGTAGTGAAAGGCTGGTATGATGGTACAGTGTAGTGAAGGGCTGGTATGGTGGTACAGTGTAGTGAAAGGCTGGTATGGTGGTACAGTGTAGTGAAAGGCTGGTATGATGGTACAGTGTAGTGAAGGGCTGGTATGATGGTACAGTGTAGTGAGGTGCTGGTATGGTGGTACAGTGTAGTGAAAGGCTGGTATGGTGGTACAGTGTAGTGAAAGGCTGGTATGGTGGTACAGTGTAGTGAAAGGCTGGTATGGTGGTACAGTGTAGTGAAAGGCTGGTATGGTGGTACAGTGTAGTGAAGGGCTGGTATGGTGGTACAGTGTAGTGAAAGGCTGGTATGGTGGTACAGTGTAGTGAAAGGCTGGTATGGTGACTACTCTTTCGGTTTTGATAATAAAGCACTGTAAGTGGCTCTGAATAAGAGAATCTGATAATGATAATGTTAGCAGCGCAAACCACTCACATGATCTACTTAATCCTAAAGTATAAAAATGTATGATAACAAATTAAACCCATTCAAGACTCCAGCTACAAAATCAAACTCCTGCAATCAGATTAGGACAACAGATTACAAAACTATTATTTCTTTGGCCACAAAGTTGGCGTTCACGCCTGTTACCCCCACTACTGTCTCTGTGGCAGCCCACCCTCTGCCTGGACCCCTGTGTGAGGTGCAGTGACAGGTGTAAGGGTCTACCTGCAGTACGAGCTGCTGATAAACCTCTTCTTGTCTCTGCTGCTCCAGTTCAGCACTAAGGAGAGACGAGTCCGTTTCCATGACTACGCTGCAAGAGAACAAGCATTAGCCAGTTAGCTAGTTAGCTTACCAATATAACCAGCCCGGAGAAATAGCTATGAACATATTTAACAGGTATTACTTCAGACATTTCAGTAGAGAAACTTCATGAAACGTTACAGAAAACATAAAAACATTTAACCAACCGGCTGAACACGGAGCTGACCGGCTTGGCTAACGCTAGCATAACAGCTAACACAGCACGCGATGCGGGTTTTGGCGAATTCTCAGCACATTTAACAGGAAGATGCACATTATTTACCTGATTATCTGCTTTTCGGTAATGATTTTTCTCTCAGAGGTTTTTTTTTATATGCGGCTAAAACGGAGCATTAAAACACTTTTACAGCTATCAAAGCGGATTCCACACGCAGACTCCTCAGCTTCCTACAGCGACCGCTTCAAAATAAAAGTCCCAGAACCTGTGGGCTGCTTAAAGGGGAAGTCCACCCATTTATTGAATGAACATATTCAAGGTGGTGTCTACAGTGGTGGTGGTGATGATGTTTACAGTGGTGGTGATGGTGGTGATGTTTACAGTGGTGGTGATGGTGTTTACAGTGGTGGTGATGGTGTTTACAGTGGTGGTGGTGATGTATCGGGTGGTGGTGATGATGTTTAAAGTGGTGGTGATGGTGTTTACAGTGGTGGTGGTGATGTTTACAGTGGTGGTGGTGATGCTTACAGTGGTGGTGATGGTGCTTACAGTGGTGGTGATGTTTACAGTGGTGGTGGTGATGTTTACAGTGGTGGTGGTGATGTTTACAGTGGTAGTGATGGTGCTCACAGTAGGGGTGTTTACAGTGGTGGTGATGGTGTTTACAGTGGTGGTAATGGTGTTTACAGTGGTGGTGGTGGTGGTGGTGTTTACAGAGGTGGTGGTGATGTTTACAGTGGTGGTGATGGTGTTTACAGTGGTGGTGGTGTTTACAGTGGTGGTGATGGTGTTTACAGTGGTGGTGATGGTGTTTACAGTGGTGGTGATGTTTACAGTGGTGGTGATGGTGTTTACAGTGGTGGTGAGGGTGTTTACAGTGGTGGTGATGGTGTTTACAGTGGTGGTGATGTTTACAGTGGTGGTGGTGGTGTTTACAGTGGTGATGATGTTTACAGTGGTGGTGATGGTGTTTACAGTGGTGGTGGTGATGTATCGGGTGGTGGTGATGATGTTTAAAGTGGTGGTGATGGTGTTTACAGTGGTGGTGGTGATGTTTACAGTGGTGGTGATGGTGCTTACAATGGTGGTGATGGTGTTTACAGTGGTGGTGGTGATGGTGTTTACAGTGTTGGTGGTGTTTACAGTGGTGGTGATGGTGTTTACAGTGGTGATGATGTTTACAGTGGTGGTGATGGTGTTTACAGTGGTGGTGATGGTGTTTACAGTGGTGGTGGTGGTGGTGTTTACAGAGGTGGTGGTGATATTTACAGTGGTGGTGATGGTGTTTACAGTGTTGGTGGTGTTTACAGTGGTGATGATGTTTACAGTGGTGGTGATGGTGTTTACAGTGGTGTTGATGGTGTTTACAGTGGTGGTGATGTTTACAGTGGTGGTGATGGTGTTTACAGTGGTGTTGATGGTGTTTACAGTGGTGGTGATGGTGTTTACAGTGGTGGTGATGGTGTTTACAGTGGTGGTGATGTTTACAGTGGTGGTGATGGTGTTTACAGTGGTGGTGGTGGTGGTGTTTACAGTGGTGATGATGTTTACAGTGGTGATGGTGTTTACAGTGGTGGTGATGGTGTTTACAGTGGTGGTGATGGTGTGTACAGTGGTGGTGATGATGTTTACAGTGTGGTGATGGTGTTTACAGTGGTGGTGATGGTGTTACAGTGGTGATGATGTTTACAGTGGTGGTGATGGTGTTTACAGTGTGGGATGGTGTTTACAGTGGTGGTGGTGGTGGTGTTTACAGAGGTGGTGGTGATATTTACAGTGGTGGGTGATGGTGTTTACAGTGTTGGTGGTGTTTACAGTGGTGATGATGTTTACAGTGTGGTGATGGTGTTTACAGTGGTGTTATGGTGTTTACAGTGGTGGTGATTTTTACAGTGGTGGTGATGGTGTTTACAGTGGTGTTGATGGTGTTTACAGTGTGGTGATGGTGTTTAACAGTGGTGGTGATGGTGTTTTACAGTGGTGGTGATGTTTACAGTGGTGGTGATGGTGTTTACAGTGGTGGTGGTGGTGTTTACAGTGGTGGTGATGGTGTTTACAGTGTGGTGATGGTTGTTTACAGTGGTGGTGATGTGTGTGTACAGTGGTGGTGATGATGTTTACAGTGGTGGTGATGGTGTTTACAGTGGTGGTGATGGTGTTTACAGTGGTGGTGATGGTGTTTACAGTGGTGGTGATGGTGTGTACAGTGGTGGTGATGGTGTTTACAGTGGTGGTGATGGTGTTTACCCCAGACTTGTAATTCCCCAGACTTGAACCTAACTGAGCATCTGTGGGACCACCTGGATGGTGGTGTTGTCTCTATGGATCCTCCTCCACGCTCCCTCCAGCAGCTGTGGGATGCACTGCAGTCAACATGACTCCAGATACCTGTGACCACCTACCAGGACCTTACTGAGTCTCCCAGTCCGTCTAGCTGCTGTCTGTGCAGCACACGGTGGTCTCTCTAGGTATTAGCTGGTCATAATAATGTGACTCTACTGGGTAATCATAAAAAAATAATAAATAATTCCAATACACTACAAAGCATCTCAGACATCTGTTAACAGATCTGACTGTATCTAGAACAGTTTTTAGAGGTGGACGTCTGGTTCCATTCACCACCACTGTTAACAGTTCTGACTGTATCTAGAACAGAGCGTTTCACACAGAACCCACTCTGAACGGCTCTGTTTACATATTAACTGTTTTATTTTGTAGAACTGTTTTTAAAAAGACCCCTTTAAACTAAATACTTAGACCACCAGCGTGAAGTGAACTTTGGATGGATGTTTTTCATTTACCTGATCTGTAAAATATCTTCAGACACTGCACTTTTGAGAGTGACAATCATTTATATGTATATCCCATGAAGGGGAATTCCCCCAGCTTTTAAAAATTTCTTCATGATAGTGATTCCCACAATGTTGTAAGTCCAGATGGAGGCAGTGCGTGAAGAACAGAGTGGAGGAGATGGAGGAGAAGAACAGAGTGGAGGAGATGGAGGTAAAAAATAGAGTGGAGAAGATGGAGGTGAGAAATAGAGAAGAGGAGATGGAGGTGAAGAACAGAGTGTAGGAAATGGAGGTGAAGAACAGAGTGGAGGAGATGGAGGTGAGGAACAGAGTGGAGGAAATGGAGGTGAAGAACAGAGTGGAGGAGATGGAGGTGAAGAACAGAGGGGAGGAGATGTAGGTGAAGAACAGAGTGGAGGAGATGGAGGTGAGGAATAGAGTGGAGAAGATGGAGGTGAGAAATAGAGTGGAGGAGATGGAGGTGAGGAACAGAGTGAAGGAGATGGAGGTGAAGAACAGAGTGGAGGAGATGAAGGTGAAGAACATAGTGGAGGAGATGGAGGTGAGGAACAGAGTGGAGGTGATGGAGGTGAGATGTTACAGTAGATGTTAGAGGTGATGGAGGTGAGATGTTATAGTAGATGTTGGAGGTGATGGAGGTGAGATGTTACAGTAGATGTTAGAGGTGATGGAGGTGATATGTTACAGTAGATGTTGGAGGTGATGGAGGTGAGATGTTACAGTAGATGTTGGAGGTGATGGAGGTGAGATGTTACAGTAGATGTTGGAGGTGATGGAGGTGAGATGTTACAGTAGATGTTGGAGGTGATGGAGGTGATATGTTACAGTAGATGTTGAAAGATGAGCTGCTATCGAGCAGCAGATTAAGAACCACCAAGAAAACAAACCACCACATACTAAAGTGTTAATCACCAGCATTCACCTCACACACTACAATACTCACTCCTACTGACCACCAGTGTTCACCCCCAGATCACCCTTAAACACTACAATACTCACTCCTACTGACCACCAGTGTTCACCCCCAGATCACCCTTACACACTACAATACTCACTCCTACTGACCACCAGTGTTCACCCCCAGATCACCCTTACACACTACAATACTCACTCCTACTGACACCAGTGTTCACCCCCAGATCACCCCTTAAACACTACAATACTCACTCCTACTGACCACCAGTGTTCACCCCCAGATCACCCTTACACACTACAATACTCACTCCTACTGACCACCAGTCTTCACCCCCAGATCACCCTTACACACTACAATACTCACTCCTACTGACCACCAGTGTTCACCCCCAGATCACCCTTAAACACTACAATACTCACTCCTACTGACCACCAGTCTTCACCCCCAGATCACCCTTACACACTACAATACTCACTCCTACTGACCACCAGTGTTCACTCCTACTGACCACCAGCACCATCAGCTCAGCTTCTCCTTCACCAGTTCTCCTGTTTCCACCTTAAATGGAGGTGCAGGTATGTTCTGGCTCCTGCTGCACTGTTTAAGGTGGAACAGGAAAACTGGTGAAGGAGCTGCTTCACACTGTTCTTGTCTGAGACGCTGAAGACACTTTACAGCTAGAAGACAAACAGATCAAAGTTCACTCCAGATACGAGCTGCCCGGCCAGCATGTTTGATTCCTCCTTTAAAAAATCCCCCAGCGTGCTGACACAGCGGAACCAGCGGCTTTCTTAAACTCCCAGCAGCTCAGAGTGTGTGGATAATTAACTTTCCCGGTAATTCTCTTATGACAGTGAACGTTAGCGATGGTTAATGAATTAGCACTTTTCAAACCAGCCCGTTTCCACTCCGTCACCGAGACTTCACAGCAACACATTATTTATTTCATTTCAGTTCCAGTACAAGAGGACATATAGACGTAAACCTTAAGTGAGAGACGTTATAAAGGCTTTGATGTTTTCTTTGATGGGAATTGATGAAAAACCTTTCCACAGGTAAACAGGTGAATAGGTAACAGGTGATTCTGTCATGTTTGGTTGTAAAAGTAGCATTCTGTGAACAGTGGTCCTCGTTTCTCAACAGTTTTCTGGAAGATTCTAATCATTTACTGACATTTCCCTGTTTTTCTGAGCCAAACCTGCACACATGCCTTAACACTGAACTACTCTGGAGTCACCTGCTTTCTTTAAATTTAGAATTTAGGACTAGAATTAGCCACATGAGACTGCAGTGGAATTTGAGACTACAGTGGAATTTGACCTCTGCATTTAACCTGCCCATGTAGCGAAACACCCACATATACACACACACTAGGGGGCAGTGAACACACTTGCCCAGAGCGGTGGGCAGCCCTATCCATAGTGCTCAGGGAGCAACTGGGGTTAGGTGCCTTGCTCAAGGGCACCTCAGTCACGGCCTGCCGGTCCCGGTGATCAAACCAGCGGATCCCTAACCTTCAGGCCACGACTGCCTGATTGTTCCATCAATAAAAAGTCTCCTCACAGTAAGATGATCTGGGTGGGATTCCCGGTCCGGGTGGTTCTGTGTGGAGTGTGTAGGGTCTCTCCGTGTTTGAGTGGGTTCCTCCGGGTTCTCCGGTTTCCTCCCACAGTCCAAACACATGCATGTTAGGATCCTCACTCTAAACTGCCCGCAGGTGTGAGTGTGTGTGTGAATGTGTGTTGGTCATGTGATGGACTGGCAACCTGTCTATGGTGTACCCCGCCTTCGCCCAATGACGGTGGGACTGACTCCAGCCCCCCTCAGTGACAACGATTAGCGGAATAAAACGAAGATAATGTATCTACAAACTTTTAGCTTTAATACAGTTACACACTGTACACACACACATAAACACACACATAAACACACACATAAACATATACAAGTAGAGAATTTACATGTTTGTGTGTCCCGTACATTTAATTAGGCCTCTGTGGCTATGGCTGAACATCCTGGAAGTAAATACACACATCATCTCTGTGCAAAGAAAGACATTTTTAGCGACAGCTGCCGTTGACATGGTGTATAAATGTGATGATAAACGAACCAATAGAAACGCTCCAAAATTGCTTGGAAATAATTGTTACATTAAAAGTAAAGAGTTTATTGGTCTGTTCTGTAAAGCTGCTATTTTAGAGATACTTTAAGAGATACTTATTTGACAATATATAATATAATATTTACTTTTTACATTTACTGGCCGCCTGTCCTCCTTTCAGGATACTGTTTTTTGCACCAATCAGGTCACACCACGGTCATACCATGTACCATAAAACGTTCACAGGATATAAAGAACAGCTGTCATGTTCAAATGAAATAGAAAAAAAGAAAATGGAGATATATGTTTCTCTATGGACACCCAAATCATATACACAGGGTGAGTCAAAAGTCTCAGGACACTCTTTTATTTCAGAGCTGAAAGGGAAAATGATGTATCTGAATACCCCAGCAAGTAACGAGTAATCTTTTAGGCTATGTCCTGAATGTGGCCGCCATCTTGAAAGCCGCCATATTGGATCAAGGGCAAGTTTTTTTAATGGAAAGGTGGTCGTGTAGCAGATCAAAGAAGACCAGAACTGATCAGAAATTGATTGGTGCAATCAGATTTACAATATCTCTTGAGGTTTAAACGTTATTAACACAGAAAGTTACAACTACAACCACATTGAACACCATGTTCAGTGAGCTGTCCCAGATGCTGAACGGGGCCTTCAGTGTTCTGTGTTATTCAAAAACGCCATTAAATAAAAGGGTGCCCTGAGACTTTTGACTCACCCTATATATACACACATATATATATATATATATATATATATGCACATAGCTGTTGAACCAACAGTTGAAGCAGGAGTCTAGCAAATGGAATATGTATGTTTTGGAACATGTTCAGTTTGTATTTCAAAACATTATAGATTATATTTTCAATATATTACCTTTTTGTGTTAGCCTGCATTCCTATGTTTCATACAGAATAATAATAGAGCACCTAAGAAGCTGAAAGCTTCGCTGGAGTTGTTAACATCGCATCACTCAAAGTCTCTCCCTCTACTGGAGTCCACGTGGAGCATCATAAGGTTCCTGTCTTGCTGTGAATCTTTGGCTCTCCAGTTTAAGCCGGCTCTGTCCGAGGCTGTATATACATATACATATACATAATTCATAATGAATGGGAAACCGCAGATGCTGGCATTGATCTTTTCATGCAATGGAATGCTTGCCCATCCTTCCTGCAGTCATAATCATGGTTGCTCCAGTCACAACCCCTTCTCAATGTCTGAAAAATGACAGACACTGATGGCCTCATGTTAAGAGATCCACCTGGAGGTGGCAGGAGGCGAGCAGCTCCAGATCCCACTGTGTCAGGAGGTAATACGGCGAATAAAATAGATGATCCGCTGATACACTGACCTGGAACAGAAAACACAACAAAAACTCATATAAGAAATTCATTTGGAACCACAGCTCATATTTATGAACACCAAATCAGACGGAGAAGGTTACCTCAGGTAGCTTGATAACTGAGGAACCCGCTAGCATCGCTTTCCTCCTAAAAGATGGAGAAACAGGAGAGACACGGTTCAGCTAGAGTCCTAGTGTGAAGGTTTATAACAAAAAGAAGTGCTAGACAAGTCTGAAGCGCAGGACAACAGAGCCCAGAGCAGCCAAGGTTCAGTTCCAGCACGGAACCTGGAGAACCTTTTAGTGCTCTACTGTGCAAACCAGCAAAAGAGCAATACCACAGAGTATAACAGTCACCAAAAAAGTAACAGTACAATACCACAGACACAGAGTATAACAGTCACCAAAAAAGTAACAGTACAATACCACAGACACAGAGTATAACAGTCACCAAAAAAGTAACAGTACAATACCACAGACACAGAGTATAACAGAGCTACCAAAAGAGTAACAGTACAATACCACAGACACAGAGTATAACAGAGCTACCAAAAGAGTAACGGTACAATACCACAGACACAGAGTATAACAGAGCTACCAAAAGAGTAACGGTACAATACCACAGACACAGAGTATAACAGAGCTACCAAAAGAGTAACGGTACAATACCACAGACACAAAGTATAACAGAGCTACCAAAAGAGTAACGGTACAATACCACAGACACAGAGTATAACAGAGCTACCAAAAGAGTAACGGTACAATACCACAGACACAGAGTATAACAGAGCTACCAAAAGAGTAACGGTACAATACACAGACACAGAGTATAACAGCGCTACAAAAGAGTAACGGTTACACATACCACAGACACAGAGTATAACAGAGCAACCAAAAGAGTCACGGTACCATACCACAGACACAGAGTATAACGAGCACCCAAAAGAGCTACGGTACAATATCCACAGACACCAGCGTATAAACAGAGCTACCAAAAGAGTAACGGTACCAATACCACAGACACGAGTATAACAGCGCTACCAAAGAAGTTAACGGTTACAATACCACAGACACAGAGTATAACAGAGCTACCAAACGAGCTAACGGTACAATACACAGACACAGAGTATAACAGAGCTACTAAAAGAGTAACCGGTACAATACCACAGACAGAGTATAACAGAGCTACAAAGAGTAACGGTTACAATACCACAGACACAGAGTATAACAGAGCTACCAAAAGAGTAACCGGTACAATACCACAGACACCAGAGTATAACAGAGCTACCAAAAGAGTAACGGTTACAATACCAACGACACAGAGTATAACAGAGCTACCAAAAGAGTAACGGTACAATACCCACAGACACAGAGTATTAACAGAGCTACCCAAAGAGTAACGGTACAATACACAGACACAGAGTATAACAGAGGTACCCAAGAGAGTCAACGGTACAATACCACAGACACCAGAGTATAACAGAGCTCCAAAGAGTAACGGTCAATCCCACAGACACAGAGTATAACAGAGCTACCAAAAGAGTAACGGTTACAATACCACAGACACAGAGTATAACAGAGCTACCAAGGAGTAACGGTACAATACCACAGACACAGAGTTATAACAGAGCTACAAAAGAGTAATGGTACAATACACAGACACAGCGTATAAACAGAGCTACCAAACGAGTAATGGTACAATACCACAGACACAGAGTATAACAGCGCTACCAAAGAGTAACGGTACAATACCACAGACACAGAAGTATAACAGAGCTACCAAAAGAGTAACGGTACAATACCACAGACACAGAGTATAACAGAGCTACCAAAAGAGTAACGGTACAATACCACAGACACAGAGTATAACAGAGCTACCAAAAGAGTAACGGTACAATACCACAGACACAGAGTATAACAGAGCTACCAAGAGAGTAACGGTACAATACCACAGACACAGAGTATAACAGAGCTACCAAAAGAGTAATGGTACAATACCACAGACACAGAGTATAACAGAGCTACCAAAAGAGTAACGGTACAATACCACAGACACAGAGTATAACAGAGCTATCAAAAGAGTAACGGTACAATACCACAGACACAGAGTGTACTGTCCTCTATTCACATAAGGGATGATGTGACCTGACAGTCAGATAAACACCTTTCTTCAACCACGACTCTGAAGACACTTGTCTGTTTGTCCACAGGTTTAATGATTTGAAAAAAGGGTGAAACTGTAAAGAAATACAGCCCGGCATTAACCTTGTTGTATGCTTAGCTACATGTTTATCATAAACGAAGGAACATCTACATGGCAAAGTACTCTCACATTACACAGACCAGAACAACAAGTTAACATACTATGAATTAGAATTTATAGCAGTCATGCATCACTCTAGCTGACACTGCCAATAATCTTTTGAAACATTAAAATACTAGCTTATACTGATGCAGAATCACAAAGAACATAATATATGTGTAGGTACATACAGAGGATGCCATCAAAGAGCAGGATGAAAGCAGATAGAAGCACGTGAACTGGTAATGGCTGCCTCCTCTCCATGTGTTATAACAATACACTTCCTGTATGACCTCAGTTTTAACAGGAAACAGAAACATAGACGGATTCTACAATACACCACAAGGTGGGGCTATTCACTAATGCAAAGTCATTAAAGGTTACATTGAACTTGTAACAGAACACTCCCCGCCAGGTGTGATTGAACGCCACTATCCATATAAGTGAATAAGACTAATTGTCCATCTTTGGGGAAAGAATAAGGACAATCTCTGAGATAGGCCTCATGAGTAGTTTAGTCCCATCCCTTCTGGAGACTTTGACTCTCCACTTCTGACTTTTCCATCTTGACTGGGAAAAAACCTGCAGTGACACAGCCCCAAAGGCCATTCATCTCCTCTTTAATTGGTCAATCCCTGAGTAGCACAATGCTCCCCTAGCTCCATGTCTTGCTGACTATCCTGCCATTTTCTGCGTGGTTGCAGTGTAGAGAGATAATGCTTCTCCATCTGTCCCAAAAGGTTTGAGCAAGGTGGCTGGACTTGCCGCACTGGTGTCTGACAAGATCTTTGTCTCCACAGTCACCGGAGGAGCAGAAGGAACACTTGTTTTCTGTGTAAGAAGCATGGCAGGCGTTAGTATGAATGGTCTTTTGGATCGGTAGACACTGGATCAGTGGTCTGGCATTGATGATGGTTGCCACTTCAGTCAATTAGAGTGGAAGTACTTCATGCGTTCAACTTTGTTGGCCCCCAAGCTGAAGAAACATGGAGTCTAGGATCTTTTTGGCCATCCCAATCATCCTCTCCCAAGAACCCCCCATGTGAGAGGCATGAGGAGGGTTGAAGGTCCACGAGCAGCCATGATCAGCCAGGTATCTTGAAACAGAAGCACTGTCGATGTTTGAAGGAATCTGGAGCTCCTTAGACGCACGAACGAAATTCGTCCCTCTGTCCGACCGAATTCGCTTGACTGGACCTCGAATGCCAAGAAAGCGCCTCAAAGCGTTAATGAAGCTCGAAGTATCTAGAGATTCTATGACCTCTATGTGGACTGCTCTTACAGCCATGCAAGTAAACATTACAGCCCATCGTTTGCTGTGTGCGAGTCCTCCTCTTGTCCGACGTGATGCAACTGTCCAAGGACCAAAGACATCAAGTCCGACATTTGTAAATGGGGGTTCCATAGAGAGGCGATCTGGTGGAAGGTTGGCCATCTTCTGTGTTTGAGGGACTCCACGAAGTCTGCGACATAAGACACAGTGATGGATGATGCTGCTTACACGTCTCTTTACTCCAACTATCCAAAGACCAGCTGCACGGATAGCCCCTTCGGTAAAAAGACGTCCCTGGTGTAATGTTTGTTGATGATAATGTCTTATCAGTAAAGTTGCCACATGGTGTTTACCAGGGATGATCAGAGGATTTTTCTCATCCTGTTCAAGCTGAGCCTCCCTGATGCGACCCCCAACTCTCAAGAGGCCATGAACATCAATGAAAGGATCCAAGGTTTTGAGAGAGCTATTCTGAGGGATCTTCTCATTTCCTCGGATGCATGCAAATTCTTGAGCATAAACCTCCTCCTGTACGGTACGAATGATGGTGTATTCAGCTTGTAAAAGCTGCTCAGCTTTATATGCTGTTTCGCATAGGTGCCATCCTTTGCAGCTTCCACATTTATTGGCCTGACCTTCATGGAAACGGTAAGCAACATGACGAAGGTGAGCAATTGCACGATTCAAAGATTTCCATGTGGAAAACTTGGAAAAGCGCTGAGATCCAAGATGGGTCGTTGCAGCCTCAGTGTTGAGTGTAGAAACCTGAGGGCGAACATCTGCATCCATGGCAGGGTTGATTAACTCAAAGGTTTCCTTCTCTGTGTTATCTTGATCAGGACATGTCAGGAATGCAGGTCCACAAAGCCACGTAGTGTCCATAAGATGAACAGCAGTGACGGACCTGGTGGCGCAATCTGCCGGATTTTGATCTGTGGATACGTAGTGCCATTGCTCGGGGCGAGAAGATGTACGTATCCTTATGACACGATTGCTCACATAGACGAAGAAACGCCTGGTCTCATTATAAATGTAGCCAAGGACTACTTTACTGTCAGTGTAGAAAGTTGTAGCGTCAATCTGCACATCGATCTCTGCTGAGACAAGCTCTGCCAGCTCTACTGCCAACACTGCAGCACAAAGCTCCAGCCTTGGTATGGTGTGTTCAGGTCGAGGGGTCAGTTTAGCTTTGCCCATGACAAAGCCCACCTGGCTATTGCCATCCGAGTCTGTCACCTTGAGATAAACGACGGCTGCTATGGCTTTCGTTGAGGCATCTGAAAACACACATAACTCTCTGTGAGCAGCTTCGCTGGATGAAAGTCCTGTATACATCCTAGAGATATGAAAATTGCTTAGATCTTTGAGTGAGTTTCGCCAAGATATCCACTTGTCTTCCATCTCTGCCGACAGTGTGGAATCCCAGTCACCATTTCCTTGCATAAGCTCTCTGAGGATGGACTTGCCTTCAATGGTCACTGGAGCAACGAATCCCAACGGGTCATACACACTGTTCACGACAGACAAGACACCACGTGGGTGAAGGGCTTCTCTTCATCTGTGCATTTAAAGGCAAAGGTGTCAGATTTGAGATCCCAGTTTAAACCCAAGCTACGCTGTTCTGGTAGTGTGTCTGAGGCAAGGTCCAAGTCCTTCAAGTCAGTTGCTAGGTCTTGAGATGGAAAGGCTTCCATAACCTCTTTCTTATTTGAGGTAATTTTGTGCAATCTCAAGTTAGATTTGGCGAGTGTGTCCTGTGTCCTCTTTAACAAACTGACTGCAGCTTCAACAGTGGGAAGAGATGTGAGCCCATCATCGACGTAATAATCCCTGTTGACAAACTGTTTGACCTCTGGCTCTCCTTCTTTTACAGACTGTCTGAGGCAGTAGATGGCCACTGCTGGAGAAGGCCTGTTTCCAAACACATGAACCCTCATGCGGTACTCAGTGATGTCTTGGTTAGGGTCGTTGTTTTTGAACCACAAGAATCTTAGAAAGTTCCTGTCCTCTTCTCTCACAAGGAAACAATAATACATTTGTTGTATATCTACAGTCACAGCAACAGCTTCCTTGCGGAATCTGATTAACACTCCCAGAAGAGAATTGTTGAGATCTGGCCCGGTCAACAGAACATCATTAAGTGACACTCCATTTTGTCGAGCGCTGGAGTCAAATACCACACGGATACTGGCAGGTTTCTTAGGGTGGTATACGCTGAAAATGGGTAAGTACCACCTCTCTTCATTTTCCTTCACACGGGGTGCTTCTTCTGCATGGCCATTCTCAAATATTTTCTCCATGAATGAAAAGAAGTGTTGTCTCATCTCTGCTTTTCTGTTAAGGCTGCGTATGAGTGAACAGAGTCGGTTTTGAGCTTGGACTTTGTTGTCAGGGAGACGTTGTCTTGGTGCCTTGAAGGGCAGTGGGGCCACCCAGCTGTTACTTTTGTCTTTCCTGAGGCCTTGTTTCATGATTTCCATGAAGGTAATGTCCTCTATGGATGGAGCCGTTTGATTATCCTTGCTGGTAACCTGGAACACTGCCTGGCCAAGCCGGCTATCGTCTTTACTGCAGTTATGTCTCATCCTAGGGAACTCAGCTTGGATGTATGGAGACGCGGGGCTGAATTGCTCCTTCACATGGATAACATTAGGGCAAGGCTCAAAGATGGTTGGGTGTCTTTTCTCTGAAGCACTGGTGTAGAGCGTGTTCACAGTTGCTGGTCTATGGACACTTCCCAGACAGACATCGCCAACAATCACCCATCCCAAGTCGAGCTTCTGGGCATATGGGGCAGCCTGAGGTCCATTTAGCTGTTTGCGAACCTTATGGACTCTGATCACATCACGACCTAAAAGCAGCATTATGGAAGCCTTGGGTTCCAGCTCTGGGATAAGGTGAGCTATTGATCTCAAGTGGGCATGATGGAGAGCTGCACTAGGAGTGGGAATCTCCATTCTATTGTTTGGAATCTCGCATTCCAGGAGGCTCGGAAGAGGGTGACTTATTTTCCCATCTAAAGACTCTATTTGGAAACCGAAAGCTCTTCTACCCACATTCTCGGACACTCCAGAACAGGTCTTGAGACAGTAAAGAGAACTGGGACCTTTGACGTTAAAGATGTCGAAGAATTCAGAACAAGCTAGAGATCTATTGCTCTGTTCGTCGAGGATTACATAGACCTTCATGGCTCTGTCTCGGTTACCTGTAGGGTAGACTTTGGTTAACAGGATCTTTGAGCAGGACCTCTCAGAGAACTCGCCACCACAGACCTGAGTGCATAGAGTGGTTGTCTCTGAAGAGTGCAAGCTGTTTTCCTCCCCGCCATGCTCGGAATCAGGGCTTGTTTCTTTATTCCAAGGTGCTGGTCCCGGGTGAAGGGCAGTGGGATGCTTCTCACTATCACATTCATTGCATTTACTGCTCGATTTGCACTCCTTGGCAGTGTGTGACGTGGACATGCAGCATTTGTAACAGATTCTGTTTTCTTTGAGAAAGGCTTTCCGCTCCTCAATAGGTTTCTCACGGAAGGCACGACATTTCCTTAGAGTATGGGGCCGTTTGTGAATAGGGCATAATTTCTCTGGATTTTCTGCTCTTCGTCTGTACCCATCTTGGTCAGAGTAGGTTGCAGCAGGAAACTCGTTTTGAGTACGGTGACTTCTCTGGGTTTGCTTTGCTTCCAAGGAGGCTTGTCTGATTTGCTGGGAACATCCGCTTGTCCTGTAAAGCTGAAACTTGGATCATTCCTTATCCGAGCTTGTTGGCTGATAAAGTTCACAAAGATAGCAAAGGGAGGAAATGCCACTTGGAATTGTTCTTTGTAGTTTGATCCAAAAGACAGCCATTTTTCCTGCAGACTGTAGGGTAACTTCTGGACCACAGGATTGACGCCTCTGGGGTGTCCAAGTAAGAAAGACCTGGAAGATCTCCTTCTAGCTTAGCTGCTTGTAATTCCATCAGAAGATCACTTAAATCTCTGAGCCTTGTGTAGTCTCTATTGCCAACTTTGGGAAAGCTCTCTAGTTTCCGAAAAAGTGCATTCTCAATTGCCTCAGATGAGCCAAAACATTCATTCAATCTGGTCCAAATCATCCTCAGTCCCTTTTCTGGCTCCTTAACATGAATGGCTCTTATACGCCTAGCATGGTCAGCTGACTCCTTTCCCAACCACTTGACTAAGAGATCCATCTCTTCACTGCATGTCAAGTTTAAACCTCCCACTGCATTCTGAAAAGAGCGTTGCCAAGATCTGTAGCTCTCTGGTTGGTCATTGAATTGAAGTAACCCAGTGCTGACAAGCTCACGGCGAGCGAGGAATCTGACGAAATCTGTCATGTTGGAATCGTGACGGTGAGAATGTTGTGGTACATGTCTATGGAGAAAGGGAGAAGATTGGCTGGTATCTTGCTCATGTATTGGAGCGTAGGGTGAATCTGAATGAAATGGGTTCTGAGCTTCCGGACGATCCACAGGTGGAGGAGCATCCAAAGCACTCATGTTGATAACAGAAGGAAGACAATCTTCTGCTTTGATGAGTGGGGAGCAGAGAGAATGGTGTTGTGTTGGGTCTACATACACCTGCCTCCTTTCGTCTTGAGGGAGTACCTCTGCTCGTGCAGCTAGGTGTTTGTCTTCGTATGCACTAGCCTGTTCTACAACATAATCTTTTGTACGCTGTTTAGGATCAAGAGGCACTGCATCGAGTTGGAGTTTGCAGCTATGTTTCTCACTACTGGTATCTGATGCTGCTTCCAAGACCTCAGCTTCAGCTACAGCTGCGGCAGTTTCTTTTTCCAGTGTTAGCATCTCCATTGTAGCCTCTAGTTGAGCTTTCTCTAATTTTAATTGCATCTCCTTTTCAGCGAACGACAGTCGTGCTCTCAGCTTCGGCTCTTGCCCGAGCCCTTGTGGCAGCAGTAACTGTGGCTGAACTTCTGGAGCGCTGGGAAGAGCGCGAGGCGTAAGACCTAGTGTGTAGGGAAGATGCCTGCTCTTTGTCCATGGTACTAGAGAGAGTATTCACTGATGTAGCCAACACGGAAGTGTGATACCAGTTTTGAGTTGTGCTGTAAACTGCGTTGTCCTATGGTAAGAAAAGGGCCTCTTTTCACTGTACTGTCCTCTATTCACATAAGGGATGATGTGACCTGACAGTCAGATAAACACCTTTCTTCAACCACGACTCTGAAGACACTTGTCTGTTTGTCCACAGGTTTAATGATTTGAAAAAAGGGTGAAACTGTAAAGAAATACAGCCCGGCATTAACCTTGTTGTATGCTTAGCTACATGTTTATCATAAACGAAGGAACATCTACATGGCGAAGTACTCTCACATTACACAGACCAGAACAACAAGTTAACATACTATGAATTAGAATTTATAGCAGTCATGCATCACTCTAGCTGACACTGCCAATAATCTTTTGAAACATTAAAATACTAGCTTATACTGATGCAGAATCACAAAGAACATAATATATGTGTAGGTACATACAGAGGATGCCATCAAAGAGCAGGATGAAAGCAGATAGAAGCACGTGAACTGGTAATGGCTGCCTCCTCTCCATGTGTTATAACAATACACTTCCTGTATGACCTCAGTTTTAACAGGAAACAGAAACATAGACGGATTCTACAATACACCACAAGGTGGGGCTATTCACTAATGCAAAGTCATTAAAGGTTACATTGAACTTGTAACAGAACACAGAGTATAACAGAGCTACCAAAAGAGTAACGGTACAGTACCACAGACACAGAGTATAACAGAGCTACCAAAAGAGTAACAGTACAATACCACAGACACAGAGTATAACAGAGCTACCAAAAGAGTAATGGTACAATACCACAGACACAGAGTATAACAGAGCTACCAAAAGAGTACCAGTACAATACCACAGACACAGAGTATAACAGAGCTACCAAAAGAGTAACGGTACAATACCACAGACACAGAGTATAACAGAGCACCAAAAGAGTAACGGTACAATACCACAGACACAGAGTATAACAGAGCTACCAAAAGAGTAACAGTACAATACCACAGACACAGAGTATAACAGAGCTACCAAAAGAGTAATGGTACAATACCACAGACACAGAGTATAACAGAGCTACCAAAAGAGTACCAGTACAATACCACAGACACAGAGTATAACAGAGCTACCAAAAGAGTAATGGTACAGTACCACAGACACAGAGTATAACAGAGCTACCAAAAGAGTAACGGTACAATACCACAGACACAGAGTATAACAGAGCAACCAAAAGAGTAACGGTACAATACCACAGACACAGAGTATAACAGAGCTACCAAAAGAGTAACAGTACAATACCACAGACACAGAGTATAACAGAGCTACCAAAAGAGTAATGGTACAATACCACAGACACAGAGTATAACAGAGCTACCAAAAGAGTACCAGTACAATACCACAGACACAGAGTATAACAGAGCTACCAAAAGAGTAACGGTACAATACCACAGACACAGATAAACAGAGCTACAAGCTACCAAGAGAGTAACGGTACAATACCACAGACACAGAGTATAACAGAGCTACTAAAAGAGTAACAGTACAATACCACAGACACAGAGTATAACAGAGCTACCAAAAGAGTAACGGTACAATACCACAGATACAGAGTATAACAGAGCTACTAAAAGAGTAACAGTACAATACCACAGACACAGAGTATAACAGTCACCAAAAGAGTAACAGTACAATACCACAGACACAGAGTATAACAGAGCTACTAAAAGAGTAACAGTACAATACCACAGACACAGAGTATAACAGTCACCAAAAGAGTAACAGTACAATACCACAGATACAGAGTATAACAGAGCTACCAAAAGAGTAACGGTACAATACCACAGACACAGAGTATAACAGAGCTACCAAAAGAGTAATGGTACAATACCACAGACACAGAGTATAACAGAGCTACCAAAAGAGTAATGGTACAATACCACAGACACAGAGTATAACAGAGCTACCAAAAGAGTAACGGTACAATACCAAGACACAGAGTATAACAGAGCTACCAAGAGTAACGGTACAATACCACAGACACAGAGTATAACAGAGCTACCAAAAGAGTAACGGTACAATACCACAGACACAGAGTATAACAGAGCTACCAAAGAGTAACGGTACAATACCACAGACACAGAGTATAACAGAGCTACTAAAAGAGTAACAGTACAATACCACAGACACAGAGTATAACAGAGCTACCAAAAGAGTAACGGTACAATACCACAGATACAGAGTATAACAGAGCTACTAAAAGAGTAACAGTACAATACCACAGACACAGAGTATAACAGTCACCAAAAGTAACAGTACAATACCACAGACACAGAGTATAACAGAGCTACTAAAAGAGTAACAGTACAATACCACAGACACAGAGTATAACAGTCACCAAAAGAGTAACAGTACAATACCACAGATACAGAGTATAACAGAGCTACCAAAAGAGTAACGGTACAATACCACAGACACAGAGTATAACAGAGCTACCAAAAGAGTAATGGTACAATACCACAGACACAGAGTATAACAGAGCTACCAAAAGAGTAATGGTACAATACCACAGACACAGAGTATAACAGAGCTACCAAAAGAGTAACGGTACAATACCAAAGACACAGAGTATAACAGAGCTACCAAAAGAGTAACGGTACAATACCACAGACACAGAGTATAACAGAGCTACCAAGAGAGTAACGGTACAATACCACAGACACAGAGTATAACAGAGCTACTAAAAAGTAACGGTACAATACCACAGACACAGAGTATAACAGAGCTACCAAAAGAGTAACGGTACAATACCACAGATACAGAGTATAACAGAGCTACCAAAAGAGTAACAGTACAATACCACAGACACAGAGTATAACAGAGCTACCAAAAGAGTAACGGTACAATACCAAAGACACAGAGTATAACAGAGCTACCAAGAGAGTAACGGTACAATACCACAGACACAGAGTATAACAGAGCTACCAAAAGAGTAACGGTACAATACCACAGACACAGAGTATAACAGAGCTACCAAGAGAGTAACGGTACAATACCACAGACACAGAGTATAACAGAGCTACTAAAAGAGTAACAGTACAATACCACAGACACAGAGTATAACAGAGCTACCAAAAGAGTAACGGTACAATACCACAGATACAGAGTATAACAGAGCTACTAAAAGAGTAACAGTACAATACCACAGACACAGAGTATAACAGTCACCAAAAGAGTAACAGTACAATACCACAGACACAGAGTATAACAGAGCTACCAAAAGAGTAACGGTACAATACCACAGACACAGAGTATAACAGAGCAACCAAAAGAGTAACGGTACAATACCACAGACACAGAGTATAACAGTCACCAAAAGAGTAATGGTACAATACCACAGACACAGAGTATAACAGAGCTACTAAAAGAGTAACAGTACAATACCACAGACACAGAGTATAACAGTCACCAAAAGAGTAATGGTACAATACCACAGACACAGAGTATAACAGAGCTACCAAGAGAGTAACGGTACAATACCACAGATACAGAGTATAACAGTCACCAAAAGAGTAACAGTACAATACCACAGATACAGAGTATAACAGAGCTACCAAAGCAGCAGCTTTTGCTCCTACTCGAGAACTACCTTTTTCCCCAGACGCCCTACTATACTAGAACTAACGTCTCCTCCAGACACTCTTCTACTCAAGAACTACTTTCTCCTCCAGACACTCTTCTACTCAAGAACTACTTTCTCCTCCAGACACTCTTCTACTCAAGAACTACTTTCTCCTCCAGACACTCTTCTACTCAAGAACTACTTTCTCCTCCAGACACTCTTCTACTCAAGAACTACTTTCTCCTCCAGACACTCTTCTGCTCAAGAACTACTTTCTCCTCCAGACACTCTTCTGCTCAAGAACTACTTTCTCCTCCAGACACTCTTCTACTCAAGAACTACTTTCTCCTCCAGACACTCTTCTGCTCAAGAACTACTACTTTCTCCTCCAGACACTCTTCTACTCAAGAACTACTTTCTCTCCACACACTCTTCTACTCAAGAACTACTTTCTCCTCCAGACACTCTTCTGCTCAAGAACTACTTTCTCCTCCAGACACTCTTCTACTCAAGAACTACTTTCTCCTCCAGACACTCTTCTGCTCAAGAACTACTTTCTCCTCCACACACTCTTCTACTCAAGAACTACTTTCTCCTCCAGACACTCTTCTACTCAAGAACTACTTTCTCCTCCAGACACTCTTCTACTCAAGAACTACTTTCTCCTCCAGACACTCTTCTACTCAAGAACTACTTTCTCCTCCAGACACTCTTCTACTCAAGAACTACTTTCTCCTCCAGACACTCTTCTACTCAAGAACTACTTTCTCCTCCAGACACTCTTCTACTCAAGAACTACTTTCTCCTCCAGACACTCTTCTACTCAAGAACTACTTTCTCCTCCAGACACTCTTCTACTCAAGAACTACTTTCTCCTCCAGACACTCTTCTGCTCAAGAACTACTTTCTCCTCCAGACACTCTTCTGCTCAAGAACTACTTTCTCCTCCAGACACTCTTCTACTCAAGAACTACTTTCTCCTCCAGACACTCTTCTGCTCAAGAACTACTTTCTCCTCCAGACACTCTTCTACTCAAGAACTACTTTCTCCTCCACACACTCTTCTACTCAAGAACTACTTTCTCCTCCAGACACTCTTCTGCTCAAGAACTACTTTCTCCTCCAGACACTCTTCTACTCAAGAACTACTTTCTCCTCCAGACACTCTTCTGCTCAAGAACTACTTTCTCCTCCACACACTCTTCTACTCAAGAACTACTTTCTCCTCCAGACACTCTTCTACTCAAGAACTACTTTCTCCTCCAGACACTCTTCTACTCAAGAACTACTTTCTCCTCCAGACACTCTTCTACTCAAGAACTACTTTCTCCTCCACACACTCTTCTACTCAAGAACTACTTTCTCCTCCACACACTCTTCTACTCAAGAACTACTTTCTCCTCCAGACACTCTTCTACTCAAGAACTACTTTCTCCTCCACACACTCTTCTACTCAAGAACTACTTTCTCCTCCAGACACTCTTCTGCTCAAGAACCACTTTCTCCTCCAGACACTCTTCTACTCAAGAACTACTTTCTCCTCCAGACACTCTTCTGCTCAAGAACTACTTTCTCCTCCACACACTCTTCTACTCAAGAACTACTTTCTCCTCCAGACACTCTTCTACTCAAGAACTACTTTCTCCTCCAGACACTCTTCTACTCAAGAACTACTTTCTCCTCCAGACACTCTTCTACTCAAGAACTACTTTCTCCTCCACACACTCTTCTACTCAAGAACTACTTTCTCCTCCACACACTCTTCTACTCAAGAACTACTTTCTCCTCCAGACACTCTTCTGCTCAAGAACTACTTTCTCCTCCACACACTCTTCTACTCAAGAACTACTTTCTCCTCCACACACTCTTCTACTCAAGAACTACTTTCTCCTCCAGACACTCTTCTGCTCAAGAACTACTTTCTCCTCCACACACTCTTCTACTCAAGAACTACTTTCTCCTCCACACACTCTTCTACTCAAGAACTACTTTCTCCTCCAGACACTCTTCTGCTCAAGAACTACTTTCTCCTCCAGACACTCTTCTACTCAAGAACTACTTTATCCTCTAGACACTCTTCTGCTCAAGAACTACTTTCTCCTCCAGACACTCTTCTGCTCAAGATTTACTTTCTCCTCCAGACATCCTTCTACACAAGTATTACTTTTTCCTCTGGACGTCATTTTCACTAATGACTTTCAGAAAGAAGATCAAATTGTGCTACAAGCTGGACCATGAATAAGTTCTGTCCTTTGTAGAAGCAGTGGGAGTTTCAGCTTGAAGTGAATGAAGTGATTTACTTTTTTTCTATTCTCCAAAAAATAATCAGACCTTATTTTCATTTAAAGACATTCTGTCAGTTTGTTTTGTGCTTCGTTTAGTGGAGCTGCATCTCCAACATCAGTCTGAACTCAGCTGAGATCTCAGCTTTGAGCCAAATCACTCGCTGAGTCTCAGTTCTCCTAAAACCATCTCTGAAATGCTGGAGAACATGCTCATAGCCTGGCAGCTCAGTTCTGGATCATATGGCCACCCAAGTCTGTATTTCTATGAAATCATGTGGAAGTGCAAAGCCAACATTCTCATTTTTCTGAAAATGCTACCTGGAGCTCCGTGTTCCTTAAGAGTACCACCTGTGCGCTGTCATGAGGTGAGTGAACTTCAGGGTGGTCCTAAAACACAGATTGAGAACAAGAAGAAAATGTGGATAAATAATGTATCATATATATTTAAATTACTGTTTATTAAATTTATTTGTTTCTCAAAGTTTCCTTATTTCTTCCAGCTTCCTTCTTACTATATAAACAGAACTATCGTGTTTACATGTGTGTAACTGTACATTATTTAAAACATAGTTTGAGAGCTGCTGGCCAAATTACATGTAGTTGATTGTGTAAGTAAAAAAAATCACTAATAAACACTGGAAGTCAATAGTCACCCAAATCTTTTCTGCAAAAACATCCCTCAATCTTCTCTTAACCAGCTCAAACCACATCACAGTCCAACCTACTGACTCCCCATGTAGATGAACACTGGGGCAGGAATTTTAGACGGCAGGAGATAAATACTACACTGTCCCAGTGCCAGAGACAAGAATGAACCAGTTCTGGGCTGAGACTGGAGCTCACAGAGCTCACAGGTGTAGAACTATCGGTTTCTCTTCCATGTACAACAGGCATGACTCGGGTTGCTTGTGTGCCAATATAAGTTTGCCAGCACTATATGCACTTGGCACAACAAATAAGTGCCACTCTGTTTAGACACTGTTCATTTGTAAGAACTCTCAGTACGTCTGCTGTAACTCGCTCTGATGATCTACACTATCCTAATAAACAGCTGCATGTGGTTTGAGGAGGTTGAGGTATGTGTTGGGATGATCTTACAGAAATTATTTGGGTGACTATTGACTTCTACATTACTGACTTAGCTTGAGTAAATTTGGGGAAAGTGGAAAATCAATCCCTTCGATTCAACAACGCGATTACAATAGCAACGTATAGCAATACAATGTATACATTACCGCTCAAAAGTTTAGGATCATTTCATGCAATTTTCATGCAATTCACAAACAATACTGTCCATTTCCATCAGCTGATTTATTAAAGAATAAAAATGTTTGTATTAAAGTCTATTTTTGTATAGAGGCTTATTTTACATATAGTCTATTATCAGTAATTCTCAGTCCTCTGTCTAAATCTCCTGGTACGACCACCAATCCAAGTTAAGGATGTTATTGGACTAACTGGTTGTTAGGACACTCTTGATCAATTGTGATCACAGCTGAAAAACATTCTACTAATAAGTGAGTATAAAAGGGAGAACAACATTCTAGGTTAGTTTATCTCCATTTCTGTCCATTTTAGGTTTTCTACATCATTGGAACACGGTTGGTTGTTTACATTAAGTGAAAATTTCATGATAAATGAACCAATAGAAGTGCTCCAAAACAGCTTGAAAAAAATTTCTTACACAGAAACTCATTAGTGTACTAGAGAGGGTTACGCTTTCATGTCTGTGGTCTGTGAAATGATGTGGATGTTATAAGAAATTAAATCTGACATTCTCATTACAACTTGAACATGTGCTACAATAACCGCAGCAGCAGCATTAACTCCAAAACTCCTACCAGGAGCGTCCTGTCTATGTTCCGCAAGAGTACCAGCCGGACCGTTTCATGTGACTGAGAAACTGCAGGCCGGTCCTGAAACACAAGTTGTTTTTAGTTAGTAAGGGTTTATTAACCATAATGTATATAATCTTAAGGCCAATAACATTATATACAAAATATATTGTATGTATTTTTTCATTATAACGTTATTTATAATGTTATTGGCCTTAAGATTTGATCACAATACACAAGACAGTCTGGATTCACTTATAAATTATAACATAATTCTCTGTGTTCTCCAGATTTCTCAGTTGTGTTAGAAGCTCTGTATGGTGTCTTCTTATTTCTTCCAGCTTCATGTTAACTATGCACACAGGACTCACATATTTATACGTCCATATCTTCAACAACACTTATTGTATGTTATTATTAAACATGGATGTTTGGAACGTATACAGTCATCATAATTCTGCTGTCAGAACAAAACCTGGTATCTTTGAGGAGGTTGGGGAATGTTTTGGGATGTACTTACAGAAAAGATTTGAGTGATTGTTGACTTCTACATTACTGCCCTAGCTCCATTAGCTTCAGTTCTAACGTGATAATTCCAAATTCTAATGTATAACAATACTATATATATATATATATATATATATATATATATATATATATATATATATATAGTTAGGCCCAGAAATAATTGGACAGTGACACAAGTTTTGGCATTTTAACTGTTTACTAAACCATATTAAAGATATAGGGCTTAGTGTAATTAGTGCCAACTCTCAGCTTTAATTGAAGGGGATTCACATCCTAATTGGAGGAGGGGTTTAGGAATGACAGCTCTTTAATATGTAACAGCCTCTTTTTCAAGGGACCAAAAGTGATTGGACAACATCTCAAAAGCTATTTCATGGGCTTTTCCCTGGTTGATCCATCATCAATAAAGTAGGTAAAAGGTCTGGAGTTTAGATTCCAGGTGTGACATTTGCATTTGGAAGCTGTTGGGAGCAAAATTCCACAAGAATCTGTTGCTACGCGGAAACTGTGCATCCAAACAGGAAGCATCAACTTGAATCCCACAGTCAGACCAGACCATCTGAAGTTGGAGCAGAGTTGAAATCTCCAAAACTGCGGGACGATTTATGCGGCCAAAATCCGCCAGAAAAACAAAACAACATAAAAAAATATATAAATCAGAGAACAATACAGTTATTATCTGATTTATTGTTGTTTTTTTGGTTATTTACTATATTTAACAACAAAAAGGGCTGGGGTATATTTTTTGTTATATATATGTCTGTTTTATTATTATTATTATTATTATTATTATTAGTAACCTACTTCCATCCGGGAGGAGGTACAGAAGCATCTGGACCAGAACCAGCTGGCTCAGGTCCAGTTTCTTCTTCCTCCATCATCACTGAGCTGAGTATTGTTACTCATAACAATAGAATTAACATTTCACTACCTAATAGTTGTATAATAGTTCATAGTAGTATAAATATTTAATATATATACGTTATTATATATTTTGTATTGTCTTACAGTCAGTGTATATATATATATATATATATATATATACATACATACACACACTGACTGTATATAACAAAGTTGAATCTACTTATTTTTAAACGTCAAATTTAGCTAAGATAATGTTTCAATGTGTGCTGTGTAGAGATTGTGTTCACTTATTTTCATTTACTATATAAGTGATTTGCCGCGTTCAGACTGATATATATCATTCCTGTCCAATAAGAAACAAATATTTCCAAAGTTGTAACTTTACACAAGAGTACAAAAACTCTCATTACGTTCACTGCAAGTTAATGGAACTGATATAGCTGTCAACCATTTACACCAGACAGAATAAAGACCCCGTCAACAGTGAAGTTGGAGCTGCAGCTGCGGTTTATATCAGGAAACTGATCAGAGATGTTTAGTACAACAACCAGAGGCATGAAGAGAAACTTCATCTTCCACAGAAACCACCAGCGACCTCCAGATCCCATCTATACTGCACAGAAAACTCCACCTCAGCATGCAAACCTCACGCCAGCACCACCCAACAACCAGGTCACAACGCAACGGTGACTCACAGACAGGTCTTCATTTAACCACACCAACCCATCTTACTGCCCACGTGTTAAACTCAGAACATTAACAGCCCGACTGCAGACGCGCGTTCAGCAGCGAGCATGTAACTTCAATCTACTTTGTGTTTGATGTACAGATGAGTAGCTAGTTGGGTGGCGTTAGCGACTAGGATAGCAAACTAAATAGTACATGGGCGGAGCTTATTTACACAGAGGCTCATTTTATTTGGTCTATGTTGCTTCTGTGTGATCATCACCACCAGCCAATCAATGCAGACCTCATGTAATTATTCATGAGCTCAACAGCAAAGAGAAAACAGTGTTTCATTCTAGAACCAGATCAAAGTGTGTAAATGTGTGTAGGAGCACATCTGGGTGACCAAATACACACTTGTGCTAGTGCTAGTAGTATACATGTAAGTGTACAGTTTCAATAAATTGGTCACTTCCAGTGTATAAAAGTATTTTAAGTATATTTTAAGTGTACTTTATGTGCAAGAGTAGTAAACCTTGTGGACTATTTAAGCTATGCTGTATTTTGAACTACACTATAAGTGAACTAGTTACATATGTATACTTATTACTAGAGATGGACCGATCAGCATTTTTGAGGCCTATTACAATCGTCGATCACCTTTCAGCACAATCGGTCGATAGCCGATACTGATCGGGGGCGGGGTATATACCACAGCAGGACTACATGTAGTTATTAGCGCAAGTAAGTCATAAAACATGGTCTAAGCTGGTTTATTACCATTTTTAATGAGCTCAAGTAAAACAGCATCATATTTTTAACAAAATTATCAGAAAATAAAAAAAGTAAATCAAACAAATATCCCCAATACTGCAATCATTACATTTAGACCCTTAATTTAAAATGAAAAAAGCTAATGCAGTTAAAACTGCAGTTATTAAACTCAGACTCTGTTATTTTAAACGAAATCTGTAATCATTAAATGTAGAATATTGAATTGTTGCTGCTGTTCTGTTCGTACCGGTCAGATCTGGTCTGTATGGTGTTCTGGGTTATTAGTTTTGTGCTAGCTGTGCTGTTTGCTGATACTCACTGTATTCAGCCGCGTGCAGTGCTGTATCAGATTAGTGAGTTAAATATCTTTGTTTTGGTTCCTACGAGACACACAGATCTTACACATTTGAAAAACATCCTGGTTGAGTCTGGGTCACACACGGTAAACACTGCCAGATGGACACGCTTACTTTCAGCACGTGCTTTTCTCGCGAGGCCGCTGCTTTAGTCAGTCTGTGGAAAATGAAAGAGTATGTATTTCCACCTAGTGGTTCAGATAGGAACTGCAGGGAGGGGGTCCTCCTCTTCCTGGATGAAACGCTAGCTGGAAACACAGAAATTAGGCTCATTTGTTTAACACCATTGATCGGCTCTCGGGATGGGCTCTAAATTGGAAAATTTTCGGCTGATCACATATTTTGATTACAAATCGGCCGATACGGATACATAGCCGATCGATCCTTCCATCTCTTCTTATTACATACTTTTATCCCACTTTCAGTTTTTAAAAGTAGTTGAATGTAAACTACTAGTTTAATAGTTCTTATACAGCAAGCATACTTGTAGGTTTTCTTTAAGTGAACTATAATACTTATAGTTACTACTTGCATATTATTTTTATTTTAAAGGTACTACAAGGTTTATATTTACTTAACTAACTTAATAAAATATATATATATATATAATAATAATATTTGTTTTCTTAATAAAAAACAAGCAAATATTGTACTGGATACCACAATAACAATAACAGCTCAAATCTACATTCCAGTGCAAAACATAACACTACAAACTAACACAGGACAAGGTTCAGTTCCACTAGTTATTCTAGGCTATTCACCTCTACAAGCCAAGTACATGTAAACTATATGAATCACAAGTGTCTCCATCAAAAAAATTATTTATACAGACCAAATATCATTCTAAGCCAAGTACACTAGTATTAGTGAATCTCTGAATCTCAATATATATAAAAACAAACTCCATACACATTTTTAATTTTGACTTTAGAAGTTTACTAACAGCTGACCTGAAGTTATATTTTGAAATGAAAGGGGTGGACTGTCCATCACACATGTATTTCACAAGCTGTTAACTGATATGACAGTGTATAAAACCCTGATAATCCTGGCTGATATTTATGTGCAGGCAATTTTATAGTTATTGTCCTACAGTTTTAGTTAAACGGTGCTTTACTGACTGATATAATGACAAACTCAGAAAACAGCAGAAACGTAAAGCTACACCATGTAACTGATTGAAAACCTACATGCAATTACAAACTTGCACCAGAGATGTCGCCCAATCCTCAATTCTGACATAGTGCAACTGATGAAGCTCAAAACTTGGTGAAGGGTGTGTCTTCTGAGGATGTGAGTGAATGATGATGTTGATTTTGGTCTGAAAAAACTATCAACCTGACTCTTTCTTCTGATTCAGGTACGCCACTTTCTTTTATTTACCGTGATAGTTTGGCTATATTTGCAGTGTTTCTGTTAATTACCAAAAAAACGACCAATAATAATTGATTGCTCATCTTACCTGTAGATATATCTGACGCCGGCTCCTACACTGGTGCCACACGATAATGATCAGGGCAATGTTGGCCATCACTGAGACGACTAATAATAATGTGAAAATCTGACCTGGAGGAAACAGATGGAAGTCATTGTTTTGCTCAGCAAATAGAGAACATGTGGCAAATAATTAGCAACGAGGGCCCAGACTTACGTTGCAACTGCAGGCCTGTTATTTGGCCTTGAATCACAAAATCTGCTGAAATGAAAGGGAATCAAGTAAATCAGTCTTCTTTTTTTAGCTTATTGTTTTGAGAATAAACAAAGGAAAACACTTTTGTGTAAATAAGCCGAAGTGGACCTGCTGTTAATTAGCTGACAACATGGTACTGATTATCAACAGACAGAACACAGACAGGGTAGAGGCAAACTTGGGGGAGGGGAGGGACGCTCGGGGGTGTCAATCCACACACTAAGAGACCGAGACACACAGTGAGGACTTTAAACAACTGCTTTAGTTATAGCTGCCAAATGCACGAGTGTGCTATTCCCCAGGCGTGTGCTGTATCGGCCAAACTGCTCACATTCACATCAAGAGTCGTCACATAATTACAAGATCAAAAATAGCTAGCTTCCTCATTCCAGCATTCCAGTGAAAACTCATTAATATCACTCTTCCCAATCACGTTCAACAGAACTTACTGAACCCTTCCATTTCAACCCATTCCAATCACGTTCAACAAAACATACTGAATTCTGCCATTCCAAACTTGTTCTACAGAACATATTGAACTCTGCCATTCCAAATCATTCCAAACTTGTTCAACAGAACATACTGAACTCTGCCATTCCAAATCATTCCAAACTTGTTCAACAGAATATACTAAACTCTGCCATTCCAAATCATTCCAAACTTGTTCAACAGAACAGACTGAACTCTGGCCATTCCAAATCATTCCAAACTTGTTCAACTGAACATACTGAACTCTGCCATTCCAAATCATTCCAAACTGTTCGACAGAACATACTTGAATTCTGCCATTCCAAATCATTCAAACTTGTTCAACAGAATATACTAAACTTGCCAATGCAATAATCCAGACACTTTGTCAACGAGACATACTGAGACTCTGGCCAATCCAGATCATTCCTAACTTGTTCAAACAGAACGTACTAAACTCTGCCATTCCAAATCATTCCAAACTTGTTCAACAGAACATACTGAATTCTGCCATTCCAAATCATTCCAAACTTGTTCAACAGAACGTACTAAACTCTGCCATTCCAAATCATTCCAAACTTGTTCAACATAACATACTGAATTCTGCCATTCCAAATCATTCCAAACTTGTTCAACAGAACATACTGAACTCTGCCATTCCAAATCATTCCAAACTTGTTCAACAGAACATACTGAACTCTGCCATTCCAAATCATTTCAAACTTGTTCAACAGAACATACTGAATTCTGCCATTCCAAATCATTCCAAACTTGTTCAACAGAACATACTGAACTCTGCCATTCCAAATCATTCCAAACTTGTTCAACAGAACTTACTAAACTGTGCCATTCCAAATCATTCCAAGCTTGTTCAACAGAACATACTGAACTCTGTCATTCCAAATCATTCCAAACTTGTTCAACAGAACTTACTGAACCCTTCCATTCCAACCCAATCCAATTACGTTCAACAGAACATACTAAACTCTGCCATTCCAAATCATTCCAAACTTGTTCAACAGAACGTACTAAACTGTGCCATTCCAAATCATTCCAAACTTGTTCAACAGAACATACTGAACTCTGCCATTCCAAATCATTTCAAACTTGTTCAACAGAACATACTGAACTCTGCCATTCCAAATCATTTCAAACTTGTTCAACAGAACATACTGAACTCTGCCATTCCAAATCATTCCAAACTTGTTCAACAGAACATACTGAACTCTGCCATTCCAAATCATTTCAAACTTGTTCAACAGAACATACTGAATTCTGCCATTCCAAATCATTCCAAACTTGTTCAACAGAACATACTGAACTCTGCCATTCCAAATCATTCCAAACTTGTTCAACAGAACATTCTGAATTCTGCCATTCCAAATCATTCCAAACTTGTTCAACAGAACATACTGAGCTCTGCCATTCGAAATCATTCCAAACTTGTTCAACAGAACATACTGAACTCTGCCATTCCAAATCATTCCAAGCTTGTTCAACAGAACTTACTAACTCTGCATTCCAAATCATTCCAAGCTTGTTCAACAGAACTTACTAAACTCTGCCATTCCAAATCATTCCAAGCTTGTTCAACAGAACTTACTAAACTCTGCCATTCCAAATCATTCCAAACTTGTTCAACAGAACATACTGAATTCTGCCATTCCAAATCATTCCAAACTTGTTCAACAGAACATACTGAACTCTGCCATTCCAAATCATTTCAAACTTGTTCAACAGAACATACTGAACTCTGCCATTCCAAATCATTCCAAACTTGTTCAACAGAACATACTGAACTCTGCCATTCCAAATCATTTCAAACTTGTTCAACAGAACATACTGAATTCTGCCATTCCAAATCATTCCAAACTTGTTCAACAGAACATACTGAACTCTGCCATTCCAAATCATTCCAAACTTGTTCAACAGAACATTCTGAATTCTGCCATTCCAAATCATTCCAAACTTGTTCAACAGAACATACTGAGCTCTGCCATTCGAAATCATTCCAAACTTGTTCAACAGAACATACTGAACTCTGCCATTCCAAATCATTCCAAACTTGTTTAACAGAACTTACTAAACTCTGCCATTCCAAATCATTCCAAGCTTGTTCAACAGAACTTACTAAACTCTGCCATTCCAAATCATTCCAAGCTTGTTCAACAGAACTTACTAAACTCTGCCATTCCAAATCATTCCAAACTTGTTCAACAGAACATACTGAATTCTGCCATTCCAATCTCTCAAACTTGTTCAACAGAACATACTGAGCTCTGCCATTCGAAATCATTCCAAACTTGTTCAACAGAACATACTGAACTCTGCCATTCCAAATCATTCCAAGCTTGTTCAACAGAACTTACTAAACTCTGCCATTCCAAATCATTCCAAGCTTGTTCAACAGAACTTACTAAACTCTGCCATTCCAAATCATTCCAAACTTGTTCAACAGAACATACTGAACTCTGCCATTCCAAATCATTTCAAACTTGTTCAACAGAACTTACTAAACTCTGCCATTCCAAATCATTCCAAACTTGTTCAACATAACTTACTAAACTCTGCCATTCCAAATCATTCCAAACTTGTTCAACAAAACATACTGAACTCTGCCATTCCAAATCATTCCAAACTTGTTCAACAAAACAGACTGAACTCTGCCATTCCAAATCATTCCAAACTTGTTCAACAGAACTTACTAAACTCTGCCATTCCAAATCATTCCAAACTTGTTCAACAAAACAGACTGAACTCTGCCATTCCAAATCATTCCAAACTCGTTCCACAAAACTTACTGAGCTCTGCCATTCCAAATCATTCCAAACTTGTTCAACAAAACATACTGAACTCTGCCATTCCAAATCATTCTAAACTTGTTCAACAGAACATACTGAACCCTTCCATTCCAGCCCATTCCAATCATGTTCAACAGAACATACTGAACCCTTCCAGTCCAGCCCATTCCAATCATGTTCAACAGAACATACTGAACCCTTCCATTCCAGCCCATTCCAATCATGGTCAACAGAACTTACTGAACTTTGTCATTCCAACCCATTCCAAACATGTTCAACAGAACATACTGAACTCTGCCACTCCAAATCATTCCAAACTTGTTCAACAGAACATACTGAACCCTTCCATTCCATCCCATTCCAATCATGGTCAACAGAACTTACTGAATTCTGCCATTCCAGCCCATTCCAAACATGGTCAACAGAACTTACTGAACTCTGCCATTCCAGCCCATTCCAAACATGGTCAACAGAACATAGTGAGCTCTGCCATTCCAAATCATTCCAAACTTGTTCAACAGAACATACTGAACTCTGCCATTCCAGCCCATTCCAAACATGGTCAACAGAACTTACTGAACTCTGCCATTCCAGCCCATTCCAAACATGGTCAACAGAACATACTGAGCTCTGCCATTCCAAATCATTCCAAACTTGTTCAACAGAGCTGTATGATTCCAGCTCATTCATATTTTTTTCATTTCATAATTCCAGTTTATTCCATTCTGATGAAGAACTAGAGGAACACAAACTGTGCAGCAGCAGATGAGCTACTGTCTCTGACTTTACATCTACAAGGTGGACCAGCAAGTAGTAGGAGTGTCTAATAGAGTGGACAGTGAGTGGACACAGTGTTTAAACACACCAGCAGCAGCACTGCTGTGTCTAATCCACTCACACCAGCATGTCAGTGTCAGTGCTGAGAATGACCCACCTCCCTAATAGTATCTGCTCTGTGGTGGTCCTGTGGGGGTCCTGATCATTAAAGAACAGAGTAATAAAGTATACAGAGAATCAGATGAACTGCAGTCTGTAAGTGGAGCTCCTGTATGGTCAGTGGAGCTGATACAATGGACTGTATGTGAGTGACCCTCACGACTGTTACAAATTTTCCACATTATCAAAAGAACAAGGAGGAATTGTTGGTTTCATGATGGAAGTGACAGCCGTGAATTTTGCCTGTAGGACAGGAAGCGAGCTCCAGGCCAGCGGTCAGGCAGTGACACTGGGTTCCTCCACTGAAGTCACTGATAAACCGATTGCATCAATGAGGGAATGAAATTGTGCAGTGCTGCATTAGCTGAGCTCAGTGTAGTATTTACTAACAGTGTGTAGTATTTACGAACAGGGTGTAGTATTTACTAACAGTGTGTAGTATTTACTAACAGGGTGTAGTTTACTAACAGGGTGTAGTATTTACTAACAGGGTGTAGTTTACTAACAGGGTGTAGTATTTACTAACAGTGTGTAGTATTTACTAACAGGGTGTAGTTTACTCACAGGGTGTAGTATTTACTAACAGGGTGTAGTATTTACTAACATGGTGTAGTTTACTCACAGGGTGTAGTATTTACTAACAGGGTGTAGTATTTACTAACAGGGTGTAGTTTACTCACAGGGTGTAGTATTTACTAACAGGGTGTAGTTTACAAACAGGGTGTAGTATTTACTAACAGGGTGTAGTATTTACTAACAGGGTGTAGTTTACTCACAGGGTGTAGTTTACTCACAGGGTGTAGTATTTACTAACAGGGTGTAGTATTTACTAACAGGGTGTAGTTTACTCACAGGGTGTAGTATTTACTAACAGGATGTAGTTTACTACCAGAGTGTAGTATTTACTAATAGGGTATAGTTTACTCACAGGGTGTAGTTTACTAACAGGGTGTAGTTTACTCACAGGGTGTAGTTTACTAACAGGGTGTAGTTTACTCACAGGGTGTAGTTTATTAACAGGGTGTAGTTTACTAACAGGGTGTGGTTTACTCACAGGGTGTAGTTTACTAACAGGGTGTAGTTTACTCACAGGTTGTAGTTTACTAACAGGGTGTAGTATTTACTAACAGGGTGTAGTTTACTAACAGGGTGTAGTTTACTAACAGGGTGTAGTATTTACTAACAGGGTGTAGTTTACTCACAGGGTGTAGTTTACTCACAGGGTGTAGTATTTACTCACAGGGTGTAGTTTACTCACAGGGTGTAGTTTACTCACAGGGTGTAGTATTTACTAACAGGGTGTAGTTTACTAACAGGGTGTAGTTTACTAACAGGGTGTAGTTTACTCACAGGGTGTAGTTTACTAACAGGGTGTAGTTTACTAACAGGGTGTAGTATTTACTAACAGGGTGTAGTTTACTAACAGGGTGTAGTTTACTAACAGGGTGTAGTATCTAAATGAGCTGACAGTGGTTGAATATGCTAAACGTTTTGTAGTGAATATCTTACCGGTAGGTAACGAGGAATTGGTCACATTGCTGATATGAAATGACATTGTTGAACCTAAATGACACGAGAAAGACGTTTAAATATGTATATATATCACCACCAACTTCACTACACGCTGAAAAACATGTATCTCCATCTTCTTTCCATTTTTCTACTTCATTTGATCACGACGGCTTCCGTTCACACTGTGTGAATACTTCATGATGAACTGACCAATAGAAATGCTCCAAAATAGCTTGGAAATAATTCTGGTTCCACTGACTTTTCTGTAAAATTATTATTATTATTTTGGAGATACTTGTTTTCCTTTGGACAGCGACGATATGCAGCGATATCAAGGTGCTACAAAAGGTTCTTTGCCGAGTGCCATAGGAGAACCACATTTGTTTCCCTAAAGAACCACATTTTCTTAAGTACTTTAAAAGGTTCAAAGATTATTAATGTAGTTTTTTTTTTATTTTAACTTTTAAAAGGTTCTTTACTCTCAAACAGGGTGTAGTTTACTCACAGGGTGTAGTATTTACTAACAGGGTGTAGTATTTACTAACAGGGTGTAGTTTACTCACAGGGTGTAGTTTATTAACAGGGTGTAGTTTACTAACAGGGTGTAGTTTACTCACAGGGTGTAGTTTACTAACAGGGTGTAGTTTACTCACAGGGTGTAGTATTTACTAACAGGGTGTAGTTTACTCACAGGGTGTAGTTTATTAACAGGGTGTAGTTTACTAACAGGGTGTAGTTTACTCACAGGGTGTAGTTTATTAACAGGGTGTAGTTTACTAACAGGGTGTAGTTTACTCACAGGGTGTGGTTTACTAACAGGGTGTAGTTTACTAACAGGGTGTAGTATTTACTAACAGGGTGTAGTTTACTCACAGGGTGTAGTTTATTAACAGGGTGTAGTTTACTCACAGGGTGTAGTTTATTAACAGGGTGTAGTTTACTAACAGGGTGTAGTTTACTCACAGGGTGTGGTTTACTAACAGGGTGTAGTTAACTAACAGGGTGTAGTATTTACTAACAGGGTGTAGTTTACTAACAGGGTGTAGTTTACTCACAGGGTGTAGTTTACTCACAGGGTGTAGTATTTACTAACAGGGTGTAGTTTACTAACAGGGTGTAGTATTTACTAACAGGGTGTAGTAAATACTAACAGGGTGTAGTTTACTAACAGGGTGTAGTTTACTCACAGGGTGTAGTTTACTAACAGGGTGTAGTTTACTTACAGGGTGTAGTTTATTAACAGGGTGTAGTTTACTAACAGGGTGTAGTATTTACTAACAGGGTGTAGTTTACTACCAGAGTGTAGTATTTACTAACAGGGTGTAGTTTACTCACAGGGTGTAGTTTACTCACAGGGTGTAGTTTATTAAAAGGGTGTAGTTTACTAACAGGGTGTAGTATTTACTAACAGGGTGTAGTTTACTAACAGGGTGTAGTTTACTCACAGGGTGTAGTTTACTAACAGGGTGTAGTTTACTAACAGGGTGTAGTTTACTCACAGGGTGTAGTTTACTAACAGGGTGTAGTTTACTCACAGGGTGTAGTATTTACTAACAGGGTGTAGTATTTACTAACAGGGTGTAGTTTACTAACAGGGTGTAGTTTACTAACAGGGTGTAGTATCTAAATGAGCTGACAGTGGTTGAATATGCTAAACGTTTTGTAGTGAATATCTTACCGGTAGGTAACGAGGAATTGGTCACATTGCTGATATGAAATGACATTGTTGAACCTAAATGACACGAGAAAGACGTTTAAATATGTATATATATCACCACCAACTTCACTACACGCTGAAAAACATGTATCTCCATCTTCTTTCCATTTTTCTACTTCATTTGATCACGACGGCTTCCGTTCACACTGTGTGAATACTTCATGATGAACTGACCAATAGAAATGCTCCAAAATAGCTAGGAAATAATTCTGGTTCCACTGACTTTTCTGTAAAATTATTATTATTATTTTGGAGATACTTGTTTTCCTTTGGACAGCGACGATATGCAGCGATATCAAGGTGCTACAAAAGGTTCTTTGCCGAGTGCCATAGGAGAACCACATTTGTTTCCCTAAAGAACCACATTTTCTTAAGTACTTTAAAAGGTTCAAAGATTATTAATGTAGTTTTTTTTTATTTTAACTTTTAAAAGGTTCTTTACTCTCAAACAGGGTGTAGTTTACTCACAGGGTGTAGTTTATTAACAGGGTGTAGTTTACTAACAGGGTGTGGTTTACTCACAGGGTGTAGTTTACTAACAGGGTGTAGTTTACTCACAGGTTGTAGTTTACTAACAGGGTGTAGTATTTACTAACAGGGTGTAGTTTACTCACAGGGTGTAGTTTACTCACAGGGTGTAGTATTTACTAACAGGGTGTAGTTTACTCACAGGGTGTAGTTTACTAACAGGGTGTAGTATTTACTAACAGGGTGTAGTTTACTAACAGGGTGTAGTTTACTAACAGGGTGTAGTTTACTCACAGGGTGTAGTTTACTAACAGGGTGTAGTTTACTAACAGGGTGTAGTTTACTAACAGGGTGTAGTATTTACTAACAGGGTGTAGTTTACTAACAGGGTGTAGTTTACTAACAGGGTGTAGTATCTAAATGAGCTGACAGTGGTTGAATATGCTAAACGTTTTGTAGTGAATATCTTACCGGTAGGTAACGAGGAATTGGTCACATTGCTGATATGAAATGACATTGTTGAACCTAAATGACACGAGAAAGACGTTTAAATATGTATATATATCACCACCAACTTCACTACATGCTGAAAAACATGTATCTCCATCTTCTTTCCATTTTTCTACTTCATTTGATCACGACGGCTTCCGTTCACACTGTGTGAATACTTCATGATGAACTGACCCATAGAAATGCTCCAAAATAACTTGGAAATAATTCTGGTTCCACTGACTTTTCTGTAAAATTATTATTATTATTTTGGAGATACTTGTTTTCCTTTGGACAGCGACGATATGCAGCGATATCAAGGTGCTACAAAAGGTTCTTTGCCGAGTGCCATAGGAGAACCACATTTGTTTCCCTAAAGAACCACATTTTCTTAAGTACTTTAAAAGGTTCAAAGATTATTAATGTAGTTTTTTTTTAATTTTAACTTTTAAAAGGTTCTTTACTCTCAAACAGGGTGTAGTTTACTCACAGGGTGTAGTATTTACTAACAGGGTGTAGTATTTACTAACAGGGTGTAGTTTACTCACAGGGTGTAGTTTACTCACAGGGTGTAGTATTTACTAACAGGGTGTAGTTTACTAACAGGGTGTAGTATTTACTAACAGGGTGTAGTTTACTAACAGGGTGTAGTTTACTCACAGGGTGTAGTTTACTAACAGGGGTGTAGTTTACTCACAGGGTGTAGTTTATTAACAGGGTGTAGTTTACTAACAGGGTGTAGTATTTACTAACAGGGTGTAGTTTACTACCAGAGTGTAGTATTTACTAACAGGGTGTAGTTTATTAACAGGGTGTAGTTTACTAACAGGGTGTAGTTTACTAACAGGGTGTAGTTTACTAACAGGGTGTAGTTTACTCACAGGGTGTAGTTTACTAACAGGGTGTAGTTTACTCACAGGGTGTAGTTTATTAACAGGGTGTAGTTTACTAACAGGGTGTAGTATTTACTAACAGGGTGTAGTTTACTAACAGGGTGTAGTTTACTCACAGGGTGTAGTTTACTAACAGGGTGTAGTTTACTCACAGGGTGTAGTTTACTAACAGGGTGTAGTATTTACTAACAGGGTGTAGTTTACTAACAGGGTGTAGTATTTACTAACAGGGTGTAGTTTACTAACAGGGTGTAGTTTACTCACAGGGTGTAGTTTACTCACAGGGTGTAGTATTTACTAACAGGGTGTAGTTTACTAACAGGGTGTAGTTTACTAACAGGGTGTAGTTTATTAACAGGGTGTAGTTTACTAACAGGGTGTAGTTTACTCACAGGGTGTAGTATTTACTAACAGGGTGTAGTTTATTAACAGGGTGTAGTTTACTCACAGGGTGTGGTTTACTAACAGGGTGTAGTTTACTAACAGGGTGTAGTATTTACTAACAGGGTGTAGTATACTAACAGGGTGTAGTTTACTCACAGGGTGTAGTTTACTCACAGGGTGTAGTATTTACTAACAGGGTGTAGTTTACTAACAGGGTGTAGTTTACTAACAGGGTGTAGTATACTAACAGGGTGTAGTTTACTCACAGGGTGTAGTTTACTCACAGGGTGTAGTATTTACTAACAGGGTGTAGTTTACTAACAGGGTGTAGTTTACTAACAGGGTGTAGTATCTAAATGAGCTGACAGTGGTTGAATATGCTAAACGTTTTGTAGTGAATATCTTACCGGTAGGTAACGAGGAATTGGTCACATTGCTGATATGAAATGACATTGTTGAACCTAAATGACACGAGAAAGACGTTTAAATATGTATATATATCACCACCAACTTCACTACACGCTGAAAAACATGTATCTCCATCTTCTTTCCATTTTTCTACTTCATTTGATCACGACGGCTTCCGTTCACACTGTGTGAATACTTCATGATGAACTGACCCATAGAAATGCTCCAAAATAGCTAGGAAATAATTCTGGTTCCACTGACTTTTCTGTAAAATTATTATTATTATTTTGGAGATACTTGTTTTCCTTTGGACAGCGACGATATGCAGCGATATCAAGGTGCTACAAAAGGTTCTTTGCCGAGTGCCATAGGAGAACCACATTTGTTTCCCTAAAGAACCACATTTTCTTAAGTACTTTAAAAGGTTCAAAGATTATTAATGTAGTTTTTTTTTTATTTTAACTTTTAAAAGGTTCTTTACTCTCAAACAGGGTGTAGTTTACTCACAGGGTGTAGTATTTACTAACAGGGTGTAGTATTTACTAACAGGGTGTAGTTTACTCACAGGGTGTAGTTTACTCACAGGGTGTAGTATTTACTAACAGGGTGTAGTTTACTAACAGGGTGTAGTATTTACTAACAGGGTGTAGTTTACTAACAGGGTGTGGTTTACTAACAGGGTGTAGTTTACTAACAGGGTGTAGTATTTACTAACAGGGTGTAGTTTACTAACAGGGTGTAGTTTACTAACAGGTTGTGGTTTATTAACAGGGTGTAGTTTACTAACAGGGTGTAGTATTTACTAACAGGGTGTAGTTTACTAACAGGGTGTAGTATTTACTAACAGGGTGTAGTTTACTAACAGGGTGTAGTTTACTCACAGGGTGTAGTTTACTAACAGGGTGTAGTTTACTCACAGGGTGTAGTTTATTAACAGGGTGTAGTTTACTAACAGGGTGTAGTATTTACTAACAGGGTGTAGTTTACTAACAGGGTGTAGTTTACTCACAGGGTGTAGTTTACTAACAGGGTGTAGTTTACTCACAGGGTGTAGTTTACTAACAGGGTGTAGTATTTACTAACAGGGTGTAGTATTTACTAACAGGGTGTAGTTTACTAACAGGGTGTAGTTTACTCACAGGGTGTAGTTTACTAACAGGGTGTAGTTTACTCACAGGGTGTAGTTTACTAACAGGGTGTAGTATTTACTAACAGGGTGTAGTTTACTAACAGGGTGTAGTATTTACTAACAGGGTGTAGTTTACTAACAGGGTGTAGTATTTACTAACAGGGTGTAGTTTACTCACAGGGTGTAGTTTACTAACAGGGTGTAGTTTACTCACAGGGTGTAGTTTACTAACAGGGTGTAGTATTTACTAACAGGGTGTAGTTTACTAACAGGGTGTAGTTTACTAACAGGGTGTAGTTTACTCACAGGGTGTAGTATTTACTAACAGGGTGTAGTTTACTAACAGGGTGTAGTTTATTAACAGGGTGTAGTTTACTAACAGGGTGTAGTTTACTCACAGGGTGTAGTTTACTCACAGGGTGTAGTATTTACTAACAGGGTGTAGTTTATTAACAGGGTGTAGTTTACTCACAGGGTGTGGTTTACTAACAGGGTGTAGTTTACTAACAGGGTGTAGTATTTACTAACAGGGTGTAGTATACTAACAGGGTGTAGTTTACTCACAGGGTGTAGTTTACTCACAGGGTGTAGTATTTACTAACAGGGTGTAGTTTACTAACAGGGTGTAGTTTACTAACAGGGTGTAGTTTATTAACAGGGTGTAGTATCTAAATGAGCTGACAGTGGTTGAATATGCTAAACGTTTTGTAGTGAATATCTTACCGGTAGGTAACGAGGAATTGGTCACATTGCTGATATGAAATGACATTGTTGAACCTAAATGACACGAGAAAGACGTTTAAATATGTATATATATCACCACCAACTTCACTACACGCTGAAAAACATGTATCTCCATCTTCTTTCCATTTTTCTACTTCATTTGATCACGACGGCTTCCGTTCACTTTGTGTGAATACTTCATGATGAACTGACCAATAGAAATGCTCCAAAATAGCTAGGAAATAATTCTGGTTCCACTGACTTTTCTGTAAAATTATTATTATTATTTTGGAGATACTTGTTTTCCTTTGGACAGCGACGATATGCAGCGATATCAAGGTGCTACAAAAGGTTCTTTGCCGAGTGCCATAGGAGAACCACATTTGTTTCCCTAAAGAACCACATTTTCTTAAGTACTTTAAAAGGTTCAAAGATTATTAATGTAGTTTTTTTTTTATTTTAACTTTTAAAAGGTTCTTTACTCTCAAACAGGGTGTAGTTTACTCACAGGGTGTAGTATTTACTAACAGGGTGTAGTATTTACTAACAGGGTGTAGTTTACTCACAGGGTGTAGTTTACTCACAGGGTGTAGTATTTACTAACAGGGTGTAGTTTACTAACAGGGTGTAGTATTTACTAACAGGGTGTAGTTTACTAACAGGGTGTGGTTTACTAACAGGGTGTAGTTTACTAACAGGGTGTAGTATTTACTAACAGGGTGTAGTTTACTAACAGGGTGTAGTTTACTAACAGGTTGTGGTTTATTAACAGGGTGTAGTTTACTAACAGGGTGTAGTATTTACTAACAGGGTGTAGTTTACTAACAGGGTGTAGTATTTACTAACAGGGTGTAGTTTACTAACAGGGTGTAGTTTACTCACAGGGTGTAGTTTACTAACAGGGTGTAGTTTACTCACAGGGTGTAGTTTATTAACAGGGTGTAGTTTACTAACAGGGTGTAGTATTTACTAACAGGGTGTAGTTTACTAACAGGGTGTAGTTTACTCACAGGGTGTAGTTTACTAACAGGGTGTAGTTTACTCACAGGGTGTAGTATTTACTAACAGGGTGTAGTTTACTAACAGGGTGTAGTTTACTCACAGGGTGTAGTTTACTCACAGGGTGTAGTATTTACTAACAGGGTGTAGTTTACTAACAGGGTGTAGTTTACTAACAGGGTGTAGTTTACTCACAGGGTGTAGTTTATTAACAGGGTGTAGTTTACTAACAGGGTGTAGTTTACTAACAGGGTGTAGTTTACTCACAGGGTGTAGTTTACTAACAGGGTGTAGTTTACTCACAGGGTGTAGTTTATTAACAGGGTGTAGTTTACTAACAGGGTGTAGTTTACTCACAGGGTGTAGTTTACTAACAGGGTGTAGTTTACTCACAGGGTGTAGTATTTACTAACAGGGTGTAGTTTATTAACAGGGTGTAGTTTACTCACAGGGTGTGGTTTACTAACAGGGTGTAGTTTACTAACAGGGTGTAGTATTTACTAACAGGGTGTAGTTTACTGACAGGGTGTAGTTTACTCACAGGGTGTAGTTTACTCACAGGGTGTAGTATTTACTAACAGGGTGTAGTTTACTACCAGAGTGTAGTATTTACTAACAGGGTGTAGTTTACTCACAGGGTGTAGTTTACTGACAGGGTGTAGTTTATTAACAGGGTGTAGTTTACTAACAGGGTGTAGTTTACTCACAGGGTGTAGTTTACTAACAGGGTGTAGTATTTAATAACAGGGTGTAGTTTACTAACAGGGTGTAGTTTACTAACAGGGTGTAGTATTTACTAACAGGGTGTAGTTTACTAACAGGGTGTAGTTTACTAACAGGGTGTAGTTTACTCACAGGGTGTAGTATTTACTAACAGGGTGTAGTTTACTAACAGGGTGTAGTTTACTAACAGGGTGTAGTTTACTCACAGGGTGTAGTTTATTAACAGGGTGTAGTTTACTCACAGGGTGTAGTTTACTAACAGGGTGTAGTTTACTCACAGGGTGTAGTATTTACTAACAGGGTGTAGTTTACTAACAGGGTGTAGTTTACTCACAGGGTGTAGTTTACTAACAGGGTGTAGTATTTACTAACAGGGTGTAGTTTACTACCAGAGTGTAGTATTTACTAACAGGGTGTAGTTTACTCACAGGGTGTAGTTTACTGACAGGGTGTAGTTTATTAACAGGGTGTAGTTTACTAACAGGGTGTAGTTTACTCACAGGGTGTAGTTTACTAACAGGGTGTAGTATTTACTAACAGGGTGTAGTTTACTCACAGGGTGTAGTTTACTCACAGGGTGTAGTATTTACTAACAGGGTGTAGTTTACTAACAGGGTGTAGTATTTACTAACAGGGTGTAGTTTACTCACAGGGTGTAGTATTTACTAACAGGGTGTAGTTTACTAACAGGGTGTAGTATTTACTAACAGGGTGTAGTTTACTAACAGGGTGTAGTTTACTCACAGGGTGTAGTATTTACTAACAGGGTGTAGTTTACTAACAGGGTGTAGTATTTACTAACAGGGTGTAGTTTACTAACAGGGTGTAGTTTACTAACAGGGTGTAGTATTTACTAACAGGGTGTAGTTTACTAACAGGGTGTAGTTTACTAACAGGGTGTAGTATTTACTAACAGGGTGTAGTATTTACTAACAGGGTGTAGTTTACTAACAGGGTGTAGTATTTACTAACAGGGTGTAGTTTACTAACAGGGTGTAGTATTTACTAACAGGGTGTAGTTTACTAACAGGGTGTAGTTTACTAACAGGGTGTAGTATTTACTAACAGGGTGTAGTTTACTAACAGGGTGTAGTATTTACTAACAGGGTGTAGTTTACTAACAGGGTGTAGTTTACTCACAGGGTGTAGTTTACTAACAGGGTGTAGTTTACTCACAGGGTGTAGTTTATTAACAGGGTGTAGTTTACTAACAGGGTGTAGTATTTACTAACAGGGTGTAGTTTACTAACAGGGTGTAGTTTACTCACAGGGTGTAGTTTACTAACAGGGTGTAGTTTACTCACAGGGTGTAGTATTTACTAACAGGGTGTAGTTTACTAACAGGGTGTAGTTTACTCACAGGGTGTAGTTTACTCACAGGGTGTAGTATTTACTAACAGGGTGTAGTTTACTAACAGGGTGTAGTTTACTAACAGGGTGTAGTTTACTCACAGGGTGTAGTTTACTAACAGGGTGTAGTTTACTCACAGGGTGTAGTTTACTCACAGGGTGTAGTTTACTAACAGGGTGTAGTTTACTCACAGGGTGTAGTATTTACTAACAGGGTGTAGTTTATTAACAGGGTGTAGTTTACTCACAGGGTGTGGTTTACTAACAGGGTGTAGTTTACTAACAGGGTGTAGTATTTACTAACAGGGTGTAGTTTACTAACAGGGTGTAGTATTTACTAACAGGGTGTAGTTTACTAACAGGGTGTAGTTTACTAACAGGGTGTAGTATTTACTAACAGGGTGTAGTTTACTAACAGGGTGTAGTTTATTATCAGGGTGTAGTATCTAAATGAGCTGACAGTGGTTGAATATGCTAAACGTTTTGTAGTGAATATCTTACCGGTAGGTAACGAGGAATTGGTCACATTGCTGATATGAAATGACATTGTTGAACCTAAATGACACGAGAAAGACGTTTAAATATGTATATATATCACCACCAACTTCACTACACGCTGAAAAACATGTATCTCCATCTTCTTTCCATTTTTCTACTTCATTTGATCACGACGGCTTCCGTTCACTTTGTGTGAATACTTCATGATGAACTGACCAATAGAAATGCTCCAAAATAGCTAGGAAATAATTCTGGTTCCACTGACTTTTCTGTAAAATTATTATTATTATTTTGGAGATACTTGTTTTCCTTTGGACAGCGACGATATGCAGCGATATCAAGGTGCTACAAAAGGTTCTTTGCCGAGTGCCATAGGAGAACCACATTTGTTTCCCTAAAGAACCACATTTTCTTAAGTACTTTAAAAGGTTCAAAGATTATTAATGTAGTTTTTTTTTTATTTTAACCTTTAAAAGGTTCTTTACTCTCAAACAGGTGTAAAAACAGATCTCCAGAGTACCAACCACTGAAATGTTCTTTAGGGAACCGATGGTTCTTCTATAGCACTACGCAAAGAACCCTTTGCCATTTTTATTGTTGAGTGTTTATGCGACACCCTCGCTATTGTTTGGCGGTTTGATGGTTTTTCACTAGGGGGACTCAAGAACATCTTTTTTTATTAGTGCATTTACATGAAGTTAATAATCAGATCCACATCTGCGGTCGTCTGATTAATCTAATTACAAGATCTAATGAAGACTGCTGTAGACACTTCCTCTGATTTCATAGATCAGCCCACAAATCTGATTACGAGATCTGAAGAAGAGAGCTGTAGACGCTTACTCAGATTTCTTACATCAGCCCTCAAATCTGATTACGAGATCTGAAGAAGAGAGCTGTAGACGCTTACTCAGATTTCTTACATCAGCCCTCAAATCTGATTACGAGATCTGAAGAAGAGAGCTGTAGATGCGTACTCAGATTTCTTACATCAGCCCACAAATCTGATTACGAGATCTGAAGAAGAGAGCTGTAGACGCTTACTCAGATTTCTTACATCAGCCCACAAATCTGATTACGAGATCTGAAGAAGAGAGCTGTAGATGCTTACTCAGATTTCTTACATCAGCCCACAAATCTGATTACGAGATCTGAAGAAGAGAGCTGTAGACGCTTACTCAGATTTCTTACATCAGCCCTCAAATCTGATTACGAGATCTGAAGAAGAGAGCTGTAGATGCGTACTCAGATTTCTTACATCAGCCCACAAATCTGATTACGAGATCTGATGAAGAGAGCTGTAGACGCTTACTCAGATTTCTTATATCAGCCAACAAATCTGATTACGAGACCTGAAGAAGAGAGCTGTAGACGCTTACTCAGATTTCTTATATCAGCCCACAAATCTGATTACGAGACCTGAAGAAGAGAGCTGTAGACGGTTACTCAGATTTCTTATATCAGCCAACAAATCTGATTACGAGACCTGAAGAAGAGAGCTGTAGACGCTTACTCAGATTTCTTATATCAGCCCACAAATCTGATTACGAGATCTGAAGAAGAGAGCTGTAGACGCTTACTCAGATTTCTTACATCAGCCCACAAATCTGATTACGAGATCTGAAGAAGAGAGCTGTAGACGCTTACTCAGATTTCTTACATCAGCCCTCAATTCTGATTACGAGATCTGAAGAAGAGAGCTGTAGATGCGTACTCAGATTTCTTACATCAGCCCACAAATCTGATTACAAGATCTGATGAAGAGAGCTGTAGACGCTTACTCAGATTTCTTATATCAGCCCACAAATCTGATTATGAGATATGAAGAAGAGAGCTGTAGACGGTTACTCAGATTTCTTATATCAGCCAACAAATCTGATTACGAGACCTGAAGAAGAGAGCTGTAGACGCTTACTCAGATTTCTTATATCAGCCCACAAATCTGATTACGAGACCTGAAGAAGAGAGCTGTAGACGCTTACTCAGATTTCTTATATCAGCCCACAAATCTGATTATGAGATATGATGAAGAGAGCTGTAGACGCTGGCTCTAACTTTCCCCATTATCTAGTAACTCTGACTAAATTTGATTTTCTCAAATTATCGGATTATTAAGTGCATCAGATTATTATGTGCATGTAAACATACTCACTGAAACAGAGGATACTGGCATAAAACCAGCAGCATAAACAAATCACAGTCGCTTCTTAATTAATTTAGTTTTGATAATATGCCATTTTTATTTTATGATATAAAAGTATCATATAGAATAAACGTGGAAGAGAAAGTTGTGTTGGGGGTCACATGGACGGTAATGTAATCAATAATATGTTAACAAAAAGTAACGTGGGTAACACTCAGTTTATCAATAATATCAGGGGAAGCACTTACTGCTAGTTTGTGGATGGAACCACCTAAATTCCATGCTACCTTAAATAATCTGCTGCCTTAAATTTAAAGACACCTGAAATTCCCTCCCACCTTACATAAACAAATAAATAAACATGTGGTGAGAGTCAGTCATCAGAGACCTTAAATTCCCTGCCACCTTAAATAAACTGCTACCATAATTCATTGACATCTTTCTTTAACTACTACCTTTAATTCTATACTACCTTAAATAAACTGCAACCTTAAATTCCACGCCACGTTACCTTCAATACATCTTAAATTCTATACCATCTTAAATGCACTGTCACCTAAAATTCCCTGCCAACTTAAATAAACTGCTACTTTTAATGTATTGACACCTTAATTTAACTGCCACCTTAAAACCCCCTAATTAATTTAGTGTTGTTAATATGTAATTTTTGTTTAATCCTTTAACATAAAAATATAATATAGATAAACGTGGAAGAGGAAGTTGTGTTGGGGGTCACATGGACGGTCATGTAATCATTAATATGTTAACAAAAAGTAACGTGGGTAACGATCAGTTCATCAATAATATCAGGGGAAGCACTTACTGCTAGTTTGTGGATGGGGAGTGGACGATAGAGTTGATGGATCTTAAAACAAACAAACAAATAAACATGTAGTGAGAGTCAGTCATCAGTGGGTTTGACGTGAATTTAGTAAATTTCTATAAATCAAAGTTTTGTGTGATTACATGCGATTATTTTATTACAGGTATAAAATCAGTCTCCACTCAAAAACTCTGTGGGTGCTTTACTGACACGACAGCTGCTGAAAGTGATTATATAGTCTAATAATTATATATCCTACCGTGAGATGTGGGTGGGTCTGTCGTGTGGTTAACCTGTGATGGTGGCGCACCTGAATGACATAAGAAAAACGTTTACATATGACCGTATACTGTTATTAACACAAACATATGAGTCGTTTTACTACACATTCTTATAAAAACCAACTAAAACACTACAAAAAGATTTTTTTACTGTGTATTAATCTAGTAAATCAAAGTAAATCAAATTTCTGTGTGATGACGTGATTATTTTATTACAAGTATAAAATCAGTCTCCACTCAGAGGGTGCTTCACTGACACGACAGCTGCTAAAAGTGATCATATATTCTAACTAGAAAGGGAAAGTTTGTGAATGAACTTTAAGTTGGGTTGAAAAAGCCTGCTGATAAAAACCAAAGTTTTGTTTAAAAACTGCTTGATGGCTGGATGTCCCCCTTGGTTGCGATGCGGTTGCACTGACACCTTAAATTCCTTGCTACCTTAAATTTATTGACACTTTTAATTAACTGCTACCTTCCAAGTCCATGCCACCGTAAATGCACTACCATGTTAAATTTATAGTTACATTAACTGGACTTTCACATTAAATTCCCCGACACCTTAAATTAACTGGTTCTTTAAAAATCCATGTCTTAAAAGCACTGTTCCTGCTATTATTGTTGTGTCTTAGTGTGTGAGTGTTTGAGTTTGTGTGTAATGTTTAATGATTCATGCCACCTTAAGTTTCCTACCACCTTAAAAACACTGTTGCAAAACCCCTTAATTAATTTAGTGTCAGTAATGTAATTTTTATTCAATAATTTAACATAAAAGTATCATATAGACTAAACGTGGAAGAGAAAGTTGTGTTGGGGGTCACATGGACGGTAATGTAATCAATAATATGTTAACAAAAAGTAACGTGGGTAACACTCAGTTTATCAATAATATCAGGGGAAGCACTTACTGCTAGTTTGTGGACGGAGAGTGGACGATAGAGTTGATGGATCTTAAAACAAACAAATAAATAAACATGTGGTGAGTCAGTCATCAGAGACCTTAAATTCCCTGCCACCTTAAATAAACTGCTACCATAATTCATTGACATCTTTCTTTAACTACCACCTTTAATTCTATACTACCTTAAATAAATTGCAACCTTAAATTCCACGCCACGTTACCTTCGATACATCTTAAATTCCATACCATCTTAAAAGCACTGTCACCTAAAATTCCCTGCCAACTTAAATAAACTGCTACTTTTAATGTATTGACACCTTAATTTAACTGCCACCTTAAAACCCCTTAATTAATTTAGTGTTGTTAATATGTAATTTTTGTTTAATCCTTTAACATAAAAGTATAATATAGATAAACGTGGAAGAGGAAGTTGTGTTGGGGGTCACATGGACGGTCATGTAATCATTAATATGTTAACAAAAAGTAACGTGGGTAACGATCAGTTCATCAATAATATCAGGGTATCAGGTATAAAATCAGTCTCCACTCAAAAACTCTGTGGGTGCTTCACCGACACGACAGCTGCTGAAAGTGATTATATAGTCTAATAATTATATATCCTACCGTGAGATGTGGGTGGGTTTGTCGTGTGGTTAACCTGTGATGGTGGCGCACCTGAATGACATAAGAAAAACGTTTACATATGACCGTATACTGTTATTAACACAAACATATGAGTCGTTTTACTACACGTTCTTATAAAAACCAACTAAAACACTACAAAAAGATTTTTGAAACGTGTGGATGTAGGTATTGTGAGACTCAGCTGTCGGCAGTTTCCTCTCTTTCAATAAGTGTATTTACATGTACTTAATAATCTAATAACTGAAGATCAGTCTGCCATGACTGGTGATCAGCCCATCAGTCCCATATGTCCAAGTACACGCTGCTCAGTTTTATTCATGCTGTGCAAGATGACCCACATTGTACAACAGCAGCCTCACACACACACACAGACTTACACACACATCATCAGTGTGTAAGTTCTTCACAGTGAGTGAAAAAGATAACCAGTTAGGTTAGGCAAGAGGCTAAAGCTAACGAGAGTCAGACGCCAGCCAGAAGCTTCCGCTCTCTTCCAGCAGTGAAAAGTCCTCATGAGTAAAATCCCGGACTGGTATGAAGGAGAAACCAGCCGAGGACGTCGAGCCGATTCCGACTGACAGTCTGACGTGAGCTGGATGTCAGTGCTGAGTGGGGGTGACAGTTCAGGAGGGAATAGGTTCTTTGGTTCTCTGTGAGAAGGTCAAGGTATTGCTTACAGGATGTTCTTCAGCTTGCATTTCAGCCATTATTAGTTGGAAAAGTAAAAAAGGTTCTGCAGGAAACACTGATAAACACCATCAGCACCAACCTATTAACCGCAGTGTTACTATAGTAACTGTTCCGCAACTCCCTATTAAACACACAGTGTTACTATAGCAACTGTTCAGCAACACACTATCAACAACAGTGTTACTATAGTAACTGTTCAGCAACACACTATCAACAACAGTGTTACTATAGTAACTGTTCCACAACTCCCTATTAAACACACAGTGTTACTATAGCAACTGTTCAGCAACACACTATCAACAACAGTGTTACTATAGTAACTGTTCAGCAACTCCCTATTAACCAGAGTGTTACTATAGCAACTGTTCCGCAACTCCCTATTAATCACACAGTGTTACTATAGTAACTGTTCAGCAACTCACTCTTAACCAGAGCGTTACTATAGTAACTGTTCCGCAACTCCCTTTTAACCACACCGTGTTACTATAGTAACTGTTCAGCAACATCCTACTGTAAACATCATCAACACCACTGTAAACATCACCACCACCACTGTAAACACCATCACCACCACTGTAAACATCATCACCACCACTGTAAACATCACCACCACTGTAAACACCATCACCACCACTGTAAACATCTTCACCACCACTGTAAACATCACCACCACTGTAAACATCAATACCACTGTAAACATCATCACCAACACTGTAAATATCATCACCATTGAAAACACCATCACCACCACTGTAAACATCACGACCAGTGTAAACACCATCACCACCACTGTAAACACCATCACCACCACTGTAAACATCATCACCACCACTGTAAACATCACCACCACTGTGAACATCAATACCACTGAAAACACCACCACCACTGTAAACATCACCACCACTGTAAACATCACCACCACTGTAAACATCATCACCACCACTGTAAACACCATCACCACCACTGTAAACATCACCACCACCACTGTAAACATCATCACCACCACTGTAAACACCATCACCACCACTGTAAACATCACCACCACCACTGTAAACACCATCACCACCACTGTAAACATCACCACCACTGTAAACATCATCACCAACACTGTAAATATCATCAGTCCCATATGTCCAAGTACACGCTGCTCAGTTTTATTCATGCTGTGCAAGATGACCCACATTGCACAACAGCAGCCTCACACACACACACAGACTTACACACACATCATCAGTGTGTAAGTTCTTCACAGTGAGTGAAAAAGATAACCAGTTAGGTTAGGCAAGAGGCTAAAGCTAACGAGAGTCAGACGCCAGCCAGAAGCTTCCGCTCTTCCGCCAGCCAGAAACTTACCATTTGATGTAGCTGGAGTTGTGGAGGCTTGTGATGGTGGAAATGATGGACCTACAGTACACGAAACAGGATTCACAAACTCTGAAATCCCTGTATATGCATGCCATATGGCACTTTACCCAACACCCCCCACCCCCAGATCCAACACCCCCCCACCCCCACATCCAACACGCCTCCACCCCCAGATCCAACACGCCTCCACCCCCAGATACAACACCCACCAACTAATGAAATACGTTTTGGACTCTAGTCCTGTAAAGCTGAGCTCAGACAAAGTAAAGCCATGTGAAAGCCTCTCCTGTTGTGTACATACTATTTCTAAGAAAAACCACCAACCCAGTAATCTCCTGCGCCTCAAGCACTGTGGTCAGAGCTGCAGCAGCGACATTCACCAGGAACCCAAACATTCCTCTCTAAGATCTTCAATGATGTGGATTCAACTATTATCATATATCTTCAGTGTCCAATCGAAATGCTTTGCTTTTCCACATCATTGGCGTGTGACAGTTTTGTGCTGAATGGACAGAAATCTCCAAAACTGCCTGTAATAAAGTGTCTTACATTACATTTTCACTTTCTCCTGTAAACATAGTATTTTGGAGATACTCGTTTTTCTTTGGACAGCGCCCACTGGTTTTAGTCACTTTGACACATCATTAGATATAAAAGGCTATTATTTCCAGACAGTAATCTTTTTTACTCAGTAAACATTTTATTAATGAATATTAAACAGCATTAATAGAGTAAGTAGAGCTTTTATACTTTATTATTAAGTATTAATCAGTATTAATAGAGTAAGTAGAGCTTTTACACTTTATAATTAAACATTACACAGTATAAATAGAGTAAGTAGAGCTTTTACACTTTATTATTAAACATTAAACAGTATTAATAGAGTAAGTAGAGCTTTTACACTTTATTATTAAATATTAAACAGTATTAATAGAGTAAGTAGAGCTTTTACACTTTATTATTAAATATTAAACAGTAATAATAGAGTAAGTAGTGCTTTTACACTTTATTATTAAATATTAATCAGTATTAATAGAGTAAGTAGTGCTTTTACACTCTATTATTTAATATTAATCAGTATTAATAGAGTAAGTAGAGCTTTTATACTTTATTATTAAATATTAATCAGTATTAATAGAGTAAGTAGATTTTTTACACTTTATAATTAAACATTAAACAGTATAAATAGAGTAAGTAGAGCTTTTACACTTTATTATTAAACATTAAACAGTATTAATAGAGTAAGTAGAGCTTTTACACTTTATTATTAAATATTAAACAGTATTAATAGAGTAAGTAGAGCTTTTACACTTTATTATTAAATATTAAACAGTATTAATAGAGTAAGAAGAGCTTTTACACTTTATTATTAAATATTAAACAGTATTAATAGAGTAAGAAGAGCTTTTATACTTAATTGTTAAATATTAAACAGTATTAATAGAGTAAGTAGTGCTTTTACACTTTATTATTAAATATTAAACAGTATTAATAGAGTAAGAAGAGCTTTTATACTTAATTGTTAAATATTAAACAGTATTAATAAAGTAAGTAGAGCTTTTACACTTTATTATTAAATATTAATCAGTATTAATAGAGTAAGTAGTGCTTTTACACTTTATTATTAAATATTAAACAGTATTAATAGAGTAAGTAGTGCTTTTACACTTTATTATTAAATATTAAACAGTATTAATAGAGTAAGTAGTGCTTTTACACTTTATTATTAAATATTAAACAGTATTAATAGAGTAAGAAGAGCTTTTATACTTAATTGTTAAATATTAAACAGTATTAATAAAGTAAGTAGTGCTTTTACACTTTATTATTAAATATTAAACAGTATTAATAGAGTAAGTAGTGCTTTTACACTTTATTATTAAATATTAAACAGTATTAATAGAGTAAGTAGAGCTTTTACACTTTATTATTAAATATTAATCAGTATTAATAGAGTAAGTAGTGCTTTTACACTTTATTATTAAATATTAATCAGTATTAATAGAGTAAGTAGTGCTTTTACACTTTGTTATTAAATATTAATCAGTATTAATAGAGTGAGTAGTGCTTTTACACTTTATTATTAAATATTAATCAGTATTAATAGAGTAAGTAGAGCTTTTACACTTTATTATTAAATATAAAACAGTGTTAATAAAGTAGTGCTTTTACACTTTATTATTAAATACTAATCAGTATAAATAGAGTAAGTAGAGCTTTTACAGTTTTTTATTAAATATTAATCAGTATTAATAGAGTAAGTAGAGCTTTTACAGTTTTTTATTAAATATTAATCAGTATTAATAGAGTAAGTAGTGCTTTTACACTTTATTATTAAATATTAAACAGTATTAATAGAGTAAGTAGAGCTTTTACAGTTTTTTATTAAATATTAATCAGTATTAATAGAGTAAGTAGAGCTTTTACACTTTATTATTAAATATTAAACAGTATTAATAGAGTAAGTAGAGCTTTTACAGTTTTTTTATGAAATATTAATCAGTATTAATAGAGTAAGTAGAGCTTTTACATATGTCAGTGTGTTTATTTATTTATTTTATTTTGTTTATTTAATGAATGTGAATACTTCTGACTCCTTTGATTATAAATACAGGATTCATAGGAAATGTTATCGTATCTCCTTTATGTCTGATGCTGTTCATGTCTGATTATTATTAATGAACTGTCTGATGCTGCATTACAGGAGAACCACTATTAAAGTCTCCTAAGCCATCAACGGCAAGACATCATTGGAGGAATGATCTTTTCACTCAGGGCTCATCAGAAATAACACTGGACTCATTCAAGTAAACCCGGATCAACTTTCAGATGAGTTGAGTTACTTACCGCGTTCTGAAGGACAATCTGAGGAAAAAAGGAGAGAAAACAAGGTTTTCAAGGTTAAAGTCTTGAAAAAACTATAAATAGCAGATTGTTTATTAAGTTGTGAGATCCGTACCTGGAAGTTGTGTATTTTTAGACAAGTTATTATACTTTCTCTCAAACTCATCCAGGCTGATATATTCTGGAGGGTATGGAGAGCTGCAGTTATACGTTTGGCAGAAACTGATAAGACCAGTTTTATTTTTATGGTCATTTACTGGCTGACGAGACTGAAAAGACTGAGGAGACAGAGAAGGTGGAGAAGTGAGCACATAGTATCCACAACATGAAACAAACATATTTTTGAGTTAAGTGACTTTCAAGCATACTTACAAAATGACGTAGAATACAGAAATATGAAGTCATCAGAATAATCCTGGGATCTATTGTATTTGAACAATTAGAATTGTTATTCATTTTTTTCTGCATGTCTTCATCATAAAACTCCACATTTTCATTCCAGCTTGAACACAGCATGTTGACGATGGACAGAGCTGAATACTCTGTCTTAAAAACAGAAAAGATATGAATTATTCATTTGTGTACACACGATACCCAGCAGTCAGTAATTATAGCAGTTAAAACTAGCTATGAAATGAAATTAGTAGTAGCAATTCTATTTAAAACTTTCATTGTGGCTGGAAGGTTAATACAGTCTCCTCTTTTATCCTACCTTGAGTGGCTCAGAAGGATCTTGGAAAATTGGTAACTTAAACAAATGGTCCTTTAATAAATGTAATTCCTAGAAAGTAAAAAAATACACACAACACATGCAAATGTAACACCAGAGATCAACCATGAGGCAGACATGTAAACACCCACACAGATATATATCAATATAATATCAACAATCCACATACAAGATGATCGTGTTCCAAACGAAAGTTCTCACATGTGCGCGTTTGTAAAAACATAAATAGAAACGATAAACAACTTCTGGTTGTAAATCAAGTCTGAGGCTACAGCTCGTTCATAAACACACCAATAATTCAACCAAACAGACCCAACAAAGTTTCACTCCAAGTTTAAACTCCAAAACCCAGAGTGAAACTGAAGCAGAGAGTGAGCGCAGGGCTGAACGGTGGGATTTAATCCTGTGTATATGACCATAAATGCTAAAATCAGAGATATATGTTTTGTCACTGCCGTATGTCCCACTCTGGAAACTGTTATCAGTGATGTCTGCCTGAGAAACAGATGGCACTGTGTACCACCACTAGGCTCTAGAGTAGAGTAAAGTACCACCACTGGACACTGGAGTGGTGTAAAGTACGACCACTGGACTCTGGAGTGGTGTAAAGCTCCACCACTGGACTCTGGAGTGGTGTAAAGCTCCACCACTGGACACTGGAGTGGTGTAAAGCTCCACCACTGGACACTGGAGTGGTGTAAAGTTCTAGTAAAGGTGATTCAATGCTACAGCACACAAAGAAATTTTACAGCTCTATACGTCCAGTATCAGTTTGAAGAAGAACTTCTTCCTGTTCCAGCATCCATAAACACATGGTGTGAAGAGTTTGGTGTGGAGAAGCTCCAGCATCCTGACCTCCCACATGCTTTTTTTACTCTAAAACCCTGCGGGACGTCTTTCCAAAAAGGAGGAGGCAGTTACCGCCATGAACAAATGTTCGGCTCTATAATAACGATCATGATTTTGGAATGTAGGTGTGATGGTCTGGTGTCCACATAATTTTGGCCGTATAGTGTAATATTTTTGAAGATCAATAAAGAGATACTTACCACGTTATCTTTAAAAATCCTGCACGCTTCTCCACCGACACCGAGGCTCAAAAGAAATCCCTGTGAAAAGAGAGCACGGCTCAGTAGTCCCGTAAAAACAAAACCAAGTCGAAGCTACACAGTATGCATGCAAGCGCTCGAACATGCCAACTGCAGTCGCGTGATTGGTTCATTTAAGTGAAATTTTGGAGTGGTGTAAAGCTCCACCACTGGACTCTGGAGTGGTGTAAAGTACCACCACTGGACACTGGGGTGGTGTAAAGCTCCACCACTGGACACTGGAGTGGTGTAAAGTACCACCACTGGACACTGGGGTGGTGTAAAGTACCACCACTGGACTTTGGAGTGGTGTAAAGTACCACCACTGGACTCTGGAGTGGTGTAAAACTCCACCACTGGACTCTGGAGTGGTGTAAAGCTCCACCACTGGACACTGGAGTGGTGTAAAGTACCACCACTGGACTCTGGGGTGGTGTAAAGCTCCACCACTGGACACTGGAGTGGTGTAAAGTACCACCACTGGACACTGGGGTGGTGTAAAGTACCACCACTGGACTCTGGAGTGGTGTAAAGTACCACCACTGGACTCTGGAGTGGTGTAAAGTACCACCACTGGACTCTGGAGTGGTGTAAAACTCCACCACTGGACTCTGGAGTGGTGTAAAGCTCCACCACTGGACTCTGGAGTGGTGTAAAGTACCACCACTGGACTCTGGAGTGGTGTAAAGTACCACCACTGGACTCACATTTTTGCACATTTTCTGTTTTGTTATTTTACTCCAATATTTTACAATCATGAACATCATGAACAGTAACCGTGCTTAGTAAGCGTGTGAAGTGAATCTACCAGCAACATGTTGGAATGGAAATATTGGAAATAATAATTGAAAATAATGAAAATAATGGAAATACAAATAAATGAGTTAAATCAAACTGAATTCACTTCTAATCAGCGGACCAATATTATTATTATTATTAGAGTGAAAAACTTCAAACAAGCTTCTTTTTCTGTCGGCCGCTGCAGACTGACTATACGCCAAGGTCTATTTTTTTACTACTGCACTGTGGGAAGAGAGGAAGAAGGCGGAAGGAAAAATAGTTCCTGTACTACATCATTATTAGAGGCAGCAATTTGTTTTCTGTTCTGAGTTTTCATTGAGAGACAGGGTACACGTCCATCCACTACATAAACAAATGAGATCATTATTTTGGAGCCATGTTCGATTCCTAACAGTAAACAAAATGGATCGTAAGTATTTATATAAAGGCAGTCTGAAGGAGGAATCTGGGTTTGGAGGATGCATAGAGGAAATGCTACCTACTGGAATGCTACAGTAAACTTTGGTGGAGGGGGGATAATCATCTGGTGGGGTTTTGGGGGGTTTCTGGGCTCAGACCCTCAGTTCCAGTGAAGGGTGATGTTACTGCTACAGTAAAGTTTGGTGGAGGGAGGATAATGGGCTGTGGGGGTTCAGGTTTTGGGCTCGGACCCTCAATTCCAGTAAAGGGTGATGTTACTGCTACAGTAGAGTTTGGTGGAGGGGGGTAATGGTCTGGGGGGGTTTCAGGGTTTAGGCTCGAACCCTCAGTTCCAGTGAAGGGTGATGTTATTGCTATAGTAGAGTTTGGTGGAGGGGGAATAATGGTCTGTGGGGTTTCAGGGTTTGGGCTCGGACCCTCAGTTTCAGTGAAGGGTGATGTTACTGCTACAGTTAAGTTTGGTGGAGGGGGAATAATGGTCTGTGGGGTTTCAGGGTTTGGGCTGGGACCCTCAGTTCCAGTGAAGGGTGATGTTACTGCTACAGTAAAGTTTGGTGGAGGGGGAATAATAGTCTGTTGGGGGCTCAGGGTTTAGGCTTGGACCCTCAGTTCCAGCGAAGGGTGATGTTACTCCTACAGTAAACTTTAGTGGAGGGGGAATAATGGTCTGTGGGGGGCTCAGGGTTTAGACTCGGACCCTCAGTTCCAGTGAAGGGTGATGTTACTGCTACAGTAAAGTTTGGTGGAGGGAAGATAATGGTCTGTTGGGGGCTAAGGGTTTAGGCTTGGACCCTCAGTTCCAGCGAAGGGTGATGTTACTGCTATAGTATCATCCCTGTCCAAAAAAAACACTCCAAAACACAGTGTGAGCTAATGGAAAGCTACTCAGAGTTCAAATTAGAGGCAGTTCCATAAAGACAGGGTGCGAGGGATTTGGTGTCAGCAGGTCCTGTACAGAGTCCTGACCTCACCTTGCTGTTCGGGAGTTCAGGATGACTACAAAAACAAAGCTATTTATAGCACAACAAAGAAATATGTCCTGATCTTGACACATGCTGGCGCCACTAACACGGCGGAGCAGGAAGTGAGAGGAACGTGAGGCGTATGTGCGAGAGAGCCTGCGTGTAAACTCACAACCAAAAGAGTCCAGTAGGCCCACGCTTTGCAGCTCATTACGTCAACGTGGTAACCATCAATGCTCATGTCCTCATGTTCCTGTGTGCCTGCAGGGGGTGGTGGGGTGGGGGGGGAGAGATTCAGGTGATTAAACATGTTAACCTCTTCAAGAAAGCACAACAGTATTCATTACATAACAGTTTCTAAACGGGCACCAGGGTTCCAATCCAGGCTGAGGTTCTGTGTTAAAGTGTCTCAGTTCTGCAGAGCTCTGATCATAAAGTACACACAAACGCTGGGTTCCCTCAGATTAATACAGGGGATGAGCTGGAGCTGAGGGACAGGAGGAGAGCTTGAGCTGGGGGGCTGGAGTAAAGCTGGAGATGGGGAGGAGGAGGAGAGCTGGAGGACAGAAGGAGAGTTGAAGCTTTAGGATAGCAGGAGAGCTGGAGCTGGACAACAGGAGACGAACTGGAGCTGGAGGACAGAAGGAGAGCTGGAGCTGGAGGACAGAAGGAGAGCTGGAGCTGGGGTGCAGGAGTACAGCTGGAGCTTGGGGGGACAGAAAAAGAGCTGGAGCTGGAGGACAGAAGGAGAGCTGGAGCTGGAGGACAGAAGTAGAGCTGGAGCTGGAGCTGGAGGACAGAAGGAGAGCTGGAGCTGGAGGACAGAAGGAGAGCTGGAGCTGGAGGACAGAAGTAGAGCTGGAGCTGGAGCTGGGGTGCAGGAGTACAGCTGGAGCTTGGGGGGACAGGAGGAGAGCTGGAGCTGGAGGATAGAAGGAGAGGTAGAGCTGGAGGACAGAAGTAGCGCTGGAGCTTGAGGACAGAAGGAGAGCTGCAGCTGGTGTTCTATCTCCATCCTCCAGATGTTGATCTTCTGTGCAGCTTAAGGAACTCTGTGTTGTACTTGGCCACAGTGAGTTCTTGAGCAGACAGTCATATCTGCATGTAAACACCACCAGAGGTCAAGGGTTAAGTTTATCTGATCTCGATATCACTTACTGACGTGCTTTATAAAAAAATCCACTGAAATCCCAGCAGAACTGATCACACTGAGCAACACTGCTGGCTGTTTCCTGCAATCAGACGTGATCAGCGCTACAACCTCTCAGAACCTGAACCTGAATTACCTAAAATGAATGGTACTGGCACACAGCACAGAACATTCTGTCCCCAGAACTGTCCAAACCAGAATTCATCTACAGCACTGAGTTTACAGCACTGAGTTTACAGCACTGAGTTTTAGTCACTGGAGAACATTATTAAATATAAAAAGCAGGACAGGAAGTTTCTATTTACTCAGTAAACACTTTATTATTAAATATTAAACAGTATTAATAGAGTAAGTAGTGCTTTTACACTTTATTACTAAATATTAATCAGTATTAATAGATTAAGTAGAGCTTTTACACTTTATTATTAAATATTAAACAGTATTAATAGAGTAAGTAGTGCTTTTACACTTTATTACTAAATATTAATCAGTATTAATAGATTAAGTAGAGCTTTTACACTTTATTATTAAATATTAAACAGTATTAATAGAGTAAGTAGAGCTTTTACACTTTATTATTAAATATTAAACAGTATTAATCGAGTAAGTAGAGCTTTTACACTTTATTATTAAATATTAAACAGTTTTAATAGAGTAAGTAGTGCTTTTACACTTTATTATTAAATATTAAACAGTATTAATAGAGTAAGTAGAGCTTTTACACTTTATTATTAAATATTAAACAGTATTAATAGAGTAAGTAGTGCTTTTACACTTTATTATTAAATATTAAACAGTATTAATAGAGTAAGTAGTGCTTTTACACTTTATTATTAAATATTAAACAGTATTAATAGAGAAAGTAGAGCTTTTACACTTTATTATTAAATATTAATCAGTATTAATAGAGTAAGTAGTGCTTTTACACTTTATTACTAAATATTAAACAGTATTAATAGAGAAAGTAGAGCTTTTACACTTTATTATTAAATATTAAACAGTATTAATAGAGAAAGTAGAGCTTTTACACTTTATTATTAAATATTAATCAGTATTAATAGAGAAAGTAGAGCTTTTACACTTTATTATTAAATATTAATCAGTATTAATTGAGTAAGTAGAGCTTTTACACTTTATTATTAAATATTAAACAGTATTAATAGAGAAAGTAGTGCTTTTACACTTTATTATTAAATATTAAACAGTATTAATAGAGTAAGTAGTGCTTTTACACTTTATTATTAAATATTAAACAGTATTAATAGAGTAAGTAGAGCTTTTACACTTTATTATTAAATATTAATAATTTCCCAGTTAACAGTTCCCATCTAATACCTGCTTTGACTGCTCAGTACTTCATTAAATTATTGCTAAATCAAGATTTGCTGCTGAAGGAACTGAACACATGAACTGAACGTGCTGGGGTATTTAGATACATCACTTTCCTTTTCAGCTTTCAAATAAAAGTGTGTTGTGAGACTCACCCTGTTCTGTACTCTTAAGTGATAATACTTTTATTTCTACAGACGGCGCGTCCCTCAGTTCTATCTAAGCTGCTCGTTGGAGCTTCACTGTGTCGTCTTGTTGAGTCTGTTCGGCTCCAATTCGGCTGCTTTGCTGCTCGTACGTCTCGGTTTGGAACTTCAGTGTTTATTTTAGAGGAAACAGGAATTAAAAGTTAAGAATAGAGTTGGGCACACTCCAGTTCTCGTTCCAATAGATTCTGGACATACTAATGTCCACTGTTCCGTTCAGAGCTACTCATTACTTCTGCAGGTAAATCACTGCATTGTAATATAGCGCCCCTTCCAAAAGAACACATCTCCATGTTAGTTGGTTTTTATTTTTCTAGATCATTCAAACTCAAACTTCTGCCGTTTACTTTGTGTGAAAAGTTCATGATGAATGGACCAATAGAAATGCTCCAAAATAGCCTGGAATAAATTCTGGTTCCATTGATTTACATTGAAAGTAAAGAGAGTTTTTGTTCTCTCCTGTAAAGTTACTATTTTGAAGATTGTTTATCTTCTGTTCTCCTGCTTACAGAGGCTTCTATTATACGCTCTGTTCTGACGCATATGTTAGAGATGCTTGTGAAGGAGTTACATATTCCACTCCTATTAGTCAGCAAGCTGAAATCATTTACTCACCCACCAACTGTCTGTCCCTGCATGGCACTCGCTATATGTGTGAGTGTAACATGTTTAAAAAGTTATTATGCCTTTAAAATGGTAAATACAAACAATGATTGTATAAACAGACATCAAAGGAAATGATGAATGTCTTATTAATGCATTAGTAACATTATTAAACATTAAACTGTAATTCAGACTTGACTGGTTTTATTTGTTTTATTATTTATTTAACTGTGCAGTGAAACAGTGTCAGGAAGGATCAGATAATCTCGGAGTATGGAAATTTAAGTTTATTAATTAAACAGGGGCACGAGAGAGAGAGTGAAAGTTAAAAACCAGGCAGGGGTCAAACAGGGACAAAACAGAGTGATTAAAGAACAAACGAGAAATCAAGAACCAGAAAGAACACTCACATAGAGGACTCAGCAAAATCGAGACTGAGAAAGGAGATCAGAAGAGTCCGAACCAGGAAAACACACGAATCAGAAAACAAGCTTCAGATAAATCTTTGGTGAGACTCAGTAGTGAAAACCAGTAGTGAAGTCAGTCCGTCAGCTGGACTCATAGAACTCCGGCGACGCCGACCGGGCGCAATTATCTGACTGCTGCTCCACTGTTATATAATTCAGAGAAACACTAGGGGGCAGTGGAACACTCATATATATATATATATATATATATATATATATATATATATATATATATATATATATATATATATATACACACACTAGTGAACAGACACACTGGAGGGCAGTGAAACACTCATATATACACACACTAGAGAATAGACACACTAGGGGGCTGTGAAACACATACATATACATACACTAGTGAACAGACACACTCATGGGCAGTGGAACACTCATATATACACACTAGTGAACAGACACACTAGATGGCAGTGGAACACCCCCATAAATACACACATTAGTGAACAGGCACACTAGTGGGCAACAAAACACCCCCGTATATACAAACACTATTGAACAGACACACCAGGGGGCAGTGAAACACACATATACACCCACACACTCACTCTTGAACAGACACACCAGGGGGCAGTGAAACACACCCATATATACACACATTAGTGAACAGGCACACTAGTGGGCAGCGAAACACCCCCTTATTTACACACACTATTGAACAGACACACCAGGGGGCAGTGAAACACACATATACACACACACACACACTCACTGTTGAACAGACACACCAGGGGGCAGTGAAACACACATATACACACACACACACACACTCACTGTTGAACAGACACACTAGGGGGCAGTGAAACACACATATACACACACTATTGAACAGACACACTAGGGGGCAGTGAAACACATATACACACACTATTAAACAGACACACTATGGGGCAGTGAAACATACATATACACACACACTAGTGAACAGACACACTAGGGGGCAGTGAAACACACATATACACACACACTAGTGAACAGACACATTAGGGTGCAATGAAACATACATACACAGACACTAGTGAACAGACACACTCGTGGGCAGTGGAACACTCATATATACACACACTAGTGAACAGACACACTAGTGGACAGACATATTAGGGGGCAGTGAAACACACATACACACACACTAGTGAACAGACATATTAGGGGCAGTGAAACACACATACACACACACACTAGTGAACAGACACATTAGAGGCAGTGAAACACGCATACACACACACTAGGGGGCAGTGAAAAACACATACACACACTAGGGGGCAGTGGAACACTCATATATACACACACTAGTGAACAGACACACTAGTGGACAGACATATTAGGGGGCAGTGAAACACACATACACACACACTAGTGAACAGACATATTAGGGGCAGTGAAACACACATACACACACTAGGGGGCAGTGAAACACACATACACACACTAGGGGGCAGTGAAACACTCACTTACACACACTATTGAACAGACACACAAGGGGGCAGTGAAACACACATATACACACACACACACACACACTCACTGTTGAACAGACACACTAGGGGGCAGTGAAACACACATATACACACACTATTGAACAGACACACTAGGGGGCAGTGAAACACATATACACACACTATTAAACAGACACACTATGGGGCAGTGAAACATACATATACACACACACTAGTGAACAGACACACTAGGGGGCAGTGAAACACACATATACACACACACTAGTGAACAGACACATTAGGGTGCAATGAAACATACATACACAGACACTAGTGAACAGACACACTCGTGGGTAGTGGAACACTCATATATACACACACTAGTGAACAGACACACTAGTGGACAGACATATTAGGGGGCAGTGAAACACACATACACACACACTAGTGAACAGACATATTAGGGGCAGTGAAACACACATACACACACACACTAGTGAACAGACACATTAGAGGCAGTGAAACACGCATACACACACACTAGGGGGCAGTGAAAAACACATACACACACTAGGGGGCAGTGGAACACTCATATATATACACACACTAGTGAACAGACACACTAGTGGACAGACATATTAGGGGGCAGTGAAACACACATACACACACACTAGTGAACAGACATATTAGGAGCAGTGAAACACACATACACACACACTAGGGGGCAGTGAAACACACATACACACACTAGGGGGCAGTGAAACACTCACTTACACACACTATTGAACAGACACACAAGGGGCAGAGAAACTGTCATATATACACACACTAGTGAACAGACACACTAGGGGGCAGTGAAACACACATACATACACCCACTAGTGAACAGACACATTAGAGGCAGTGAAACACGCATACACACACACTAGGGGGCAGTGAAACACACATACACACACACTAGTGGCAGTGAAACACACATACAAACAAATTAGGGGGCAGTGAAACAAACACACACACTAGGGGGCAGTGAAACACATATATACACACACACTAGTGAACAGACACACTCTTGCTCAAGAGCACTTCAGTCGTGTCCTGTCAGTTCATGGGATCGAACCAGCGACCTTCCGGTCACAAGGCTGGTTCACTAACCTCCAGCACACGACTGCCCCTTATAACATTTATTAAAAGCTTATAAATGTTTAATAAATGCTCATAATGCAGTACAACACAGTGCAGGAGCAGCACTTAACCCAGGTGTTACATGTTCACTACACCTCAGTTCATGTTGGTTAGTCAACACAATGTGAAGTGTTACTGATGATTTGGACCAGTATTGTGAGTGTGTTGTTCACCAGCGTACACACCAGGGGCGTAGCTAGCCTTGTTAGGTGTGCTTAAACACCCCTAAATTGAGCCCCAGGACCCCTAAAGATTATAGTAGACTTTTTAACGTTAACTGACAAGCTCGACATGAGAGTATATAGAAAGTATATAGAGTATATAGAGAGAATATAGAGAATATAGAGAGTATATAGAGAAAATATAGAGAATATAGAGAGAATATAGAGAGTATATAGAGAAAATATAGAGAGAATATAGAGAATATAGAGAGTATATAGAGAGAATATAGAGAATATAGAGAGTATATAGAGAAAATATAGAGAGAATATAGAGAGAATATAGAGAGAATATAGAGAGTATATAAAGAGTATATAGAGAGTATATAGAGAAAATATAGAGAGAATATAGAGAGAATATAGAGAGTATATAAAGAGTATATAGAGAGTATATAGAGAAAATATAGAGAGAATATAGAGAGAATATAGAGAGAATATAGAGAGTATATAGAGAGTATATAGAAAGTATATAGAAAGTATATAGAGAGAATATAGAGAGAATATAGAGAGTATATAGAAAGTATATAGAGAGAATATAGAGAGAATATAGAGAGAATATAGAAAGTATATAGAGAGAATATAGAGAGTATATAGAGAGAATATAGAGAGAATATAGAGAAAATATAGAGAGAATATAGAGAGTATATAGAAAGTATATAGAGAGAATATAGAGAGAATATAGAGAGTATATAGAGAGTATATAGAAAGTATATAGAGAGAATATAGAGAGAAAATAGAGAGAATATAGAAAGTATATAGAGAGAATATAGAGAGAATATAGAGAAAATATAGAGAGAATATAGAGAGTATATAGAAAGTATATAGAGAGAATATAGAGAGTATATAGAGAGAATATAGAGAGAATATAGAGAGTATATAGAAAGTATATAGAGTATATAGAGAGAATATAGAGAGAATATAGAAAGTATATAGAGTATATAGAGAGAATATAGAGAGAATATAGAGAAAATATAGAGAGAATATAGAGAGTATATAGAAAGTATATAGAGAGAATATAGAGAGTATATAGAGAGAATATAGAGAGAATATAGAGAGTATATAGAAAGTATATAGAGTATATAGAGAGAATATAGAGAGAATATAGAAAGTATATAGAGTATATAGAGAGAATATAGAGAGTATATAGAGAGAATATAGAGAGAATATAGAGAGAATATAGAGAGTATATAGAAAGTATATAGAGTATATAGAGAGAATATAGAGAGTATATAGAAAGTATATAGAGTATATAGAGAGAATATAGAGAGAATATAGAGAGTGTATAGAGAGAATATAGAGAGAATATAGAGAGAATATAGAGAGAATATAGAGAATATAGAGAGAATATAGAGAGTGTATAGAGAGAATATAGAGAGAATATAGAGAGAATATAGAGCGTATATAGAGAATATAGAGAGAATATAGAGAGTGTATAGAGAGAATATAGAGAGAATATAGAAAGAATATAGAGCGTATATAGAGAATATAGAGAGAATATAGAGAGAATATAGAGAGAATATAGAGAGTATATAGAGAGAATATAGAGTGTATATAGAAAGTATATAGAGTATATAGAGAGAATATAGAGAGAATATAGAGAGTATATAGAGTATATAGAGAGAATATAGAGTGTATATAGAAAGTATATAGAGTATATAGAGAGAATATAGAGAGAATATAGAGAGTATATAGAGATTATAGAGAGAATATAGAGAGAATATAGAGCATATATAGAGAATATAGAGAGAATATAGAGAGAATATAGAGAGAATATAGAGAGAATATAGAGAATATAGAGAGAATATAGAGAGAATATAGAGAGTGTATAGAGAGAATATAGAGAGAATATAGAGAGAATATAGAGAGTGTATAGAGAGAATATAGAGAGAATATAGAGAGAATATAGAGAATATAGAGAGAATATAGAGTATATAGAAAGTATATAGAGTATATAGAGAGAATATAGAGAGTGTATAGAGAGAATATAGAGAGAATATAGAGAGAATATAGAGAGTGTATAGAGAGAATATAGAGAGAATATAGAGAGAATATAGAGAGAATATAGAGAGTGTATAGAGAGAATATAGAGAGAATATAGAGAGAATATAGAGAGTGTATAGAGAGAATATAGAGAGAATATAGAGAGAATATAGAGCGTATATAGAGAATATAGAGAATATAGAGAGTATATAGAGAGTATATAGAGAGAATATAGAGAGAATATAGAGAGTATATAGAAAGTATATAGAGTATATAGAGAGAATATAGAGAGAATATAGAGAGTATATAGAAAGTATATAGAGTATATAGAGAGAATATAGAGAGTATATAAAAAGTATATAGAGTATATAGAGAGAATATAGAGAGTATATAGAAAGTATATAGAGTATATAGAGAGAATATAGACAGAATATAGAGAGTATATAGAGAGTATATAGTAAGTATATAGAGTATATAGAGAGTATATAGAGAGTATATAGAGAGTATATAGTAAGTATATAGAGTATATAGAGAGAATATAGAGAGAATATAGAGTATATAGAGAGTATATAGTAAGTATATAGAGTATATAGAGAGAATATAGAGAGAATATAGAGTATATAGAGAGTATATAGTAAGTATATAGAGTATATAGAGAGAATATAGAGAGTATATAGAGAGTATATAGAGAGTATATAGAGAGTATATAGAAGATATATAGAGGATATAGAGAGAATATAGAGAGTATATAGAGAGTATATAGAGAGTATATAGTAAGTATATAGAGTATATAGAGAGAATATAGAGAGTATATAGAGAGAATATAGAGAGTATATAGAGAGTATATAGAGAGTATATAGAGAGTATATAGTAAGTATATAGAGTATATAGAGAGAATATAGAGAGTATATAGAGAGTATATAGAGAGTATATAGAGAGTATATAGTAAGTATATAGAGTATATAGAGAGAATATAGAGAGTATATAGAGAGTATATAGAGAGTATATGGAGAGTATATAGAGGATATATAGAGAGTATATAGAAGATATATAGAGGATATAGAGTATATAGAGAGATATAGAGAGTATATAGAGAGTATATAGAGAGTATATAGAGAGTATATAGTGAAGTATATAGAGAGAATATAGAGAGTATATAGAGAGTATATAGAGAGTATATAGAGAGTATATAGTAAGTATATAGAGTATATAGAGAATATAGAAGTATATAGAGTATATAGAGAGTATATAGTAAGTATATAGAGTATATAGAGAGTATATAGAGAGTATATAGAGAGTATATAGTAAGTATATAGAGTATATAGAGATATAGAGAGTATATAGAGAGTATATAGTAAGTATATAGAGTATATAGAGAGAATATAGAGAGTATATAGAGAGTATATAGCAAGTATATAGAGTATATAGAGAGTATATAGAGAGTATATAGAGAGTATATAGAGAGTATATAGAGAGTATATAGTAAGTATATAGAGTATATAGAGAGAATATAGAGAGTATATAGAGAGTATATAGCAAGTATATAGAGTATATAGAGAGTATATAGAGAGTATATAGAGAGTATATAGAGAGTATATAGAGAGTATATAGTAAGTATATAGAGTATATAGAGAGAATATAGAGAGTATATAGAGAGTATATAGTAAGTATATAGAGTATAATGCTGCAGGTGGTGTGTTTACTGTTTATAAAGGAGAGAGAAGCTGTAGCTGCTGTGCTGGTGGTTAGTCTGTGTGTTATTAAAGTTAAGGTATAGAGTAGAGCTGTCTGTTTGTGTATTAGATCATTATTGATACAGAATGATCAGATATGAAGGTCCAAGTGAGAGAGTAAGGCTGACATGATCTTGATCATATGCCCAGAATCTGTTGATAATGGTAATAATATTGATGACTGATTATTAGAATTGGTGTGTCTGATTAAATTATTGACACACTCACTTCAAGTCTCATGCCCTGAATTTCTCTCGTTCTCGTCTGGTCACCCTGTATCCCACAGGGCTATCATATTATCATATTGTACTTTTACTAACTAAGTTTTTTTATGAGCTGCTCTTATTCGGGAGCTCAGCGCTGCTAACCCTCTAAGCCTACAGTCACGCTGCCACACGCTGTGAAGAAGTGTATCAGTTGTGTGAATACCTGAATACCTGAGGAGCAGCGTGTTTTTGTTCTGGCAGCAGTTGCTAGTCTGTCCTTCTTCAGTCTTACAGAACGAAACATCAGAAACACGCTTACACGCCGCGCCTGAGCAGCAGCAGCAGTGAGTCGCTGTCCAGCTGGTTTATATGAGCTGTGTTTTACGTCCAGAAGATTCTTCTGAGGGAGATCCCAAAATAGAAACCTGAGCGTGCGGAGGGATTCCCCACAAGCTGTACAAAGATGTCCAGCCATTTTTCTTTATTATTTTATTATTTTATTTGTATATTTTTTATGTATTTTATTAATGTTATTTTTTAATTTTTTTTCGTTATAATATCTTTTTTCCTCTTAAATTTCTTTTGAACCTAAATTTATTTTATTATTATTTGTAATCTATTGCCTCTTTTTATCTTAATTTCTTACTTTTTTAGTATTGTTATTATTTCTACTTTTATATTCACTGTTATTTTTAAATTTTATTTTAATGTGTATTAGCGACTTTCTTCTCAGTTATTTTAATTTATAATGATTACATTTTGATTTTATTTTCTTTATGTCAATCCCTGTTCATGTAAATGCTCGGCTACATTGCAAATGAGGGTACATCCCATCTTAAATAAAGGTTGGTTGGTTGGTTGGTTGGTTGGTTGATTGATTGATTGATTGATTGACTGATTGATTGATTGATTGATTGATTGATCTCCAGCCATTATGGACAGCTTGTATGGTCAGTTTGACCCACTGACCACACAGTGAGCTCGGGTCAGGAGATCTCACCATATTGCTTAGAGTCAGATTATTACTCTATGACTGACGTCCGCTGGACGGAGTATTTAAACAGTGTCACTGCTGGACTGAGAATCGTCCACCAACCAAAACTATCCGGACAGCAGTGTCCTGTGGGCGGCGTCCTGTGTCCACTGATGAAGGACTAGAGGGACACAAACTGTGCAGCAGCAGATGAGCTACTGTCTCTGACTTTACATCTACAAGGTGGACCAGCAGGTATTAGGAGTGTCTAATAGAGTGGACAGTGAGTGGACACAGTGTTCAAACACTCCAGCAGCACTGCTGTGTCTGATCCACTCACACCAGCACAACACACACTACTAACACACCCCCGCCACGTCAGTGACACAGTGCTGAGAATGACCACCTCCCTAATAGTATCTGCTCTGTGGGGGTCCTGTGGGGGTCCTGTGGGGGGAACAGAGTAATACAGTATACAGAGGATCTCAGGTTACATACCTGTTGCACTGCCAAACCGCTGGCGCGCGAGGAGTAATCCCACTCTGTCAGAGCGAACCGGACCGCAGAAGAAGAGCAGGACCGGATCCGCAGCGGGCGAGGTGAACACGCACGCGCCTTTATAGCAGCGTGTAGTGTGCCACGCACCGCCTCGTCGCGCCCCCGAGCTAAACTCGCTCGCTCTCAGAATCTCGCGCTCACAGTCCGGCTCTTAGCTCCTCTCGTGCGCGGTGCATCTTTTTACTTTCGGTCTCGAGAGGTTGCTCGCCGCTTTTCACTCCGAGCGCGAGGGAAGCCCCCTTGTGTGCGAGGCGGTCACAACAAAAAAAGAAAGAGCGAAAAAATCCCCCCGTCTGCCGTCTGTGTCGCCCCTCCAGAGAAAGACGCGCGCGAGCAGTTGGCCGATGACATCAGGGGAAATTTCCCACGAGCCCTGCAGTTCTGACGCCTCCCTCGACAGCACGGCTTCAGCTCGCCTGTCGCTTCCACGCGCGCCTAGAAGGAATGGACGGAAAATTCCTCGCGCTGACGTTTACTTTCACTTTCGATAGGCGGTCATCAAGCAACGCCGCACTCCCACTGCACTCTCACTCTCAGCGCACGTGACTGCGGGATTAGAAGCTCGCTTTCGCTTTGATCTTGTCGAAGTGTGTCCACTCCAACTTAAACTGTTGAGTGGGTGGTTGTATTCCAGGAGGAGGTCTGACTGGTGCAGCAGTTGTTCTCTGGAGCCTGAAGAAAATTTCATTCCACGTTAAACGGTGAAGCAGATGCGTGTTGACGCCTGGAGGAATTCTGCATTCCACCTTAAACTGTTTAGTGGTTTATATCCTGGCAGCTGAGAAAATTCTGCATTCCACCTTAAATGCAGCAGCAGTTACATTTAGGAGCTTGAATGAATTTTCTGTTCCACCTACATCATCATCCAAGTTACATCCTCACCATTTAACTTCAACACTGTAGCTGTAGAGCAGTCTCAGACACCAGAACACCTTCACTGAACTACTCAAGACTTTAATGTAACTCCCAGCTTCATCAGCCACACCATGGACAGGTCACCAGTCCATCACATGACCAACACACTCACACTCACACCTACACACACTCACACCTACACACTCACACCTACACACTCACACCTACGGTCAGTTTAGAGTGAGGATCCTAACATGCATGTGTTTGGACTGTGGGAGGAAACCGGAGAACCTGGAGGAACCCACTCAAACACAGAGAGACCATACACACTCCACACAGAACCACCCAGACCGGGAATCCAACCCAGATCATCTTACTGTGAGGAGACAGTGCTGACCACTACACCACCATACTGACCACTACACCACCATACTAACCACTACACCACCATACTAAACACTACAACCACCATACTAACCACTACACCACCATACTAACCACTACACCACCATACTGACCACTACACCACCATACTGACCACTACACCACCATACTAACCACTACACCACCATACTAACCACTACACCACCATACTAACCACTACACCACCATACTAACCACTACACCACCATACTGACCACTACACCACCATACTGACCACTACACCACCATACTAACCACTACACCACCATACTAACCACTACACCACCATACTGACCACTACACCACCATACTGACCACTACACCACCATACTAACCACTACACCACCATACTAACCACTACACCACCATACTAACCACTACACCACCGCACTGACCACTACACCACCATACTAACCCCTACACCACCATACTAACCACTACACCACCATACTGACCACTACACCACCATACTGACCACTACACCATCATACTAACCACTACACCACCATACTAACCACTACACCACCATACTAACCACTACACCACCATAACACCACCATACTGACCATTACACAACCGTACTGACCACTACACCACCATACTAACCACTACACCACCATACTGACCACTACACCACCATACTGACCACTACACCACCATACTGACCACTACACCACCATACTGACCATTACACAACCGTACTAACCACTACACCACCGTACTGACCACTACACCACCGTACTGACCACTACACCACCGTACTAACCACTACACCACCGTACTAACCACTACACCACCGTACTGACCACTACACCACCATACTGACCACTACACTACCGTACTAACCACTACACCACCATACTAACCACTACACCACCATACTGACCACTACACCACCATACTAACCACTACACCACCTTACTAAACACTACACCACCGTACTAACCACTACACCACCATACTAACCACTACACCACCATACTAACCACTACACCACCATACTAAACACTACACCACCATACTGACCATTACACCACCATACTGACCACTACACCACCATACTAACCACTACACCACCATACTGACCACTACACCACCATACTGACCACTACACCACCATACTAAACACTACACCACCTTACTAAACACTACACCACCATACTAACCACTACACCACCATACTGACCACTACACCACCATACTGACCACTACACCACCATACTAACCACTACACCACCATACTAAACACTACACCACCATACTAACCACTACACCACCATACTGACCACTACACCACCATACTAACCACTACACCACCATACTGACCACTACACCACCATACTGACCACTACACCACCGTACTAACCACTACACCACCATACTAACCACTACACCACCATACTAACCACTACACCACCTTACTAAACACTACACCACCGTACTGACCACTACACCACCGTACTAACCACTACACCACCGTACTAACCACCACACCACCGTACTGACCACTACACCACCATAATGACCACTACACCACCATACTAACCACTACACTACCGTACTAACCACTACACCACTATACTGACCTCTACACCACCATACTGACCACTACACCACCATACTGACCACTACACCACCATACTAACCACTACACCACCATACTGACCACTACACCACCGTACTAACCACTACACCACCGTACTAACCACTACACCACCATACTGACCACTACACCACCATACTAACCACTACACCACCATACTAACCACTACACCACCATACTGACCACTACACCACCGTACTAACCACTACACCACCATACTAACCACTACACCACCATACTGACCACTACACCACCATACTGACCACTACACCACCGTACTAACCACTACACCACCATACTAACCACTACACCACCATACTGACCACTACACCACCATACTAACCACTACACCACCATACTAACCACTACACCACCATACTGACCACTACACCACCGTACTAACCACTACACCACCATACTAACCACTACACCACCTTACTAAACACTACACCACCGTACTGACCACTACACCGCCGTACTAACCACTACACCACCATACTAACCACTACACCACCATACTGACCACTACACCACCATACTAACCACTACACCACCGTACTAACCACTACACCACCATACTAACCACTACACCACCTTACTGACCACTACACCACCATACTAACCACTACACCACCGTACTAACCACTACACCACCGTACTAACCACTACACCACCATACTGACCACTACACCACCATACTGACCACTACACCACCATACTGACCACTACACCACCATACTAACCACTACACCACCATACTGACCACTACACCACCATACTAACCACTACACCACCATACTGACCACTACACCACCGTACTAACCACTACACCACCGTACTAACCACTACACCACTATACTGACCACTACACCACCGTACTGACCACTACACCACCGTACTAACCACTACACCACCGTACTGACCACTACACCACCATACTGACCACTACACCACCGTACTAACCACTACACCACCATACTGACCACTACACCACCATACTGACCACTACACCACCATACTGACCTCTACACCACCATACTGACCACTACACTACCGTACTGACCACTACACCACCGTACTAACCACTACACCACCATACTGACCACTACACCACCGTACTGACCACTACACCACCGTACTAACCACTACACCACCATACTGACCACTACACTACCGTACTGACCACTACACCACCGTACTAACCACTACACCACCATACTGACCACTACACTACCGTACTGACCACTACACCACCGTACTAACCACTACACCACCATACCGACCACTACACCACCGTACTGACCACTACACCACCGTACTGACCACTAAACCACCGTACTAACCACTACACCACCTTACTAACCACTACACCACCGTACTGACCACTACACCACCGTACTGACCACTACACCACCTTACTAACCACTACACCACCATACTGACCACTACACCACCATACTGACCACTACACCACCATACTAACCACTACACCACCATATTAACCACTACACCACCATACTGACCACTACACCACCATACTGACCACTACACCACCATACTGACCACTACACCACCATACTGACCATTACACTACCGTACTAACCACTACACCACCGTACTGACCACTACACCACCGTACTGACCACTACACCACCGTACTAACCACTACACCACCATACTAACCACTACACCACCATACTAACCACTACACCACCGTACTGACCACTACACCACCATACTGACCACTACACTACCGTACTAACCACTACACCACCATACTAACCACTACACCACCATACTGACCACTACACCACCATACTAACCACTACACCACCTTACTAAACACTACACCACCGTACTAACCACTACACCACCATACTAACCACTACACCACCATACTGACCACTACACCACCATACTAACCACTACACCACCATACTGACCACTACACCACCGTACTAACCACTACACCACCATACTGACCACTACACCACCATACTGACCACTACACCACCGTACTAACCACTACACCACCATACTAACCACTACACCACCATACTAACCACTACACCACCATACTAACCACTACACCACCGTACTAACCACTACACCACCTTACTAACCACTAAACCACCATACTAACCACTACACCACCATACTAACCACTACACCACCATACTAACCACTACACCACCATACTAACCACTACACCACCATACTGACCACTACACCACCGTACTGGGACTTTTTCTCTGCTTTTAAAGATGAGATGAGTTATGAACTGGTGTCTGTAGTGTTTTATCTACAGGTTAATGAAGTGATTAGAAATTGTGTAGGTCGTGTCTGAGCCTGTACGTGCAGGGGATGTGATCGGACTGTTTTTAAAAGATAAGGAGGCAAAGACTCAAAGTTCACGCTTCCTGAATGGCCTCAGTGAAGAATACGCTGTGTTAAAGAGCAGGAAGCAGACCTGGAGATCTGAATCACAGTCGACAGTGATATTTAGTCTCTCTGAGTGGTCCAGGCTTGTGAGAGAAACTAGACAGGATTAGAGATGGGCTAGACTGGGTTAAAAATGGACTAGACAGGGTTAGAGACTAGACTAGACCCGGTTAAAGACTGGACTAAACTAGATTAGAGATGGACTAGACTGGGTTAGAGATGGACTAGACAGGATTAGAGATGGACTAGACTGGGTTAGAGATGGACTAGACTGGGTTAGAGATTGAACTAGACAGGATTAGAGATGGACTAGACTGGGTTAGAGATGGACTAGATTGGGTTAGAGATGGACTAGGTTGGGTTAGAGATGGACTAGACTGGGTTAGAAAAGGACTAGATGGGGTTAGAGACTAAACTAGACTGGGTTAGAGATTGAACTAGACAGGATTAGAGATGGACTAGACAGGATTAGAGATGGACTAGATTGGGTTAGAAAAGGACTAGACTGGGTTAGAGATGGACTAGATTGGGTTAGAAAAGGACTAGACTGGGTTAGAGACTAAACTAGACTGGGTTAGAGATGGACTAGATTGGGTTAGAAAAGGACTAGACTGGGTTAGAAAAGGACTAGATGGGGTTAGAGACTAAACTAGACTGGGTTAGAGATGGACTAGACTGGGTTAGAAAAGGACTAGACGGGGTTAAGACTAAACTAGACTGGGTTAGAGATCGACTAGATCTTAGAGGCTGGACTTCACAGGACTGGACCGGCAACAGTGATGACCTAAGCTGTGTGTGTATGGTCCTGCATGCAGGTGATTCAGACTGATGGTGGTCGACTGAGCTGTACTCAGACATTTCTGTGTGTCAATAAACTCAAGTCAATGCTAAAGCTCTCCTGACTCCTGAATCTCACTCCTGGCTCCTGAACCTCACTCCTGACTCCTGAATCTCACTCCTGACTCCTGAATACCACTCCTGATTCCTGAATCTCACTCCTGGCTCCTGAATCTCACTCCTGATTCCTGAAGGCCTAATTTCTAACAGTTGGCACACCATTTCTGTGCGGGACATCAGAGAGAAGCTTTATGGTCCCTGTTTATGTTCAGTAGAGTAGAAGCAGGACAGAAGGCCTCTCAGTCCCGCTGCCTAGACCAGGCTCATGTTACGTTTTAGGATCAGCTATAGAGACCCTGGATGAGCCCCCCAGTAAATCAGTCAGCAGAGTGGTGAAGCTTTAAGAGCCCCCATTTTTCTTTCCTTGTCGTTTCTTCTTCCTGAGGTCCTCTTACAACGTCTGTGTGGGCGTATATACCCGAGAATACTCACAAGTGTAACGCTCGAGGAGACAGAGGAGGCGGGTACACATGTGGATGAAGATTCAGAGTTTTATAAAAGTCCATAGTGACGGTAAACAGGCAACAGACAGAACAAACGGCGAACTACACAGGCAAACTACACAGGTAAACTACACAGGTAAACTACACAGGTAAACTACACAGGCAAACTACAGAGGTAAACTACACAGGTAAACTACACAGGCAAACTACACGAGCAAACTACAGAGGTAAACTACACGAGCAAACTACACAGGCAAACTACACGAGCAAACTACAGAGGTAAACTACACGAGCAAACTACACAGGTAAACAACACGAGCAAACTGCACAGGTAAACTACACGAGCAAACTGCACAGGTAAACTACACGAGCAAACTGCACAGGTAAACTACACGGGCAAACTACACAGGTAAACTACACGAGCAAACTACACAGGTAAACTACACAGGCAAACTACACGAGCAAACTACAGAGGTAAACTACACGAGCAAACTACACAGGTAAACAACACGGGGCAAACTACACAAGCAAACTACAGAGGTAAACTACACGAGCAAACTACACAGGTAAACTACACGGGCAAACTACAGAGGTAAACTACACGAGTAAACTACACAGGTAAACAACACGGGGCAAACTACACGAGCAAACTACAGAGGTAAACTACATGAGAAAACTACACAGGTAAACTACACGAGCAAACTGCACAGGTAAACTACACGGGCAAACTACACAGGTAAACTACACGAGCAAACTACACAGGTAAACTACACGGGCAAACTACACAGGTAAACCACATGACCAAACTACACAGGTAAACTACACGAGCAAACTACAGAGGTAAACTACACGAGCAAACTACACAGGTAAACTACACGAGCAAACTGCACAGGTAAACTACACGGGCAAACTACATGAGTAAACTACACGAGCAAACTACACAGGTAAACTACACGAGCAAACTGCACAGGTAAACTACACAGGTAAACTACACAAGCAAACTACACAGGTAAACTACACAGGTAAACTACACAAGCAAACTACACAGGTAAACTACACAGGTAAACTACACGAGCAAACTACAGAGGTAAACTACACAGGCAAACTACACGAGCAAACTACAGAGGTAAACTACACGAGCAAACTACACAGGTAAACAACACAGGTAAACTACACGAGCAAACTGCACAGGTAAACTACACAGGCAAACTACACAGGTAAACTACACGAGCAAACTGCACAGGTAAACTACACGGGCAAACTACACAGGTAAACTACACAGGCAAACTACACGAGTAAACTGCACAGGTAAACTACACAGGCAAACTACACAGGTAAACTACACGAGCAAACTGCACAGGTAAACTACACGGGCAAACTACACAGGTAAACTACACAGGCAAACTACACGAGCAAACTGCACAGGTAAACTACACGAGCAAACTGCACAGGTAAACTACACGAGCAAACTACATAGGTAAACTACACAGGTAAACTACACAGGTAAACTACACGGGCAAACTACACGAGCAAACTGCACAGGTAAACTACACGGGCAAACTACACAGGTAAACTACACGAGCAAACTACACAGGTAAACTACACGGGCAAACTACACAGGTAAACTACACGAGCAAACTACACGAGCAAACTACACAGGTAAACTACACAGGTAAACTACACGGGCAAACTACACAGGTAAACTACACGAGCAAACTACACGAGCAAACTACACAGGTAAACTACACAGGTAAACTACACAAGCAAACTACACAGGTAAACTACACAAGCAAACTACACAGGTAAACTACACAAGCAAACTACACGAGCAAACTACACAGGTAAACTACACAGGTAAACTACCCGAGCAAACTACACAGGTAAACTACACGGGCAAACTACACAGGTAAACTACACAAGCAAACTACACAGGTAAACTACACAAGCAAACTACACAGGCAAACTACACGAGCAAACTACACGAGCAAACTACACGGGCAAACTACACAGGCAAACTACACAGGTAAACTACACAGGTAAACTACACAGGTAAACTACACAGGCAAACTACAGAGGTAAACTACACAGGTAAACCACACAGGCAAACTACACGAGCAAACTACAGAGGTAAACTACACGAGCAAACTACACAGGCAAACTACACGAGCAAACTACAGAGGTAAACTACACAGGCAAACTACACGAGCAAACTACAGAGGTAAACTACACGAGCAAACTACACAGGTAAACAACACAGGTAAACTACACGAGCAAACTGCACAGGTAAACTACACAGGCAAACTACACAGGTAAACTACACGAGCAAACTGCACAGGTAAACTACACGGGCAAACTACACAGGTAAACTACACAGGCAAACTACACGAGCAAACTGCACAGGTAAACTACACAGGCAAACTACACAGGTAAACTACACGAGCAAACTGCACAGGTAAACTACACGGGCAAACTACACAGGTAAACTACACGAGCAAACTACACAGGTAAACTACACGGGCAAACTACACAGGTAAACCACATGACCAAACTACACAGGTAAACTACACGAGCAAACTACAGAGGTAAACTACACGAGCAAACTACACAGGTAAACTACACGAGCAAACTGCACAGGTAAACTACACGGGCAAACTACATGAGTAAACTACACGAGCAAACTACACAGGTAAACTACACGAGCAAACTGCACAGGTAAACTACACAGGTAAACTACACAAGCAAACTACACAGGTAAACTACACAGGTAAACTACACAAGCAAACTACACAGGTAAACTACACAGGTAAACTACACGAGCAAACTACAGAGGTAAACTACACAGGCAAACTACACAGGTAAACTACACGAGCAAACTACACAGGTAAACTACACGGGCAAACTACACAGGTAAACTACACGAGCAAACTACACAGGTAAACTACACAGGTAAACTACACGAGCAAACTGCACAGGTAAACTACACGGGCAAACTACATGAGCAAACTGCACAGGTAAACTACACAGGCAAACTACACAGGTAAACTACACGAGCAAACTACACAGGTAAACTACACGGGCAAACTACACAGGTAAACTACACGAGCAAACTACACAGGTAAACTACACGAGCAAACTACACAAGTAAACTACACAGGTAAACTACACGAGCAAACTACACAGGTAAACTACACGGGCAAACTACACAGGTAAACTACACGAGCAAACTACACAGGTAAACTACACAGGTAAACTACACGGGCAAACTACACAGGTAAACTACACAAGCAAACTACACAGGTAAACTACACGAGCAAACTACACGAGCAAACTACACAGGTAAACTACACAGGTAAACTACACAAGCAAACTACACAGGTAAACTACACAAGCAAACTACACGAGCAAACTACACGAGCAAACTACACAGGTAAACTACACAGGTAAACTACCCGAGCAAACTACACAGGTAAACTACACGGGCAAACTACACAGGTAAACACCAAAAAGCAAATCACACACTATCGTACACAGCAAATTGTCAGACCAAGGTGGTGGAAAACAAGAGGGTCTATAACAAGACAAGAAACATGAAACACCTGGACACGGGAGGGGTTAAAGATACAAACCAGGTGGGGGCGGAGACACCAGGAGATCAAACAAATGATCAAAACACAACACAAGCACATGGCTAACACAAAAAACGTAAACAGGTGAGGAGAGGCAGGGCATGACAACAAGCCACCAGCTCAAGCCATAAACATGCCCTATCAGGTGCCCCTGCCGTGGTCTTAACTAGGCCTTCTCTGTGGGGGCTCCTCCAGTGGAAAAGTGCTCTTTATGCTACTTTGGAGCCAGGCTTTCCCAAAGTTCCCCACCTTTCACTCTGGAGCCAGGCTTTCCCAAAGTTCCCCACCTTTCACTCTGGAGCCAGGCTTTCCCAAAGTTCCCCACCTTTCACTCTGGAGCCAGGCTTTCCCAAAGTTCCTCACCTTTCACTCTGGAGCCAGGCTTTCCCAAAGTTCCTCACCTTTCACTCTGGAGCCAGGCTTTCCCAAAGTTCCCCACCTTTCACTCTGGAGCCAGGCTTTCCAAAGTTCCCCACCTTTCACTCTGGAGCCAGGCTTTCCCAAAGTTCCCTACCTTTCACTCTGGAGCCAGGCTTTCCCAAAGTTCCCCACCTTTCACTCTGGAGCCAGGCTTTCCCAAAGTTCCCCACCTTTCACTCTGCAGCCAGGCTTTCCCAAAGTTCCCTACCTTTCACTCTGGAGTCAGCCTTTCCCAAAGTTCCCCACCTTTCACTCTGCAGCCAGGCTTTCCCAAAGTTCCCCACCTTTCACTCTGGAGCCTGGCTTTCCAAAGTTCCCCACCTTTCACTTTGGAGCCAGGCTTTCCAAAGTTCCCCACCTTTCACGCTGGAGCCAGGCTTTTTTTTAGTTCCCCACCTTTCACTCTGGAGCCAGGCTTTCCAAAGTTCCCCACCTTTCACTCTGGAGCCAGGCTTTCCCAAAGTTCCCTACCTTTCACTCTGGAGCCAGGCTTTCCCAAAGTTCCCCACCTTTCACTCTGGAGCCAGGCTTTCCCAAAGTTCCCCACCTTTCACTCTGCAGCCAGGCTTTCCCAAAGTTCCCTACCTTTCACTCTGGAGTCAGCCTTTCCCAAAGTTCCCCACCTTTCACTCTGCAGCCAGGCTTTCCCAAAGTTCCCCACCTTTCACTCTGGAGCCTGGCTTTCCAAAGTTCCCCACCTTTCACTTTGGAGCCAGGCTTTCCAAAGTTCCCCACCTTTCACGCTGGAGCCAGGCTTTTTTTTAGTTCCCCACCTTTCACTCTGGAGCCAGGCTTTCCAAAGTTCTCCACTTTTCACTTTGGAGCCAGGCTTTCCTAAAGTTCCCCACCTTTCAAGCTGGAGCCAGGCTTTTCCAAAGTTCCCCACCTTTCACTCTGGAGCCAGGCTTTTCCAAAGCCCCCACAGTGCTCTCTGGAGTCAGCCTTTCCCAAAGTTCCCCACCTTTCACTCTGGAGCCTGGCTTTCCCAAAGTTCCCCACCTTTCACTCTGGAGTCAGGCTTTCCCAAAGTTCCCCACCTTTCACTCTGGAGTCAGGCTTTCCCAAAGTGGGTGCTGTGATAATCTTGGGGTGGTGCTAAGCACCCCTAACGGCTCTCTAATCTTCTGCAACTGTCAATTGACGGGTCAACGTTTCTGCTCTGCACTACATTTTAAGCTTGATGGCGACTCGTCACTGACCACCTAACTTAAACTGTTGGCAACACAACTGCGTTAGGATAAACAGAGTAAACACAAAAGTAAAAAAAAAATAAAAGAGAAGAAGAAAAAGTTTCTTTTGTTTTTTCAGGCTGCTTCCTCTTCAGCTCCAGGGGATGTGACCTGATGCTCTATCTGAAGCTCGAACAAGAGTAACAACAGGACAATCTGAGGGGGAGAACGTGAGGGGATTCTGATTCCCATGACATTCTTATATAATAGTTCTGTTATAAGCATTTCAGACTAGCATCCACGGTGCATGGAGGTTGTTTTAAGGAAATAAATATTTTTTTTTATAGATTTATGAATATTTCTTATCATCAACAACATCAACTCAGAATAGAGTAGGTTATATAAAAGACGTGTAGGTTCACTGGTGGGTTCACATGTTGACCCTGAAGAGCATTTCCCTGTTAAATTCCGTATCCACTATAAAATTATTTTACTGACGTATAAAACCCTGCACGCTCTCGCACCGGAGTACCTGCACGCTCTCGCACCGGAGTACCTGCACGCTCTCACACCGGAGTACCTGCACGCTCTCGCACCGGAGTACCTGCACGCTCTCGCACCGGAGTACCTGCACGCTCTCGCACCGGAGTACCTGCACGCTCTCACACCGGAGTACCTGCACGCTCTCGCACCGGAGTACCTGCACGCTCTCGCACCGGAGTACCTGCACGCTCTCACACCGGAGTACCTGCACGCTCTCGCACCGGAGTACCTGCACGCTCTCACACCGGAGTACCTGCACGCTCTCGCACCGGAGTACCTGCACGCTCTCGCACCGGAGTACCTGCACGCTCTCACACCGGAGTACCTGCACGCTCTCGCACCGGAGTACCTGCACGCTCTCACACCGGAGTACCTGCACGCTCTCGCACCGGAGTACCTGCACGCTCTCACACCGGAGTACCTGCACGCTCTCGCACCGGAGTACCTGCACGCTCTCGCACCGGAGTACCTGCACGCTCTCGCACCGGAGTACCTGCACGCTCTCGCACCGGAATAATCTCCCAGTTAATGTTCGGGATTCTGACACAGTCTCAATATTTAAGTCTAGACTGAAAACATACTTGTTTAGTATCTTTTGGTTATTAATCTTCTCTTTTAGATAAAGGCAGGAGATCTGGGGGTTCTTGGACACAGAGGTTTATGGTAAACTGAGATGTTGGTGCTGTTGTTCCACCACTTCATGCAATCACACAGGTTTGTTGACGGTGGAGTGGGGGGATCCCAGTGTCTCAGGGTGGTCTCATGTCTATGTTCTTCTGGTTCTCTCCTTTTAGTTTAGGCTGTTATAGTTAGATCTGCCGGAGTCGCCAGCCTCACTCTAAAATTCTGAATATTCATATACACTCCTGAGCCCAACTAACTCTCTCTCTTTACTCTTCCTGAGGTAATGACTGTCCTCCCGTCTGTTTCAGCTCACACTCACTTTACATAAAGACTCAGTCAGAGACTGCCTCAGTCAGAGACTGCCTCTATCTGTGCAGCTTCTAAAGCTTTGCTATCCAGATTTCAAAGAGACTCTTTTCTTTGGTGTTTAGTTTAATAAACTGTAAATACTGTTTGATCAGAGGAGGACGAGTCTCCCTTTGTGAGTCTGATTCCTCCCAAGGTTTCTTCCTCCAGTCTGAGGGAGGTGTTCTTGTTCACTGGGGGGTGTATGTTGTAACTGTCTGTTTTCAAAACTCTGTAATGCTGCTTTGAGACAACATTGTTTTAAAAAGCTCTGTATAAATAAACGTGACTTGACCTAGTTCCCCGTAGCGAGTTCGTTCCCCGGCGCTGTCCGGTCCACTAATGACTGTTTTTAGTTATCACTGTAATTCCACCCTCACTGAGTGTGTTCTCTGTTTGAGGGAGCCACTGGACTAGCGCTGAGACCACGACGAGGAGCGTTTAACCACTGTTCGAACTGTCTCTCGGGCTGGTTTCTCTCTCCCTTCTCTCCAGGACGTAGGTGCTGCTCTGGTTCTCCCCCGCACCTCACTGTGACCCAGCAGTGCTCCAGTCAAGCAGCAACCGACATCAGCGGCCCTGTGCACCATCCAGCCTGCCCAAAGGGATCACCTCTCAGCCTGCTGCAGGCCCACTGCTCACTCCCCCCACACTCCCCGCACTCGTTGGACTATTTCTGTTTATTTTCACTGCTCTCAGTAATTAAACATTACAAATGGATCGATTATCACCTCTTGAGTCTGAATCCTTACACTCCCTCAGTTCAGCTACAAAGGACCATTTCACTTCAAACCTCTCTTGAGGGCCAGAGATTTTTGCTGGGCCTGGCAACCATAAAGAAGTCTCCTTAGTTTATTCAGGTGCTGGTTTAACCTGTCGTTTCACCTCGGTCACATGCTTCTCCCAGCAGAGCTGTGAAGAACAAAGGGACGCTAACATGACTTTAGCTTATGCCGGAGAGTGTCACCAGAGTTGCCAGGTACATGCAGTTGTGTGGAGGAATTATGAAGTTTTGCTTTTGAGTAAGAAGGTTGTAAGTGTACTTGGATACTTTTTTCATAACCTGGCAACCCTACCTATAGAGTTATTCAACTAACAGAACCCAGCATTTTACAGGGCTACATACTGAACAACTGGTTCTTCTTCTTCTTGTGTTCTCGTCTTCACAGCTTGTTGTTAGTTCTGTGATATTTTTGGCTCGTCTTACCAGCTCAGCATATTTAACATCCGCCCACAGACGTCCACTGATGTTCATGTCAGCAGACAATGAGCTGCATTCCAAAATCTTCAGCCTGCATTTAGACAAGGGCTTCACTGTACAATCCAGCTTCTTCTCAGCCTCAGGCTCTTGACTGACGATGTCACATTCACTTCAGAATTTGCTGATATTTAGTGGAATGTTTTTCCGTCTACCTGTGCAAGGTTTCCTGCACCACCAATATCAGTACAATCCCATAATAGATACCAACGACTGCTTAACAGCTGGCACAGTGTTCTCTTCATCATGCTGCCTCTTTCCTCTACGGGCTGTGGAGATTGTGGCCAAAGCATCCTCAGCATTTCAAGTGTTGAGTTCAGTGTCATTGCTGCAGGTGTATATAGTCAAGCATCTAACCATGCAGTCTCACTTTACAGACACTAGTTAAAGAGTCTGAAGTTCTTAAGAGCTCACTGAACTCCAGCGTGGTCTGTAATAGGATCCAGAGTTACAAGAAGTCTGTTAGTGAAATTTCTTCCCTCCTAGATTTTCTCCATCTGCTGTGAGAGTTTGATTGAACAGTGGAAGTGTTCTGGAATCACAACTGTGTAAATGTTTCTCACTCTGCTGACCAATAGCTGCAAGTTCAGACCTCTCCTCTGGCTTCAACATCAGCACCAACACTGTAGAGCTTCATGCCCAAGCAGCTGGACCAAGCCAAGCCCCACATCACCGAGCACAGTGCCGAGCGTTGGATGGAGTGAAGCTCCGCCACTGGACACTGGAGCAGCGGACACGTGTTCTGTGGAGAGACCAATAACGCTTCTCTGTCTGGTCAGTCTGATGGACGAGTCTGGGTTTGGAGAACACCAGGAGAACGTTACCTGTCTAACTGCACTGTGACTGCAAAGCTTGGTGGAGGAGGGATGATCATGCTACGAGACATGGGGTTTCAGGGGTTTCCATTCAGTTCCACTGTGTCCCTGTGCAGCACCTCCTTACAGGCTGGTTGGGGGGTTAGTTTTGGTGTGGAAGAACTTGCCTATCCAACATCGTTGGGATGAACTAGAACAGAGATTGTGAGCCTCTCGTCCAACATCAACATCTCGCAAATGCTCTTCTGGATGAACAGCAAAAGTTCCCAGAGACACTCCTTGCAGGAAGCTTCCCAGAAGACTGGAAGCTGTGAAGGCTGCAAAGTGTGGACTTATAAGGTGATGACATGGAAGCCCCTTATAGGTGTCCCATTACTTCTGTCCATATAGTGGAACATATGGAACATGAACATATCGCTGGAGCACATCACAATCACAATATGCAGCAATGAAACCACAACCCTGCTACATATTACACACAACATTAGCATTAGCCGGCCAGCAAACTCCACAGAGCAGGTTTTTGGAGTGATTTAGAAGAAACGCTCACACACTGTGGACAGAAGAAGGGTTTATTTTCAGTCACCTTCTGATTATATTCAGGTTCCAGGTGTCTGAATGTGCAAGCAAAGCATTGCACTGTTTACCAGAGATGAAGTCAATTTAAAAGAAAAGAAAATCAATCATCTAATTTGATTAATACACAGTTTCCTCCACTAACACGCCAGAACGAAACACTTAAAAACGTCTTTAAAAACTTTCCCTCGTCTGGCTTTGGGTGGGAAGTTGCATTGTTAGATTGTTAAAGCAATGTTAACAGGAAGTCACTCACATCAAAATCACCAGTAAGAACAATCGCGTACAAAAAAAAGAAAGCTCAGAAAACGCCAGTACTGAAGTTCCACTGAAGTTTTATGGTATTGCACCCTGAAGAGGGATCTGCAGCGCAACGTCCAAGTCATGCGCAGTGTTTGACTAGCCGTAGGTGAAACCCCTGCTTCCCTCCTCCTAGATTATTTGCATTGTTCTGCTAACACACGTTTTAAAAGAAAGTCTCTTCACTAAGGAGAAAAAAAATTCGGGTCCTAATCGCTGAATGGAACTTCTCGTCCTTGATGTTTGCCAGGCCCGCGACCCACAGACTCACTGAAACACAGAGGAAGTGAAGTTCCATTCAGGAAGCTCCAGTCAACGTTCTGGCCTTACTGGCCTTCAGAGCTACACTCCCTTCTTTCACTTTCACCGCTGTCCTCGTCCACTCAGCAACCAAAGTACACAGTTTTGCATTGTTGTTGCGTCTGTAGTTCAGCTGGAGCTGCTTTATCTTCACCTGAGGAGGTGCTGCAGCTTAATGACCAATCTGATTTCAGTCCAGTATGAATCTGTCAGATTGTAAAAACTGTACAGTAACTGCAAAATCATTAAAAACTGTGGTGGGACTGTAATCCAGTATGAATCTGCAGTCTGTGTTGTCTTTATAATCAGACACTAAAATTGTGGAACTATTTTATTCCAGTATGAATCTATAGCCTGCGTGAATTTAAGGTCAGATTGCACAAACTGTACAGTCATTTTAATCTGTTATGAATTTGCAGCCTGTGTGGTTTATACAGTCGGATATTAAAAACGCTGGAGTGATTTTAATCCAGTATGAATTTGCAGTCTTGGGGGTTTTAACAGTCATATAATAAAATTTTCTCACACGTTTTAAAAGAAAGTCTCTTCACTGAGGAGAAAAACTATGGGTCCTAATTTCCGAATCCAGTATGAATCTGCAGTGTGTGTAGTTTTACAGTCTCACAGTAATAACTGTTCAGTGATTTTAATCCAGTATGAATCTGCAGCCCACATGATTTCAAAGTCAGATAGTAAAAGTTGTGGCTTGATTTTAATCCAGTATGAATCTGCAGTGTGTGTAGTTTTACAGTCTCACAGTAATAACTGTTCAGTGATTTTAATCCAGTACGAATCTGCAGAGTGTGTAGTGTTTACAGTCTGACAGTAATAACTGTGGAATGATTGTAATCCAGTATGAATCTGCAGTGTGTGTAGTGTTTACAGTCTGACAGTAATAACTGTGGAATGATTGTAATCCAGTATGAATCTGCAGTGTGTGTAGTGTTTATAGTCTGACAGTAATAACTGTGGAGTGATTATAATCCAGTATGAATCTGCAGTTTGTGTAGTGATTACAGTCTGACAGTAATAACTGTTGAGTGATTTTAATCCAGTATGAATCTGCAGTGTGTGTAGTGTTTACAGTCTGACAGTAATAATCATGGAGTGATTGTAATCCAGTATGAATCTGCAGTGTGTGTAGTGTTTATAGTCTGACAGTAATAATCATGGAGTGATTATAATCCAGTATGAATCTGCAGTGTGTGTAGTGTTTATAGTCTGACAGTAATAACTGTGAAGTGATTTTAATCCAGTATGAATCTGCAGTGTGTGTAGTGTTTACAGTCTGACAGTAATAATCATGGAGTGATTATAATCCAGTATGAATCTGCAGTGTGTGTAGTGTTTATAGTCTGACAGTAATAACTGTGGAGTGATTGTAATCCAGTATGAATCTGCAGTGTGTGTAGTGATTACAGTCTGACAGTAATAACTGTGGAGTGATTATAATCCAGTATGAATCTGCAGTGTGTGTAGTATTTACAGTCTGACAGTAATAACTGTGGAATGATTGTAATCCAGTATGAATCTGCAGTGTGTGTAGTGTTTATAGTCTGACAGTAATAATCGTGGAGTGATTGTAATCCAGTATGAATCTGCAGAGTGTGTAGTGTTTACAGTCTGACAGTAATAACTGTGGAGTGATTATAATCCAGTATGAATCTGCAGTGTGTGTAGTGATTACAGTCTGACAGTAATAACTGTGGAATGATTGTAATCCAGTATGAATCTGCAGTGTGTGTAGTGATTACAGTCTGACAGTAATAACTGTGGAGTGATTATAATCCAGTATGAATCTGCAGTGTGTGTAGTGATTACAGTCTGACAGTAATAACTGTGGAGTGATTATAACCCAGTATGAATCTGCAGTGCGTGTAGTGATTACGGTCTGACAGTAATAACTGTGGAATGATTGTAATCCAGTATGAATCTGCAGTGTGTGTAGTGATTACAGTCTGACAGTAATAATTGTGGAGTGATTATAATCCAGTATCAATCTGTAGTGTGTGTAGTTATACAATCTGAAAGTAATAATTGTGGAGTGATTGTAATCCAGTATGAATCTGCAGGGTGTGTAGTTATTACAGCTGGACAGTACAGCGCTGCTACCTGGCTGAATGTTAAGTAATCCGGGCTAATTGTTCATCCTGAACAAATCTAGCAGTAAAGCTGGTCAGATTATATTACAGAACCTCCTCTGGGAAAAATAATTCAGCTCACTTAAAACCAGTGCAGTAATCACACACACACACACACACACACACACACACTCTCTCCCAACAATAATCACTCATTCATTCACTCTTTCACCCACAACAACTCTCCCTCACACTCCATCACTCCCAGTTTACAGCTGTTTTTTTCCGGGAGAGTCCGTACTGAGCAGCGTCATCAGGTCTGTTAAGGCCCGGTTAATCTCAGAGCCGAACCTGTGAGAGTCCTGAAAACAGAGGACACAGCACATTACAACAGATTCCTGTGACAATCAGACACTGTTTGTATATATAATTTAAAAATGGTCGCTGTCCTAACAAACAAACAGCAGCTTTACAGAGCAAAAACTTGATTTACTTACAAGCTAAGTTAATATAAGGAGGTTTTATTGCAAGCTATTTTGGAGCATTTCTATTGGTCAATTCGTCATGAAACGGATGCTTGTTTTTCTTTAAAAGATATATATGCAGAACTGGAATTGTGTTCTGTGTTTCCTCCTTTACGGGAAGAGATGTTTGATTAGATGGTTTAGTAAAGGCCATCCAATCTAATGTACTATTAACAGATTTGTAGTTTGAGAGAGGGACAAACACAGTATCGGATTGGTATCAGCAGATACTCAAGGTTGCTGTATCAGTATCAGCATCGGACCTAAATAAGCTAAAGTGAAAGTGAAAGTAAAATATTAAATGAAATTTCTCTGTTTTAATACTAAAACCTTGATTGTGGTAATTTCCGTCTAATGACTGGACTTTAGAGACTAAATTTAAAATGTAGATCTATTTGTACACAGAAGAATCTGACCTCCACATTTAACCTATCTGTGCAGTGAAACACTCACATATGCACACGCACACTAGTGAACACGCACAAGGGGGGGGGGTTAAACCCACATATACACTACATATACACACATACTAGTGAACATACACCCTAGGGCGCAGTGAAACACCCACATACATACACACACACACACTAGTGAATCCATACTAGGGGCCAGTGAAAAACACACACAAATACACACACACTAGTGAACACACATCCTAGTGAAACACTCACATACATACACACACACACACACACTAGTGAACACACACACACTAGGGGGCAGTAAGCACACTTGGGGCTTTGGCGTGTCGTTTAAGGGCATTTCAGTCGTGTCCTGTTGGTTTCGGGCATCAAACCAGCGACCTTCCGATCACACGGCCGGTTCTCGGACCTGCAGCTCTTGACTGCCCCCATGTGGCTTGTTTCTGTGAGTGGGTGATGGGTGCGCACTCACCGTCTCTCCACAGGAACGCTTGCAGGACACATGGAAGTTGACCATGTTCTCACCAACAATGATGTAGGACACACCATAGCCGTCGTCAGCCACCTGTCAATGAAACCACAGTGAGCAGCCTGCATCTGTATGTGTTCATCAGCGTTTCTCATGACTATATCTCTATCACTGCTGTTCAGAGACACCAGCAGCAAGGACTTAATTACACTCCAAACAGCAGTGATAAACTGAGGATGCACCAGTCAATGCCTTTAATGTAAGGGACACAAAATAGTCTACTAATTAAATTAAATATTTAATCTTGGAAGTGGAATCGTGTAAATACAAGGATCTGTAGGCAGCTATTGAGAAGTTATGTTGGATACAGTATTGGTATTGGCTGTACTGGTGCATCCCCAGTTTATTGCTTGAAATCATGCTAATATTCAACAGTCTGGAGTCACTGTTTAATGTTGTAGGTACAAAATACATTCTAATATGATGGTGTGTGAGAGGGCATTGTAGTGTAGATGAAACCCATATCTGTCAATCTCTAGTTTGTACCAGCCCTTAGAGTCAAGTCAAGTCAAGTCAAGTGGGTTTTTATTGTCATTTCAACTACATACAGAGTACACAGTGAAACGAAACAACGTTCCTCCAGGACCATGGTGCAACATAGACAGTGCATACAGACACAAGTGCAACACAAACAAACAAGTGCGGACAGACAACACAACACAGTACAGACAGAGAATAATAAATAATTGCTGGTTGTGTGCAAATTGTGCAATGTGTAATAAATAGAGTCCAGTGAGGTAGTAAAGTTATTAGTGCAATGCTTTGTGCAAAAATGCTTCCCTTTTTTTTATCTGGGGTAAATGGTTGGAGAAAGATATCAGTTCAGACGTTGAGTTGTGTTGAGAAGTCTGATGGCTTGGGGGAAGAAGAAACATGTCCTTTACCTTTACAATCACACACAAAGACAGTCAGGCTTTTGCAGTCTGCTAGCAAAACTCGTACTTACTGGACCAAAGCCTCCGCCTAGTGAGACGAACTCAGGGTGGTTAACCAGGTCGAAGAGCTCCATTTGCTGTACCGGCGTCTGAGAGGTGGAGAGACGCCAGGGCTCGGACAGCACCTGCGGCAGCACACAAGCAGAATCAAAGCGGAAAGTGGTTAAAAGAATATTCCAGCACTTCCTTACAATACAGCCATCCATGCAGACCTGTCAGATACCAACCCGAACACCTTCCCTGTGATAACACCTAATAAAACAATTACAATCTGCTCATCTGTCTACACATAGTATTTTGCTGGTGTATTTTAAAGTATTTAATTTATTTTGGTCAAATATTTTGGCTTTGGCCCGGTCCGGGTGGTTCTGTGTGGAGTGTGTATGTTCTCTCTGTGTTTGAGTGGGTTCCTCTGGGTACTCCGGTTTCCTCCCACAGTCCAAACACATGCATGTTAGGATCCTCACTCTAAACTGACCGTAGGTGTGTGTGAGTGTGTGTTGGTGCGATGGACTGGCGAACTGTCCATGGTGTACCCCGCCTTCACCCAATGATGCTGGGACTGGCTCCAGCACCCCCGTGAATTGAATAGCGGGATTAAGCGGCAGATAATGGATGGATGGATTTGGGCTTTTTTGGAGTCAGTATTTGAGATCATTTTGAGTATTTTGTTTTTTCCAAATATTGTTTTTTTTATTTTTCCATCCATCCATTGTCAACCGCTTATTCTGGGGATCCAGGTCGCGGCGGTAGCAGTCTAAGCCAAGAAACCCAGACCTCCCACTCCCCAGCCACCTCCTCTAGCTCCTTTGGGGGCATACCGAGACGTTTCCAGGCCAGCTGAGAGATATAATCCCTCCAGCATGACCTAGGTCTTCCTGACTCTGCTGCTCTGTGCTGATGTAAAACCACCATTGCATAGTTTCCTGTTGAGCCTGGCCTACATTTCAGTGAACTGTTGTTCAAATCTGAATCACTTCTGTACAATAAGAACTTTTATGGTGTAGATTTAAACATTATGAATTACACACCTGTCATTTTAAGTCATGCTATTTAGTTTTCTATACATACACTAGCGCTCAAAAGTTTGGGATCACAGTGAAATGTTCTTGTTTTAATGGAGTATCTTCTTCCTTAACACAACAATGGACTGACGGGTCTCTAAAGAAAGTTGTTTCTTTCTGGTCATTGTGAGTCGGTCAGCAAGTCATCAACTGCTGATCTTCAGATGCTAAACTAACCTAGAATGTTGTTCCCTTTTATACTCACTTATTAGTAGAATGTTTTTCAGCTGTGATCACAACTGATCAAGAGTGTCCTAACAACCAATTAGTCCAATAACATCCTTAACTTGGATTGGTGGTCGGTAAATTTGAGCGGTAAATAGCTAATTCAGAGTCTGTACTAACACAGCTGATCCAGAGTCAGTGATACTTGCACAGCTGATCCTGAGTCAGTACTACTTACATAGCTGATCCCAAGTCTGTACTAACACAGCTGATCCAGACTCAGTAATACTTACACAGCTGATCCAGACTCAGTAATACTTACACAGCTGATCCTGAGTCAGTACTACTTACACAGCTGATACAGAGTCAGTGCTACTTACACAACTAATCCAGTCAGTGATACATACAAAGCTGTTCTTGAGTCAGTATACAGAGTCAGTGATACACCGCTGATACAGAGTCAGTGATACACAGCTGATACAGAGTCAGTGATACACAGCTGATACAGAGTCAGTGATACACAGCTGATACAGAGTCAGTGATACACAGCTGATACAGAGTCAGTGATACACAGCTGATACAGAGTCAGTGATACACAGCTGATACAGAGTCAGTAATATGCAGCTGCTAAAGGTAGTGTATATATACAGCTTTGTCCATCATTTGTGAAACTTCTCCAGGTCCCTCCCAGGCTTCTTATTTATTATAAAACCTGTGAAAGTACACTTTAGTTTTTTTCTTTTATACATTATATATCTACTATATTTGCGTATCTACACCCAAATAAATATACTGAAATTTAATAGTAATATATGTGTCATACATTTATTCTGTTAGTTAGAATTAGAATGACTGTGAAACATATCTGGTTTGAGTTTTGATAAGAGACTTGATATGAGAGCTCTAGAGAAACACTGTGTCTGTCTCAAAACCTACTGAGTGCCAGTATTTTACATCATACTATGCGGCTCCCGACACATAGATCGTCCCAATTCTGATATACCTTAAATATTCTGACTACTGAGGTTCCTTCCTTTGGCTGAATTGTAGACAATCCCATGACGCAATGCAAGCAGAAATTTCTGCAGCATGTCGGACGCAAGCGAAGCTACGAGCAGTGATCAGCACCAGCGCTCGTCTGACTGCAGCCCCTTAAAACTCCTGCCTACTTCAGTCCTCCAGAGCAAAAACCAACAACTCTGAATACGAGTGGTAGTGTACGCAGGTTCTAGATAACTGAGTGTTAAAACGGGCATCTCTTTTACTCCTCCAAACCAGGTTCTAGATAACTCAGTAATAATGTAAGCAGGTTCTAGATTACCGGGTGTTAAAACTGGTGTCTGTTTCACTTTTCCAGAGCAAAAATGATCAAACCTGAATGACTAGTAGAGTAAGCAGGTTCTAGATAACTGAGTGGTAATGCAAGCAGGTTCCAGATAATAGTGTTAAAAGGCGGTGTCTATTTCAGTCCCTCAAAGTAAAAACCATCGCAACTGAATACGAGTGGTAGTGTAAGCTGTGACGCAGTCTCACTCTAACTAGAGCAGAGTCAGTGATACACATCTAATCCCGAGTCAGTGATACACATCTAATCCCGAGTCAGTGATACACATCTAATCCACAGTCAGTGATACACAGCTAATCCAGAGTCAGTGATACACATCTAATCCAGAGTCAGTGATACACAGCTAATCCAGAGTCAGTGATACACATCTAATCCACAGTCAGTGATACACAGCTAATCCAGAGTCAGTGATACACATCTAATCCAGAGTCAGTGATACACATCTAATCCAGAGTCAGTGATACACAGCTAATCCAGAGTCAGTGATACACATCTAATCCAGAGTCAGTGATACACAGCTAATCCAGAGTCAGTGATACACAGCTAATCCAGAGTCAGTGATACACAGCTAATCCAGAGTCAGTGATACACAGCTAATCCAGAGTCAGTGATACACAGCTAATCCAGAGTCAGTGATACACAGCTAATCCAGAGTCAGTGATACACATCTAATCCACAGTCAGTGATACACATCTAATCCAGAGTCAGTGATACACATCTAATCCAGAGTCAGTGATACACAGCTAATCCCGAGTCAGTGATACACATCTAATCCACAGTCAGTGATACACATCTAATCCAGAGTCAGTGATACACAGCTAATCCAGAGTCAGTGATACACATCTAATCCAGAGTCAGTGATACACAGCTAATCCAGAGTCAGTGATACACATCTAATCCACAGTCAGTGATACACATCTAATCCAGAGTCAGTGATACACAGCTAATCCAGAGTCAGTGATACACATCTAATCCAGAGTCAGTGATACACAGCTAATCCAGAGTCAGTGATACACATCTAATCCCGAGTCAGTGATACACATCTAATCCAGAGTCAGTGATACACATCTAATCCAGAGTCAGTGATACACAGCTAATCCAGAGTCAGTGATACACATCTAATCCACAGTCAGTGATACACATCTAATCCAGAGTCAGTGATACACAGCTAATCCAGAGTCAGTGATACACATCTAATCCACAGTCAGTGATACACATCTAATCCAGAGTCAGTGATACACAGCTAATCCAGAGTCAGTGATACACAGCTAATCCAGAGTCAGTGATACACAGCTAATCCCGAGTCAGTGATACACATCTAATCCACAGTCAGTGATACACATCTAATCCAGAGTCAGTGATACACAGCTAATCCAGAGTCAGTGATACACAGCTAATCCAGAGTCAGTGATACACAGCTAATCCAGAGTCAGTGATACACAGCTAATCCAGAGTCAGTGATACACAGCTAATCCCGAGTCAGTGATACACAGCTGATCCACAGTCAGTAATACACACCTGATCCACAGTCAGTGATACACAGCTAATCCAGAGTCAGTGATACACAGCTAATCCAGAGTCAGTGATACACAGCTGATCCAGGCTCAGTGAAACTTAAATAGCTAATTCAGAGTCTGTACTAACACAGCTGATCCAGAGTCAGTGATACACAGCTAATCCAGAGTCAGTGATACACAGCTAATCCAGAGTCAGTGATACACAGCTGATCCAGAGTCAGTGATACACAGCTAATCCAGAGTCAGTGATACACAGCTGATCCAGGCTCAGTGAAACTTAAATAGCTAATTCAGAGTCTGTACTAACACAGCTGATCCAGAGTCAGTGATACACAGCTAATCCAGAGTCAGTGATACACAGCTAATCCAGAGTCAGTGATACACAGCTGATCCAGAGTCAGTGATACACAGCTAATCCAGAGTCAGTGATACACAGCTGATCCAGGCTCAGTGAAACTTAAATAGCTAATTCAGAGTCTGTACTAACACAGCTGATCCAGAGTCAGTGATACACAGCTAATCCAGAGTCAGTGATACACAGCTAATCCAGAGTCAGTGATACACAGCTAATCCAGAGTCAGTGATACACAGCTGATCCAGGCTCAGTGAAACTTAAATAGCTAATTCAGAGTCTGTACTAACACAGCTGATCCAGAGTCAGTGATACTTGCACAGCTGATCCTGAGTCAGTACTACTTACACAGCTGATCCCAAGTCTGTACTAACACAGCTGATCCAGACTCAGTAATACTTACACAGCTGATCCAGACTCAGTAATACTTACACAGCTTATCCTGAGTCAGTACTACTTACACAGCTGATACAGAGTCAGTGCTACTTACACAACTAATCCAGTCAGTGATACATACACAGCTGTTCTTGAGTCAGTATACAGAGTCAGTGATACACCGCTGATACAGAGTCAGTGATACACAGCTGCTAAAGAGTCAGTACTACTTACACAGCTGATCCAGAGTCAGTAATACACTGTTGATCCAGAGTCAGTGATACACTGTTGATACAAAGTCAGTACTGCTTACACAGCTCAGTAAGTTTTAGACAGACCCCATATGTGAGCAGATTTTGAATTTAAGAGTACAGTACGGTACCCACAGGGCATGTTTATGTTTATGAGCTGTTTAATGTCGCTGCTGTTTTTACAAAGTTTATGATTTACTTTAACAATGTTCTGTTAACAGAATCAGAGCCTCCCTTTCAACTGACAACAACCAGTTCTCCTCTTCATTCCTGCATCTGCTACATTCCTGCATCTGCTACACCCTCAACTGCACCACTGTATCATCCAGATGTACCAGCATTGAGACAAGATGCCTCTAAGACTGCCTCTACCTGTGCAGTTTCTGATGTGTTTACCATCCAGTCTTCAGAGATTCTCTGAGTTCTACTTTGAATTTAGTTTAATAAACTGTAAGTACTGTGTGACCACAGGAGGACGAGTCTTCCCTTGTGAGTCTTGGTTCCTCCCAAGGTTTCTTCCTCCAGTTTTAAGAAAGATTTTTTGCCACCGTCACCTCTGGCTTGCTCACAGGGGGATACATGCTGTGACTTCACGTTTTCAAACTTCTGTAAAGCTGCTTTGGGACAACATGGTTGTAAAAACACTACACAGATAAAGTTGACTTGACTCCAACACTCACCTCCTTGAGGAAAGGAGAGTCCACGCCCAGGTATTTGGAGACCACATACAAGCAGAACAGGTGTCTGTCGATGCCTGACCCAGTCATGGCCAGCCTGTACAGATTCTGGTGTTTCTCACCCGCCTTGCGGAACAGCCTGCAGCACTCCTCCCTTCCCTAACGAGCACACAATAGACGAGTGAAAAGCAGACACGGTGCCCAGACTCACCATGTTGATCAACTTTTATCTTCACCTCACCTGAACAGGAAACTTCGTACTGATTACATGCTTCATATAAAAGAATCTGATCTGTTTAAAGTGTGTATTAGGTAAGGTTTTAAGCTGAACAGTAGCTGGACAGGTGTGCTGTGGGCGGTGATGATGGTGGGCGGTACCTTTCCCTCCTCCAGCGCCAGGACGAAGGCACAGCTTTCACTACTGCATGAGCGGACGGTCTCAGTGCGGCCTTCGCGGAACAGACGAGTCATTGAGGCTTCGTAGGTCAGACAGAACCCGCCTCTGTCCTGGACACACACAAATCAACATCATTCACATACAGTAGAACACAGAACTTTGAAGATCCAGTATAAGTCTGAAATACTTCCAGTGCAAATACACAGATCATAAAAGTAAAACAAAGTATACTGTTGATACACTTTTGCATTTCTACTTATAACAATTTTATGCATCAATCACATCATTTATTTATTATTTATATTATGTATTTTTACATTTATAACATTTTGCACACGCTCTTATCCAGAGCATGTGCAAAATGCAGAGTGCTATGTGTTCAGTCAGAGTATGAGTATCTCTATCTAGTACAAACAGGTTTAAGTCCAAACTACTCAAACACAAGTGCCAGTGCTGATACCTAGAAAGACAACAACAACATATAAGATTAGATACAGAGCAACACCTAGTGAGACTGGAACACCTACAGAGAAGAGAATAAATACACTACATACAGTATCAGTGCAGTACTCATCCAGAGTTCCTAGAAGATCAAGTACAATTACACTTTATACCAGTACTTCAGTAGATCAGTGTTTACAAGTTCTTCACAAAGAGGCGGTGGTCTTCAGTCTGCGTTTGAAGACCGTGAGAGAGTTTGCTGTTCGGACAGCCAGTGGAAGTTTGTTCCACCATCTGGGCTCCAGGACAGAGAAGTGTCTTGTTACGCGTCTTCCATGAATCTTGAGTGATGGCGGGTCAAGCCGAGCTGTACTTGAAGCGTGAAGGGCTCGAGGTGCGGTTCGACTTTTGACCATTGCCATAAGGTCAGGAGGAGCTGGTCCAGTCTCAGCTTTGTAGGCATCAGAACTTTAAACTGAATGCGAGCAGCTACAGGAAGCCAGTGAAGGGAGCGCAGCAGTGGAGTGACATGAGTGAACTTGGGAAGATTGAAGACGAGCCGTGTTGCTGCATTCTGGATCAGTTGAAGGTTCTGATGTCCTGCAGAGGAAGACCAGCCAGGAGTGAGTTGCAGTAGTCGAGCCTTAAATGACAAGAGACTGGACGAGCACCTGGGAGGCCTCCTGAGAGAGAAAGGGTCAGATGCATCGGATGTTGTAGAGAGTATTGTAGAGCAGGGGTCACTAATAGGCGGACCGTGGTCTGGGTCTGGACCCAGACGTTGTACAATGCAGACCCAAACTGATAAACTTCTGAGAAGGATTTAATTCTGACAGGGTTTATTTTAAGCGGCAGAACTTTTCTTGTCTTTGCGGTATACGGGCTTTGCAGTGCAGTAAACTCACAGACCAATCGTGTGCTTAATAATATCACCAAACCCGCTCCTTAGCCAATCAGATCTGTGCAGATTCGGGAGTGCGGTGCGCACACAGGCGAGAAGCAGCAGTCGGGGAATAAAGCGAGATGGCGTGCACTAAAAAAAGAAAAGTCGACGTTGAAAAACGACTCAGGAATGGAGCGAGACAGAGATGTCCAAACCAACATCTCATATGTTCTGAGACCGTGAAGCTAATTAAAAGCAGCCCCATATCTCATATCCATCTTTCCATTCATCCATCCATTATCTTCTGCTCTATCTGACTCTTAAGGGAGATAAACTGTTAAGATGTGAGACTCAGTTAACATAACTAAACATTTTATTTACTTTTTTATTATAAATAAGCACTTTATGATGCATTTTTTTCAAAAGCTTTTTAAAAGTGATGAAAAAAGCATTTATTAATTTCAGCTTTTCAGTTCAGCATTTAAACAGTAAATATACTGAAATATACTGAAGGGTATGTGTGATGTGTTGGTGTTTCAGTAGCTGATGGTATAAGATGCTGATACTAGACTACTTCAGTAAACAGATACACCACTGAATCACAACACACGTTAGTGATGATGAGGGTCCGGACCGGCCTGAGGAGATCTCCTCTAACTGGACCTTACTGACTCTAATTAAATTACCCAGAGCGTCATCTTGTAACTTTTCTTTATTTCGTAGAATTAACAGGCTGTTTTCATTACTGTGCTTTTAAGACTAATATATGGAAACAAGCTCTGTTGGTGATATATATATAAGGGTGTGTGTGTGTTAATTTCATCTTGCTCTTATGAATGTTTGCTGTCCAAAGAAAAAATAAACTGACAGCTTAGCTGATCTTTATACCCTGTGAAGGTTTATGATGAATGGACCAAAATAAATCCTCAAAAATCACTCTGAATAAAACCTCTTATACTGACTTACATTGAAAGTAAAGTAGGTTTTTGGCCTCTACTGTAAAGTTACAATTCTGGAGAGCAAAATGAAATTAACATAAATGAAAATATGTGTGGAGGTAAAATATATAAATTGTCATTTTTCAGTTTTCTGCATAATTTGAACTCATGGTTTTTCTAGACGACTGGACCAACAGTAATGCTCTAAAACTGTTTTAAAAATCCCTTTCCATTAACTTACATGGTTTCCGTCTTCATTTTAGAGATCCTTTTTTTTTTTTTGGACAGTGACACACACACACACACACACACATATATAAGCTAGAAAACAGCCCCCACACAAGGGGCTGTTTTCTAGCTTAATTTCCCATGTATGGACTATATGCAACATCCCCTTTGTTTGTTTTAAAAAGTTTTTTTCCAGGATATGGGACTCCTGCACGATAAATGTGGAAACAAATCCATCTCACATGACACATATATTATACAACATTAGGGAGAGACTTTCAGGAACATTTTCCAGTAAAAACCCAGACTCAGGGTCACGACGGAGCTTAGATCAATCTGTCCCTAGTGATTCTGAGTCCATCCCGGTCAACGGGAGTCAGCTCTGACTCTGAACTACCGCCTTTGGAGTCCATGACATGGACCTTCCTGAGTCCACTGACTGCCCTGAGCCACCAGGCTGCACGTCTCAGCTCAACTCGCTTTTGGCACCAGCTACTTCTCTTCCGCTGCAGATACAGACTCCTGCTGTCTAACTGATGTGAGGGAGACAGATTTCGCTCAGAAGAGGCCACGAGTTCAGACCACGACACCATTCTGGCTGCTCCAAGTGTTCGCATACACGTTGATAGTGTCTGTCCCAGGTTTACCTACTGGTGAACAGAACTGAGCAGAGTCGAGTCATAATGGAAAAGCGGCTACAGAGTAGCTTCAGATTATACGATTAAATCTGTAGATTGTATCGAGCAACAGAAGCAACTGAATAAACACAACAGCCCATTTCCTGTGACTTACTGAGAAAATAGAATGGAATCATTCTCAAACCCTTTTTCAATTCTTTTAAATGGAACCAAGCTTGAAATTCACAGCAGCTGGATGGTCTTGTTCCTCTTGTCCTGAGGCTGCTGTTGGTTATATGTTACACTGTAAAGAACCGACACTGCATTATGGTCTATATATATATTCTCCTGATGACTTGAATAGCTCTGTTATGTGATATGGCACGTATTTGTTTTCTATTTTTTGCTTCTGTGCTGCAGTTGGCCTCCACTGACTTCCCATTGGTAAATTCAGTCCCACTTGGATGACCAATCAGGACTGACATCAAAGTGGAAGGGAAGGAGCTTCAGCTTTTAGATCCTGAAGAGATAAGATAGCGGCAGTAGCTGTTGTACTCCACTCAGAACTACTCAGGGACACGTCGTCTGCTGTTGTGAGATTCTGTAGGACAGTTCAAGTATCTTCTACTGGAGCTCAGCCGAATCCACTGTTAGCTGGTTAATAATAGTTCAGTCTAGTGGGTCGTTTTTAAACCCCAGGGAAACAATCAGGTGAGTTTAGGTGTGTCTATATACGTTTACATCACGTAGGAAGCACTAGGTAAGAGGTATATATATGTTTTGTTTAGTTTTAGTTGTTTTGTTTGTTTTGGGAATAGGAAGCTTGGACCTGGCTCTCCAGAACTTGTACTTTGGGAGGCACCAACTTGCTTTTAAACGACAAAAATTGTTGTGCACTTGTAACTGGCTTGTTGATCTACTTGTCACTCTCTTTCTTCTTGCACGCCTTCCACATCTGCCTCATATGTGGCCTAGGCCGAGTCGTGGGTCGCATAACTTAATAACTGATATTGTAGAATGATTGGGGTGTTTTGTTGCATATAACTAAGGAATAATAAGAAGAATATATTTTATTCTGATGTTTTTTTTTCCAGGCTAGGACCAGCAGACTGAGGGACAGCGCCGTCCACCAGGCTGATAGGATGCTCAACTCTCTCCCTGCTTCATATATTACTCTTCCATCAATCCAGGATAAATCATCAAACATGATATAATATAAATACTCAGAGGTCAGTAGTAATTGAAGTACAGTTCCTGAAGGAAACACAGGATGGTTGCACATAAACGGCTAATAGAGGAGTGTGGGTCAGTGTCTGTGGATTAGAGGTTGGGGATCTGCCCTGAGTGAGTACAGCCAGTTTGGAGGCTGTAGGTTAAACAAGCCTTAAAGGAACCCCAGTAGGTAACACAAGTAAGTCTTGATATGATGTAATGACTCTAAATTATTAAACATGTTGTTAAAAATCACTAAAAGTATCAGATTTATTAGATTTTCTGTAAAATCCGCTGCACGTGGGTCTCCATTGTTGTATCTACTGACGTGATCAGCGGGTAGTGACGTCATATGGTTGCAGTAACCGGCCGTCACGCTGGAGCACAGCTAGCTACTAAACATGCTACTGTTCAGTCTTTACAGTTTGAACTAGAACTCAACATTTCTGACATCAGCAGTGACATCACACACCACGTTAGTGTAAATGGTGAACAGAGAGGGTGGAGGAGAGAGTGACACAGTGCTGGAGTTGTTGTGAAGCTGTGTGTTGGTGTTGACGGAGAAGGAGAGTGTCTGTTAAAGGAGCTCCGCTTTCTAGCAGGAAACATTCACACTCAGTAAACAGCTAGATACACTGAACGGGAGTGTCTCTGAGCTTCACACTCCTTTATTAGTGAGTAGTATGTTTACTACTAAGACTGGACTTTCACCTTCAGGATCCACAAACGAGGAGAAGCAGCTGACGCTAACGCTAAACGTTCTCAGGAGAGAATCCAGCGCATGTTCACGTTCACGGTTCTTCTCGCGGTTCTCCATAATATGGAGCTTCTGGACTTCCTGTGTGGGGAAACTGTGACACTGCATTGTGTTTTAGTCTACGCTTAAAACCAACAGCCTCCGTCAAGTCTCTCACCAGTGGTGGTCTACTGGACCACTCAAACTCATCCAGACTGAAGTGAGGAGAGCAGAGCGGGGGTCTTTGGGGAGCTGTGTTGGTCCACACGCTGCTTCACTAACTATTCTCCTTGTTTATGTTTGTGAAGCTGTTTAGACTAATATCAGTCTTCACACTGCCTTTCACTGAAACTACATCAACAACACAATGTACATGGTTTTCTTTAAGCTCGGTTAGTAACTAACACTCACTCCTTCACACCACAGTCCAGTTCAGACCTGAAACCATCTGACCTCATCTACCCAGCAGGCATTGCGTGTCACAAATAACGGCTGCGTCCATATGTTACATATTTAGAATAAAAGAGTTAATTTATTAATAAATCTGATTTTTTACAAAATGTCTTAATAATTTAGAGTCATTACAACATATTAAGGCTTACAAGTGGGTTCCCTTTAATACTGAATAAACATCAGTCAATACCCATCAGCTACTCTACAGCTTAATACTCAATACCCATCAGCTACTCTACAGCTTAATACTCAATACCCATCAGCTACACTACGGCTTAATACTCAATACCCATCAGCTACACTACAGCTTAATACTCAATACCCATCAGCTACACTACGGCTTAACACTCAATACCCATCAGCTACACTACGGCTTAATACTCAATACCCATCAGCTACACTACAGCTTAATATTCAATACCCATCAGCTACACTACAGCTTAATATTCAATACCCATCAGCTACACTACAGCTTAATACTCAATACCCATCAGTTACACTACGGCTTAATACTCAATACCCATCAGCTACACTACAGCTTAATACTCAATACCCATCAGCTACACTACGGCTTAATACTCAATACCCATCAGCTACACTACGGCTTAATACTCAATACCCATCAGCTACACTACAGCTTAATATTCAATACCCATCAGCTACACTACAGCTTAATACTCAATACCCATCAGCTACACTACAGCTTAATACTCAATACCCATCAGCTACACTACAGCTTAATACTCAATACCCATCAGCTACTCTACAGCTTAATACTCAATAACCATCAGCTACACTACAGCTTAATACTCAATACCCATCAGCTACTCTACAGCTTAATACTCAATACCCATCAGCTACACTACAGCTTAATACTCAATACCCATCAGCTACTCTACAGCTTAATACTCAATACCCATCAGCTACACTACAGCTTAATACTCAATACCCATCAGCTACACTACAGCTTAATACTCAATACCCATCAGCTACACTACAGCTTAATACTCAATACCCATCAGCTACTCTACAGCTTAATACTCAATACCCATCAGCTACTCTACAGCTTAATACTCAATAACCATCAGCTACACTACAGCTTAATACTCAATACCCATCAGCTACACTACAGCTTAATACTCAATACCCATCAGCTACTCTACAGCTTAATACTCAATACCCATCAGCTACACTACAGCTTAATACTCAATACCCATCAGCTACACTACAGCTTAATACTCAATACCCATCAGCTACACTACAGCTTAATACTCAATAACCATCAGCTACACTACAGCTTAATACTCAATAACCATCAGCTACACTACAGCTTAATACTCAATACTCATCAGCTACTCTACAGCTTAATACTCAATACCCATCAGCTACACTACACCTTAATACTCAATAACCATCAGCTACTCTACAGCTTAATACTCAATACCCATCAGCTACTCTACAGCTTAATACTCAATACCTATCAGCTACTCTACAGCTTAATACTCAATACCCATCAGCTACTCTACAGCTTAATACTTAATACCCATCAGCTACTCTACAGCTTAATATTCAATACCCATCAGCTACTCTACAGCTTAATATTCAATACCCATCAGCTACTCTACAGCTTAATACTCAATACCCATCAGCTACACTACAGCTTAATACTCAATACTCATCAGCTACACTACAGCTTAATACTCAATACCCATCAGCTACACTACCGCTTAATACTCAATACCCATCAGCTACACTACAGCTTAATACTCAATACTCATCAGCTACACTACAGCTTAATATTCAATACCCATCAGCTACTCTACAGCTTAATACTCATTACCCATCAGCTACACTACAGCTTAATACTCAATAGCCATCAGCTACACTACAGCTTAATACTCAATACTCATCAGCTACACTACAGCTTAATACTCAATACTCATCAGCTACACTACAGCTTAATACTCAATACCCATCAGCTACTCTACAGCTTAATACTCAATACCCATCAGCTACTCTACAGCTTAATACTCAATACCCATCAGCTACACTACAGCTTAATACTCAATACCCATCAACTAGACTACAGCTTAATACTCAATACTCATCAGCTACTCTACAGCTTAATACTCAATACCCATCAGCTACACTACGGCTTAATACTCAATACCCATCAGCTACTCTACAGCTTAATACTCAATACCCATCAGCTACACTACAGCTTAATACTCAATACCCATCAGCTACTCTACCGCTTAATACTCAATACCCATCAGCTACACTACCGCTTAATACTCAATACCCATCAGCTACTCTACAGCTTAATACTCAATAGCCATCAGCTACTCTACAGCTTAATACTCAATACCCATCAGCTACTCTACAGCTTAATACTCAATACCCATCAGCTACACTACAGCTTAATACTCAATACCCATCAGTTACTCAACAGCTTAATACTCAATACCCATCAGCTACTCTACAGCTTAATACTCAATACCCATCAGCTACACTACAGCTTAATACTCAATACCCATCAGCTACTCTACAGCTTAATACTCAATACCCATCAGCTACACTACAGCTTAATACTCAATACCCATCAGCTACTCTACAGCTTAATACTCAATACCCATCAGCTACTCTACAGCTTAATACTCAATACCCATCAGCTACTCTACAGCTTAATACTCAATACCCATCAGCTACTCTACAGCTTAATACTGAACAACTGCCCATCCTGTGTGGTCTGATGCTGAACAACTGCCCATCCTGTGTGGTCTGATGCTGAACAACTGCCCATCCTGTGCAGTCTGATGCTGAACAACTGCCCATCCTGTGCAGTCTGATGCTGAACAACTGCCCATCCTGTGTGGTCTGATGCTGAACAACTGCCCATACTGTGCAGTCTGATGCTGAACAACTGCCCATCCTTTGTGGTCTGATTCTGAACAACTGCCCATCCTGTGTGGTCTGATGCTGACGCTTCATCTGCCTTGACCAGGTGCCCCTGTTTACATGCATACTGGACCATTTTACCCACCATGGAGCTCCAGCTGTCCAGTGCTTTGTGGAAAGTTTCACCTGCATGATGCTGAGCTCCTGAAGATCCTGCTTACTCTTTACGTAATCACAGAGGTTTTCTTCTCCTGCCTTATAAACACTGAGCTGGTTCTCACTGCTGCTCTGATGGGACTCTTTTCTTCTTTTTTCTCTACATTTATTGATGTACACTACCACTCAAAAGTTTAGGATCACTTTAGAATTTCATTTAATGCAATTTTCATGCAATTCACAAACAATATTGTCATTTCATAATTAATGTAAGTGTATCAGATGATTAAAGAATAAAAATGTTTGTATTAAAGTCTATTTTTGTACAGAGGCTTATTTTGCATATACTCCTATTATCAGTCATTCTCAGTCCTCTGTCTAAATCTCCTGGTACGACCACCAATCCAAGTTAAGGATGTTATTGGACTAATTGGTTGTTAGGGCACCCTTGATCAATTGTGATCTTGTGATCAATTGTGATGCACAGCTGAAAAACATTCTACTAATAAGTGAGTATAAAAGGGAACAACATTCTAGGTTAGTTTAGTATCTGAAGATCAGCAGTTGATGACTTGCTGACCGACTCACAATGACCAGAAAGAAACAACTTTCTTTAGAGACCCGTCAGTCCATTGTTGTGTTTAGGAACAAGATACTCCATTAAAACAAGAACATTTCACTGTGATCCCAAACTTTTGAGTGGTAGTGTATATGATTAGATATTGATGTATATGATTGTAAATCTTCGTCATTTGTGTTGTCTTTGTACATGTATTGCTATCTGGTGTGGACCAGAGGAGGACAGGTCCCCTCTTAGAGTCTGGTTTCTATTGAGGTTTCTTCCTCTTGATCTGAGGGAGTTTTTCTTGTCACTGTTACAACTCCCAACTGGCTGACAGCTGAATAATAAAGAACGGAGGGGTTGTTTTCTGTTCTTCCAGCAGAATGGCCACTTGGTGAGGTCATGCCCCTGGCTTACGTAAGACCATGTTTGCTGGTTTGAACAATGTCTGGTGTTTAGTCTGGCAGAGGTCAGGGGAGAGAACCCACTCTCAATTTCTGTTACGACCTGCCCCTAGACAGGTCTCATGATGGCAGAGCGGCTGGTGGACTGTAAAAATGGGTAGCTTATAAATATAGTAAACATATGGTTTTTTTCCTTCTGACAGAGTAAGCAAAGCAGATCAGTCTCCTCTACTGACCACATGTTTAGCTGTTGTGGCTCTTGGAATGACAGTAGATATCGTTCTTATTTGTCCTGTTTAGATTAATATCAGTCTTCACACTGCCTTTCACTGAAACAACATCAACAACACAATGTACATGGTTTTCTTTAAGCTAGGTTAGTAACTAACATTCACTCCTTCACACCACAGTCAGGTATAGACCTGAAACCATCTGACCTCATCTACCCAGCAGGCATTGCGTGTCACAAATAACGGCTGCGTCCATATGTTACATATTTCGAATGAAAGAGTTAATTTATTAATAAATCTGATTTTTTACAACATGTCTTAATAATTTAGAGTCATTACAACATATTAAGGCTTACAAGTGGGTTCCCTTTAATACTGAATAAACATCAGTCAATACCCATCAGCTACTCTACAGCTTAATACTCAATACCCATCAGCTACTCTACAGCTTAATACTCAATACCCATCAGCTACACTACAGCTTAATACTCAATACCCATCAGCTACACTACAGCTTAATACTCAATACCCATCAGCTACTCTACAGCTTAATACTCAATAACCATCAGCTACTCTACAGCTTAATACTCAATACCCATCAGCTACTCTACAGCTTAATACTCAATAACCATCAGCTACTCTACAGCTTAATACTCAATACCCATCAGCTACTCTACAGCTTAATACTCAATAACCATCAGCTACTCTACAGCTTAATACTCAATACCCATCAGCTACTCTACAGCTTAATACTCAATACCCATCAGCTACTCTACAGCTTAATACTCAATACCCATCAGCTACTCTACAGCTTAATACTCAATACCCATCAGCTACTCTACAGCTTAATACTCAATACCCATCAGCTACACTACAGCTTAATACTCAATACCCATCAGCTACTCTACAGCTTAATACTCAATACCCATCAGCTACTCTACAGCTTAATACTCAATACCCATCAGCTACACTACAGCTTAATACTCAATACCCATCAGCTACTCTACAGCTTAATACTCAATACCTATCAGCTACTCTACAGCTTAATACTCAATACCCATCAGCTACTCTACAGCTTAATACTCAATACCCATCAGCTACTCTACAGCTTAATATTCAATACCCATCAGCTACTCTACAGCTTAATACTCAATACCCATCAGCTACACTACAGCTTAATACTCAATACCCATCAGCTACTCTACAGCTTAATACTCAATACCCATCAGCTACTCTACAGCTTAATACTCAATACCCATCAGCTACTCTACAGCTTAATACTCAATACCCATCAGCTACTCAACAGCTTAATACTCAATACCCATCAGCTACTCTACAGCTTAATACTCAATACCCATCAGCTACTCTACAGCTTAATACTCAATACCCATCAGCTACTCCACAGCTTAATATTCAATACCCATCAGCTACACTACAGCTTAATATTCAATACCCATCAGCTACTCTACAGCTTAATACTCAATACCCATCAGCTACTCTACAGCTTAATATTCAATACCCACCAGCTACTCTACAGCTTAATACTCAATACCCATCAGCTACTCTACAGCTTAATACTCAATACCCATCAGCTACACTACAGCTTAATACTCAATACCCATCAGCTACTCTACAGCTTAATACTCAATACCCATCAGCTACACTACAGCTTAATACTCAATACCCATCAGCTACACTACAGCTTAATACTCAATACCCATCAGCTACACTACAGCTTAACACTCAGTACCCATCAGCTACTCTACAGCTTAATACTCAATACCCATCAGCTACACTACAGCTTAATACTCAATACCCATCAGCTACACTACAGCTTAATACTCAATACCCATCAGCTACTCTACAGCTTAATACTCAATACCCATCAGCTACTCTACAGCTTAATACTCAATACCCATCAGCTACACTACAGCTTAATACTCAATACCCATCAGCTACACTACAGCTTAATACTCAATACCCATCAGCTACACTACAGCTTAATACTCAATACCCATCAGCTACACTACAGCTTAATACTCAATACCCATCAGCTACACTACAGCTTAATACTCAATACCCATCAGCTACACTACAGCTTAACACTCAGTACCCATCAGCTACTCTACAGCTTAATGCTCAATACCCATCAGCTACACTACAGCTTAATACTCAATACCCATCAGCTACACTACAGCTTAATACTCAATACCCATCAGCTACTCTACAGCTTAATACTCAATACCCATCAGCTACTCTACAGCTTAATACTCAATACCCATCAGCTACTCTACAGCTTAATATTCAATACCCATCAGCTACTCTACAGCTTAATACTCAATACCCATCAGCTACTCTACAGCTTAATACTCAATACCCATCAGCTACTCTACAGCTTAATACTCAATACCCATCAGCTACTCTACAGCTTAATACTCAATACCCATCAGCTACTCTACAGCTTAATATTCAATACCCATCAGCTACACTACAGCTTAATATTCAATACCCATCAGCTACACTACAGCTTAATATTCAATACCCATCAGCTACTCTACAGCTTAATACTCAATACCCATCAGCTACTCTACAGCTTAATACTCAATACCCATCAGCTACTCTACAGCTTAATATTCAATACCCATCAGCTACACTAGAGCTTAATACTCAATACCCATCAGCTACTCTACAGCTTAATACTCAATACCCATCAGCTACACTACAGCTTAATATTCAATACCCATCAGCTACTCCACAGCTTAATATTCAATACCCATCAGCTACACTACAGCTCAATATTCAATACCCATCAGCTACTCTACAGCTTAATACTCAATACCTATCAGCTACTCCACAGCTTAATATTCAATACCCATCAGCTACACTACAGCTTAATACTCAATACCTATCAGCTACTCTACAGCTTAATACTCAATACCCATCAGCTACACTACAGCTTAATATTCAATACCCATCAGCTACACTACAGCTTAATATTCAATACCCATCAGCTACACTACAGCTTAATACTCAATACCCATCAGCTACTCTACAGCTTAATACTCAATACCCATCAGCTACACTACAGCTTAATACTCAATACCCATCAGCTACACTACAGCTTAATACTCAATACCCATCAGCTACTCTACAGCTTAATACTCAATAACCATCAGCTACTCTACAGCTTAATACTCAATACCCATCAGCTACTCTACAGCTTAATACTCAATAACCATCAGCTACTCTACAGCTTAATACTCAATACCCATCAGCTACTCTACAGCTTAATACTCAATATCCATCAGCTACACTACAGCTCAATATTCAATACCCATCAGCTACTCTACAGCTTAATACTCAATACCCATCAGCTACACTACAGCTTAATACTCAATACCCATCAGCTACTCTACAGCTTAATACTCAATACCCATCAGCTACTCTACAGCTTAATACTCAATACCCATCAGCTACACTACAGCTTAATACTCAATACCCATCAGCTACTCTACTAGCTTAATACTCAATACCTATCAGCTACTCTACAGCTTAATACTCAATACCCATCAGCTACTCTACAGCTTAATACTCAATACCCATCAGCTACTCTACAGCTTAATATTCAATACCCATCAGCTACTCTACAGCTTAATACTCAATACCCATCAGCTACACTACAGCTTAATACTCAATACCCATCAGCTACTCTACAGCTTAATACTCAATACCCATCAGCTACTCTACAGCTTAATACTCAATACCCATCAGCTACTCTACAGCTTAATACTCAATACCCATCAGCTACTCAACAGCTTAATACTCAATACCCATCAGCTACTCTACAGCTTAATACTCAATACCCATCAGCTACTCTACAGCTTAATACTCAATACCCATCAGCTACTCCACAGCTTAATATTCAATACCCATCAGCTACACTACAGCTTAATATTCAATACCCATCAGCTACTCTACAGCTTAATACTCAATACCCATCAGCTACTCTACAGCTTAATACTCAATACCCATCAGCTACACTACAGCTTAATACTCAATACCCATCAGCTACTCTACAGCTTAATACTCAATACCCATCAGCTACTCTACAGCTTAATACTCAATACCCATCAGCTACTCTACAGCTTAATACTCAATACCCATCAGCTACTCTACAGCTTAATATTCAATACCCATCAGCTACTCTACAGCTTAATACTCAATACCCATCAGCTACACTACAGCTTAATACTCAATACCCATCAGCTACTCTACAGCTTAATACTCAATACCCATCAGCTACTCTACAGCTTAATACTCAATACCCATCAGCTACTCTACAGCTTAATACTCAATACCCATCAGCTACTCAACAGCTTAATACTCAATACCCATCAGCTACTCTACAGCTTAATACTCAATACCCATCAGCTACTCTACAGCTTAATACTCAATACCCATCAGCTACTCCACAGCTTAATATTCAATACCCATCAGCTACACTACAGCTTAATATTCAATACCCATCAGCTACTCTACAGCTTAATACTCAATACCCATCAGCTACTCTACAGCTTAATATTCAATACCCACCAGCTACTCTACAGCTTAATACTCAATACCCATCAGCTACTCTACAGCTTAATACTCAATACCCATCAGCTACACTACAGCTTAATACTCAATACCCATCAGCTACTCTACAGCTTAATACTCAATACCCATCAGCTACACTACAGCTTAATACTCAATACCCATCAGCTACACTACAGCTTAATACTCAATACCCATCAGCTACACTACAGCTTAACACTCAGTACCCATCAGCTACTCTACAGCTTAATACTCAATACCCATCAGCTACACTACAGCTTAATACTCAATACCCATCAGCTACACTACAGCTTAATACTCAATACCCATCAGCTACTCTACAGCTTAATACTCAATACCCATCAGCTACTCTACAGCTTAATACTCAATACCCATCAGCTACACTACAGCTTAATACTCAATACCCATCAGCTACACTACAGCTTAATACTCAATACCCATCAGCTACACTACAGCTTAATACTCAATACCCATCAGCTACACTACAGCTTAATACTCAATACCCATCAGCTACACTACAGCTTAATACTCAATACCCATCAGCTACACTACAGCTTAACACTCAGTACCCATCAGCTACTCTACAGCTTAATGCTCAATACCCATCAGCTACACTACAGCTTAATACTCAATACCCATCAGCTACACTACAGCTTAATACTCAATACCCATCAGCTACTCTACAGCTTAATACTCAATACCCATCAGCTACTCTACAGCTTAATACTCAATACCCATCAGCTACTCTACAGCTTAATATTCAATACCCATCAGCTACTCTACAGCTTAATACTCAATACCCATCAGCTACTCTACAGCTTAATACTCAATACCCATCAGCTACTCTACAGCTTAATACTCAATACCCATCAGCTACTCTACAGCTTAATACTCAATACCCATCAGCTACTCTACAGCTTAATATTCAATACCCATCAGCTACACTACAGCTTAATATTCAATACCCATCAGCTACACTACAGCTTAATATTCAATACCCATCAGCTACTCTACAGCTTAATACTCAATACCCATCAGCTACTCTACAGCTTAATACTCAATACCCATCAGCTACTCTACAGCTTAATATTCAATACCCATCAGCTACACTAGAGCTTAATACTCAATACCCATCAGCTACTCTACAGCTTAATACTCAATACCCATCAGCTACACTACAGCTTAATATTCAATACCCATCAGCTACTCCACAGCTTAATATTCAATACCCATCAGCTACACTACAGCTCAATATTCAATACCCATCAGCTACTCTACAGCTTAATACTCAATACCTATCAGCTACTCCACAGCTTAATATTCAATACCCATCAGCTACACTACAGCTTAATACTCAATACCTATCAGCTACTCTACAGCTTAATACTCAATACCCATCAGCTACACTACAGCTTAATACTCAATACCCATCAGCTACTCTACAGCTTAATACTCAATACCCATCAGCTACACTACAGCTTAACACTCAATACCCATCAGCTACACTACAGCTTAATATTCAATACCCATCAGCTACTCTACAGCTTAATACTCAATACCCATCAGCTACTCTACAGCTTAATACTCAATACCCATCAGCTACACTACAGCTTAATACTCAATACCTATCAGCTACTCTACAGCTTAATACTCAATACCCATCAGCTACACTACAGCTTAATACTCAATACCCATCAGCTACTCTACAGCTTAATACTCAATACCCATCAGCTACACTACAGCTTAATACTCAATACCCATCAGCTACTCTACAGCTTAATATTCAATACCCATCAGCTACTCTACAGCTTAATACTCAATACCCATCAGCTACTCTACAGCTTAATACTCAATACCCCATCAGCTACACTACAGCTTAATACTCAATACCCATCAGCTACACTACAGCTTAATACTCAATACCCATCAGCTACACTACAGCTTAATACTCAATACCCATCAGCTACACTACAGCTTAATACTCAATATCCATCAGCTACACTACAGCTTAACACTCAGTACCCATCAGCTACTCTACAGCTTAACACTCAATACCCATCAGCTACTCTACAGCTTAATACTCAATACCCATCAGCTACTCTACAGCTTAATACTCAATACCCATCAGCTACACTACAGCTTAATACTCAATACCCATCAGCTACACTACAGCTTAATACTCAATACCCATCAGCTACTCTACAGCTTAATACTCAATACCCATCAGCTACACTACAGCTTAATACTCAATACCCATCAGCTACACTACAGCTTAATACTCAATACCCATCAGCTACTCTACAGCTTAATACTCAATACCCATCAGCTACTCTACAGCTTAATACTCAATACCCATCAGCTACTCTACAGCTTAATACTCAATACCCATCAGCTACACTACAGCTTAATACTCAATACCCATCAGCTACACTACAGCTTAATACTCAATACCCATCAGCTACTCTACAGCTTAATACTCAATACCCATCAGCTACACTACAGCTTAATACTCAATACCCATCAGCTACACTACAGCTTAATACTCAATACCCATCAGCTACACTACAGCTTAATACTCAATACCCATCAGCTACTCTACAGCTTAATACTCAATACCCATCAGCTACTCTACAGCTTAATACTCAATACCCATCAGCTACTCTACAGCTTTATATTCAATACCCATCAGCTACACTACAGCTTAATACTCAATACCCATCAGCTACTCTACAGCTTAATACTCAATACCCATCAGCTACTCTACAGCTTAATACTCAATACCCATCAGCTACACTACAGCTTAACACTCAATACCCATCAGCTACTCTACAGCTTAATACTCAATACCTATCAGCTACTCTACAGCTTAATACTCAATACCCATCAGCTACTCTACAGCTTAATACTCAATACCTATCAGCTACTCTACAGCTTAATACTCAATACCCATCAGCTACTCTACAGCTTAATACTGAACAACTGCCCATCCTGTGTGGTCTGATACTGAACAACTGCCCATCCTGTGCAGTCTGATGCTGAACAACTGCCCATCCTTTGTGGTCTGATACTGAACAACTGCCCATCCTGTGTGGTCTGATACTGAACAACTGCCCATCCTGTGCAGTCTGATGCTGAACAACTGCCCATCCTTTGTGGTCTGATACTGAACAACTGCCCATCCTGTGTGGTCTGATACTGAACAACTGCCCATCCTGTGTGGTCTGATGCTGAACAACTGCCCATCCTTTGTGGTCTGATACTGAACAACTGCCCATCCTGTGTGGTCTGATACTGAACAACTGCCCATCCTGTGTGGTCTGATACTGAACAACTGCCCATCCTGTGTGGTCTGATGCTGAACAACTGCCCATCCTGTGCAGTCTGATGCTGAACAACTGCCCATCCTTTGTGGTCTGATACTGAACAACTGCCCATCCTGTGCGGTCTGATACTGAACAACTGCCCATCCTGTGCAGTCTGATGCTGAACAACTGCCCATCCTGTGTGGTCTGATGCTGAACAACTGCCCATCCTTTGTGGTCTGATACTGAACAACTGCCCATCCTGTGTGGTCTGATACTGAACAACTGCCCATCCTGTGTGGTCTGATACCAAACAACTGCCCATCCTGTGTGGTCTGATGCTGACGCTTCATCTGCCTTGACCAGGTGCCCCTGTTTACATGCATACTGGACCATTTTACCCACCATGGAGCTCCAGCTGTCCAGTGCTTTGTGGAAAGTTTCACCTGCATGATGCTGAGCTCCTGAAGATCCTGCTTACTCTTTACGTAATCACAGAGGTTTTCTTCTCCTGCCTTATAAACACTGAGCTGGTTCTCACTGCTGCTCTGATGGGACTCTTTTCTTCTTTTTTCTCTACATTTATTGATGTACACTACCACTCAAAAGTTTAGGATCACTTTAGAATTTCATTTAATGCAATTTTCATGCAATTCACAAACAATATTGTCATTTCATAATTAATGTAAGTGTATCAGATGATTAAAGAATAAAAATGTTTGTATTAAAGTCTATTTTTGTACAGAGGCTTATTTTGCATATAGTCCTATTATCAGTAATTCTCAGTCCTCTGTCTAAATCTCCTGGTACGACCACCAATCCAAGTTAAGGATGTTATTGGACTAATTGGTTGTTAGGACACTCTTGATCAATTGTGATCTTGTGATCAATTGTGATGCACAGCTGAAAAACATTCTACTAATAAGTGAGTATAAAAGGGAACAACATTCTAGGTTAGTTTAGTATCTGAAGATCAGCAGTTGATGACTTGCTGACCGACTCACAATGACCAGAAAGAAACAACTTTCTTTAGAGACCCGTCAGTCCATTGTTGTGTTTAGGAACAAGATACTCCATTAAAACAAGAACATTTCACTGTGATCCCAAACTTTTGAGTGGTAGTGTATATGATTAGATATTGATGTATATGATTGTAAATCTTCGTCATTTGTGTTGTCTTTGTACATGTATTGCTATCTGGTGTGGACCAGAGGAGGACAGGTCCCCTCTTAGAGTCTGGTTTCTATTGAGGTTTCTTCCTCTTGATCTGAGGGAGTTTTTCTTGTCACTGTTACAACTCCCAACTGGCTGACAGCTGAATAATAAAGAACGGAGGGGTTGTTTTCTGTTCTGCCAGCAGAATGGCCACTTGGTGAGGTCATGCCCCTGGCTTACGTAAGACCATGTCCACTGACGTGTGACCTCCTGTAGGACATGCAGTAAGACCAGCTCCCTAACAGCCACATCTTTCACACAAACATCCTCAGGCAGTGAGAACGCTTGGCTTCAGTTCTTGCAGAAGGCTGAAAAACAGCATTCCACTTTAAAGTTACTGGTAGCAATTCAGAGTGAGACAGAGACTCTAGTCATCACTGAGACCGAACTGAGAATGAGCAGAAATGCCAAAGAAAAAGAATGTCCCTGAAAGATGGAGAAGAAGAAAAGGTGAAATTCCTGAATGGTCAGCAGGGGTGCTGAAGGACGGGTAGGGCCCCTGACACACAAAGGGAGGGTCTGTCTGGATATTTTTTATTGGCTCTAAGAGTTTTAGGGCTGTGTTCAAAAGTTTGGGCACTCGTTTTTCATTGTCCATATAATTTAATATGATAGCCAGAATATTCAACACAGTAAATCAATAGAACTAAAATATACAGAAGAATCTGCAAATAAAGAGTAATAAAGTATACAGAGAATCAGATGAACTACAGTCTGTAAGTGGAGCTCCTGTGTGGTCAGTGGAGCTGATAAACTGGACAGTAGGTGTAGATACAAGGGTTAAATACTTCCAAAAGTGGTGGTATCTAGTAGATATAGACAAGTAAGTCCCCCTACTGGTCAGAACTTTAGGAGATGGACTAAAGGCTTCACAGTTTAAACACCAACATAATTAGGAAGTGACAGAGAAGAGGATCAATTTAGTGTAAAGAAACTCCTAAGTCTTTATAGGTGAGTATAGGTGACTAAGGTGTTTCAGTCAGTCATCTTAATGCTAACGCGCTACTAGAATCACATACACGGGCTAGCAGAAATTAGCATTCTTGTAAAGGTTCTTTTTCCTAATGTTGACTAAAGTTTCTGCAATTATGGCCCCTACTAGCAATAACAATCTCAATTCGTCTTTGAGCCTCATAAGAACTAGCAGCTGACCCAAAGCGAGGCCAGCTGTGGAAATTCTAGTTAGTGACAAACAGAGAATCAGACATAAAAGGAAATATGCTGGAGGGTACCCTGTAGTAGGCGAGCTGCAGCGCTAACTGAATAAAGGCATCCGGGCTGATTTTCAGCTTTTTGATCCGGCCTTTCCCAAACTCCCTGAAGGGGAACACATGGCAGTCCACATCATCAGCCAGAGCCTGAGCCACGGCCAGCGACTCGGATACCTGGGCCTGGACCTGTGGACAGACAGACAGTGATAAATGTACATACGTATATATGACGTTGCAGTGTTCCGAAACGTGGCACAGTGCAGTTCAGGACGCAACACAATGTGCATTCTAAGCCCTGCAGCCAGGGGCGCTATAGCCAAGTTGTGTTACGACCCCTGATCGTAATAGCCATTTTTAGGTCTGTTGGTGGCCATGTTGTTGGGTGTTTCTTTTTTTTGTGCAGGTCTGTGACTGACCAATAGGGGGCACATTGCAATATAAACGTTCGTCAAGCGGCCATCTTGGTAGACGTTCAGGGTTCTCTCCTTGACCTGACCTGGAACAAGTCCTGCCCAGACCAGCCCGGCACTCTCCACTACATTTGTACATTTAGCTACAGTTTGTTAGTTTCTGTAAAATCTCTGTGGGACGTAGGGGACGGGTGCCTTTGTTTATCTACCCTTTCTCCTGTTTTGTTGTGGGGAGTGAGGGGGAGTAAGGGGGAGTTAGGGGGAGTTTGGTGTATTTTTGTTTGCTTTGTTTTCAGTTTAGTTAGTTTTCTTTCTTGAGTTGTTTTGTTTATTTTGGGGTCCCTGAAGCCAGTATCCCATCCATCACTCCTTTGTTGACAATAAACTTGCAGGGGAGAGAACCCACTCTCAATTTCTGTTACGACCTGCCCCTAGACAGGTCTCATGATGGCAGAGCGGCTGGTGGACTGTAAAAATGGGTAGCTTATAAATATAGTAAACATATGTTTTTTTTCCTTCTGACAGAGTAAGCAAAGCAGATCAGTCTCCTCTACTGACCACATGTTTAACGTTCTTATTTGTCCTCTATGGCCCCCTGAGGACTAAACAACAAGTGTATTACACATTTGCAAAACGCTGTCAGTAAATGTTTCTGGCCTATTTGTGATGATGACGGCAGCAAAAGGCAAATCTGAAAGAAGTAGCTTTACTGAATCAGGAGAACAACAATAGCCTAGAACATGCAAAGCCAAGCAGGACGATCATTTAAAGGTCATCAGCATCTGGCTATAGTTTTATGTCTTAATGTCACATGCACAGTCTCAAAAGAAGATCTGGATGGATGTTTATATCTCAACTGATCTCAAAATCAACATTTGATATTGGTGAGGATCGTTCCTTGTTGCTAAATATTCCTGTATATATAGATCCTGAAAGTGGCCGAGTATGAAATGTTCAATTGTAGAGACACTAACCTGATATATGGTGACCAGATGTTTATATAACTGATAACCATGCCAACAACACAAACACAGCCACATTATTTACATTCCAAACAACACTTGAGACATCTGGTCCAATCACAAACACGGTAAACAAATTCAGAGACTGAGGAGTGCTGAATTTGTATACAGTGTCTGATGTCAAACCCCTCTGAATGACTTGGTGTACATTTTACGCATGGAATGGGTGGAATTCCCCTTTAATGCAGACCAATACATCAGTCAATAAGAGTTTGAGGCAGTGTTAGTCATTCTTCTGCTGATACACGCATCATTTTCACCTCCGTATGAAGAATTTCAGAGCTGGAACAGTGTTTGGTGCTAACTTTGATCTTCAAAGACATTTTAAAGGTAACAGTCCAGCGGAGTATAAAGAAAAGCAGTTGATCCTGCGCTGTGATAGTCATATCTGAGAGGTGTTGGGACTCGGGGACTCAGCGCCAGTTCCGCCAGATGTTTAGAGCTTGCGTATGGACGTCAGCAGACACGGAATTTGATCCAGATGCCGGTCAGAAATAAGATTTTCTTCGGTTCAATAGAATAACAATTCTTGTAAAATGACCTCACTATCAGGATAATAACACATTTAATGTCAGGTCAAAGCCCACAACCACCAGTTTATTCATATTTCAGGAGTTCTTCTTGCAGGGATTAAATAAAAGAGTAACCCACACAAGGAAGTAGGAAGTCAAAAATAAGTGAAAACAAAACAAGAGCTTAAGTGATTTAAAGATAATGAGACTCAAAACAACCACCTAAACTTTCCCCCACCACTACCACCACCCCTCTCACATCTTATTGCGAGAGAAGTAGATCAGATCTTGAGCTCCAGATTGAAGAACAAAGTTAGATTCCAGATTTCTCATCTGGACGCCCCAGAAATTGTATGAATGCGTTCAGTTCCTTCAGCAGCAAATCTTGATTTATCTTAATGAAGTACTGAGCAGTCAAAGCAGGTATTAGATTTGAACTGATAATAATACTGGGTTGTTTAGGAGAAGCTTGGAAAGGGTTAAATAAACACATCATCACTGTCTGGAGTAAAAGCAGGAAAGTGCAAAACCTGGTTTACGTTCAGCGGAAGTTAATGGAAAAGGAGTTACAGTATAGGAACATTCCTGCTAGTGCATCGTGAACTTTCACCACAACACAAGTAACATGTTGGGGAAGCAGCTTTGTGAGCAGAACTCTGCCAGTTTAATCTCCTGGACTCTGTGAATTTCTCCACTGAGGGACTAATAAAGAATTACCTTCACAACACCACTGAAGTGCCCTTGAACGAGACATCAAACTCCAAAATGCTCCCCGAGTATAGGATTGTGGATAGGGTCAGGATTCTTATCCAGGATTTGTTCCTAATTTAGAGAAGGATCAACACTCTCTTTCCTGAGTCTCCTGAAAGGAATGGAAACTGTGATACAGGAGTGGAAACACTAATCGCTGGCAACAATGGAATATTATTTTTGAGTTGTTGAGAGTTTTATGTCATTTTCTGTTATATGAGTTTAATATTTTGCCCCTGAAATTAACTTGAAGGCCACCTTAAATGAAAAAAATGTAAAAAAAATAAGGGTGAAAAACACCATAATGCTTTTCTTATTGTTTCAATTTATGCATTTCTTAACATTCAACATTGAAAACACTGATTTTCTTCAAAGCCAGCGAGCTGGAGCCAAGGCATTCCAGGGAGCCAAAATAAGACAAAGCAGCCAGTATAGATGTAAAGAAGTTGATAATGTTTCGCACGCACTGCCAAGGAGGAACCAGTATTCGGCCCGGTTTTCAAGCCCGAGTTCCTCATTTTTCCATCAAAAAAACAAAAAACTCAGGGGAGATATGTTTGGCATGGCTGTTATGTCACACTGGAACAAGGGATGACAGACACTTTTACTTTTTCCTGCTGACACGAGGAAAAACCCCACAGATGACGGACAACAAGAGGTGTGAAGTGCTGCAGTGCAGAGAGCGGAAAATCCCAAACTGACCAGCGATGCAGACAGCGCTCAGAGCTCAACGAATCGGCCCAGTGGTGAACGCTGGAGCTAGATGCTCTGCATTACTCCCCCTGATTTCCCGGAACTGTTAACCCTTTACGATATGGAGGAAAGCTGCTTTCTGCCTTTAAAGCTGCTCCTCTCGTTGAATATCTTGGCTCCTTATTGCTACTGTGTTGCATTTCTAAATACTATTAATGTTCAGTACTCAGTGTGACCGCTCTTCACCCTCATTACAGCTTCTAATCTTTTCAGGAGACTCAAGTTCAAACACAAGTTCAGTCTTAGAAGTTCTGCTTCTGCTTCTCACCATCAACCTCAAACACATTCAGTGGTGTTGAGGTGCTGGACTCTGTGGTGGTCAGTCCATTGTTTAGCTTCCTTGTTTCTTTGTCTCCTTTTCTCAGTGAGGAGCTTCTTGAATCGCAACACATCCTTTCAGACCCCACAGTGTTGAGGTCAGACCTGAAGCAGCTTCTGCTCCTGCATAAAGATCAAAGTGCTGTTTATCTGATGGGGACAGCGTTGGTGGAGCTACACTGTGGTCGTTTGGAGCACTTCTGTCTGCTAGCACGAACATTACAGTAATGTGTACTTCAAGGTTCCACAGGATGCATTTAATGTCTTCTCTGATGTTCTACATATATGGTATGTGTGTCTTTGGTCACCTAGATGTGGTTTTACACCCACTTACACTCTGATCTGCTTCTAGAATGGAACAAGCTGTCTTTTTGGTGGAGCAACATAGACCAAATAAAATGTCTCTTTGTGTACATAAGCTCCACCCACATACTATTTGGTTAGCTATGCTTGTTACTAAGAGCTTGCTAGTATCTAATGTTGCTTATACTAGCTACGACCTGCATATCAGCGGAATTTCCAGTTCTAGTAGGCGGTTCTTGGTTACGGTTAATGGCGAGCAGTGTTAATTTCGTTGACGAAATATTTTTGTCATAGTTTTCGTCAATTAACCTTTTTTTCATGTCGAAAACGAGACGATAACTAAATAAAATCTTCAGAAAGGATAAAAACTATGACGAATTTGATTGACACTTTAGTCAACGAATAAAAACAAGACGAACATGTTTGGCAGGGGTGACATCCAATCAGAACAGATTTAGTTTTGTGAAAGGCGGGGACAAGTTAGGAAAACATCCAATCATAACTACTTCGGCGTATATGGAGAGGCGGGACAAGCCGAGTAGCCGTCAATCAAACGCACACCTACACAAATTTGGTCTAAACCTGGGAAGACCATGCGAACCTGTGACCTGACGCTACTCAAGATGGAACTAAGTTATCTAGACAGTGTCATCAGAGAGAAAGACAGTTTAGAGTTTGTGTTTAGAGAAAATCACCACCGCGCTGGATATCAGCTCTCCAGCACCACCATCAGCTAGCTTTACCGCTGCTAACGCTATCTTAGCCTTTCTTAATCCTAGTCCTGCACACTGCCCTCTACAGTTTAGAGCGTGTCCTGCTGTAAACGCTGTACTAACTCAGTAAGGTAATGGTCAGATTAGTTGGATCAGGTCTAATTAGTTGATCAGGTATGTGGGAAGCAGGTGAAACGTTACATGTACAGAGCCAGAGTCGGGAGACTAGCTAGCGAACTCCAACCATTAGCTAGTTTTATTTACAATGAATTAGTGCATATAATGTGCAGTGTGTGTCTCTAGTAAACACAGTGACCTGGAGATGTAGCAGTTTTTCATTCATTGATTTACTGTTATGGTAAAATTTATTTGAATTGCACAATTAAAAATATTTTCATAACAAAAAGTAATAAATGCAATTAATGTAGATTAGTTTACCACAGAGTATGTATTTTAATTAGTTTGACAGCACTAGTAACAATTATTAAATAAATAAGAAAAAAATAAAAAGTTGATACAAGGATTAAATAACAGTTTTCTATTATTCGCAGCTACGGAAGACCTCAGATGTTATTTGTTAAATCTGTTTATATGTGTATTGGTCTTTCAAACATGAATAATATTACATAACTGGTTAATAAATGTTTAATTTCGTGTAAGTCTAAATAATGATTTAAATAATTGAAGGGAACTGAAGAAAAAGCATTACATTTTACACCCTTTATATTTTAGTCGACTGAATCGACTGTAGATTTAGTGTAAACTATATTCTTATGATAATTAGTCGACTAAAACTAGACTAAAACTAAAAACTATTCAGATGACTAAATTATGACTAAAACTAAGTGACATTTTAGTCAAAATACTAAGACTAAATCAAAATTTGCTGTCAAAATGAACACTGGTGGCGAGAGGTACTGGACTCTCAATGCAAGACTACGGCTGTCGTAAGTGGAAATTAAATAAATGAAGGGTGGTCTCTGACTTCTGCACAGCACTGAACCTTTTAGATAGACTTATTAAAAATCTTTAAAATGAATGTGAATGACAACAACATGAATAGAACCATGTTCTAGTACAACTGACACACAAAACGACCAATCACAAACCTCCAATTTGGAATGATGTACAGAAAGAGGTGGTCTTGATTATGGAGTCATGACAGACTGTTTGCTCAGTTCGGTTAGATCAGCACGAAACTGTACACAGAGGTGTGTATATGGTGAAGTAAGGATAGCTGTAGTCTCTCAACGTGGGACTACCACTGTTGAGAGTGGAAATTAATTAAAGGTGGTCTCTGACTTCTGCACAGCCCCATTTACATATACACATACACACAAAATATCAAACTTAATGTAAACGACAACAACATGAGTTATTTAATTATTTAATCATGTCTGCACGCCCAGTGCTGCTTAGAGGTGTATGAAAATATCAAAAATATAAAATATTGGGATATTATGTTTGGTGATACTGTATCGATTCTTAAAAACACAGTATCCATGCACAGATTCCTGGCAAATTGTGCATCTGATCACTAGATGGCAGTGTTGTAATCCATTTTCAGCTCCACTCCAACATTAACAAGCAGCACAAGGGTGCAGTGCTATTGTAAGCATTGATAAACCTGTTCATATAGTGGTGTGTTTTAATAGTAGGATTTTAAAAAGTAAGTAAATCACTTTGCTTGCAGTATTGCAGTATATCACAATGTATTGAATCGTGACCGCTGTATCACAATACGTATTGTATCTTCAGTGTCTTGCCAATACACAGCCCTAGTGCTGCTGTCTACAGCTGGACACTCTGGATAGGATCTCCTCAGTAAGTCACTTTTAGAAATCTTGATTCATTTTCATGTTTTTATAAACAGTTTCATCAGTAGCTGCATTAATGTGGTTCAGGAGCCTCACAAGACTGTTCTGTATGAAGCTGCTACCTCCTCTGCATGAGCTGATGAGAGAGACGCTCAGAGGCGGATGCTTATTGAGTAGAAGAGGAAGGGTTAATGTATGCGTGTATGTATGAGTGTGCATATGTGTGTGTGCATGTGCATGTGTGTGTGCATGTGTGTGTGCGTGTGGGTGCATTAAAGGTTTTGGGTGCTTTCCGCAGCAAAATCCCCATCAGAACACTCTGGAATGTATGAGCTGTAAACTGACACAGAAGACAGACAGAAATATGTGTGTGTGAGAATGCCCACCAGCTATAATAGTGAAACCAACTCTTGTAACTTATATCTCCACCCACTGTCCACTGTATCAGCTCCACTGACCATACAGAAGCTCCACTCACTGTCCACTGTATCAGCTCTACTGACCATACAGGACCTCCACTCACTGTCCACTGTATCAGCTCCACTGATCATACAGGACCTCCACTCACTGTCCACTGTATCAGCTCCACTGACCATACAGAAGCTCCACTCACTGTCCACTGTATCAGCTCCACTGACCATACAGGACCTCCACTCACTGTCCACTGTATCAGCTCCACTGATCATACAGGACCTCCACTCACTGTCCACTGTATCAGCTCCACTGACCATACAGGACCTCCACTCACTGTCCACTGTATCAGCTCCACTGACCATACAGGACCTCCACTCACTGTCCACTGTATCAGCTCCACTGACCATACAGGACCTCCACTCACTGTCCACTGTATCAGCTCCACTGACCATACAGGACCTCCACTCACTGTCCACTGTATCAGCTCCACTGACCATACAGGACCTCCACTCACTGTCCACTGTATCAGCTCTACTGACCATACAGGACCTCCACTCACTGTCCACTGTATCAGCTCCACTGACCATACAGGACCTACACTCACTGTCCACTGTATCAGCTCCACTGACCATACAGGACCTCCACTCACTGTCCACTGTATCAGCTCCACTGACCATACAGGACCTCCACTCACTGTCCACTGTATCAGCTCCACTGACCATACAGGACCTCCACTCACTGTCCACTGTATCAGCTCCACTGACCATACAGGACCTCCACTCACTGTCCACTGTATCAGCTCCACTGACCATACAGGACCTCCACCCACTGTCCACTGTATCAGCTCCACTGACCATACAGGACCTCCACTCACTGTCCACTGTATCAGCTCCACTGACCATACAGGAGCTCCACTTACAGACAGTAGTTCATCTGATTCTCTGTATACTTTATTACTCTGTTCTTTAATGATCAGGACCCCCACAGGACCACCACAGAGCAGATACTATTAGGGAGGTGGATCATTCTCAGCACTGCAGTGACACTGACTGCAGTGCTGTGGTGTGTTAGTGTGTGTTGTGCTGGTGTGAGTGGATCAGACACAGCAGTCCACCAACCAAAACTATCCAGACAGCAGTGTCCTGTGGGCGGCGTCCTGTGTCCACTGATGAAGGACTAGAGGAACACAAACTGTGCAGCAGCAGATGAGCTACTGTCTCTGACTTTACATCTACAAGGTGGACCAGCAAGTAGTAGGAGTGTCTAATAGAGTGGACAGTGAGTGGACACTTCAGCACACCACCACGTCACTGCAGTGCTGAGAATGAGCCACCCCCCTAATAGTATCTGCTCTGTGGTGGTCCTGTGGGGGTCCTGATCATTAAAGAACAGAGTAATAAAGTATACAGAGAATCAGATGAACTACAGTCTGTAGGTGGAGCTCCTGTATGGTCAGTGGGGCTGATAAGACGTACCAGTCACTACTGCTTTCTCAGAATGGTCTGCAGCTGGATGGAAATGCTGTGTTGATGAAAGAGGTAAACAGGAGTGGACAGATTGATCCGAGCTGATAGAAACAGCTCAACAATTGCGGTGAGCAGAAAAGCTTGCACAACACGGCTACAAACAGGAAGCAGGAAACGAAGGATCTGACTACACCACAGAACAATCCTGTTTTTATTGGCCGGTGTGGAGGATTACATAGAACAATCTATCTGCACCACATACCACAAAACAGAACTGCAGGTTCAGCTGACTGATCTGCACACGAAACCTGATCAAAAGACAGACGCTGTGTTTCAAAAGAGACCCTAATACTTCAGGACACTTGATCAGATGATCAGACACTTCCTGCATCTACTCTCCTGGTCCAAGAGCTATTTATAGAAACACGGGAACCCTTCCCAGCTCTGACTACTCCGACTTGGCAGCTCTGGCTGTGACATGTTTAATGGGCTCCAGCTCTACACCAGGCCCAGAGAACATCAGCAGAGACCGGTGGGTGAGCTGCTGCCCCTAATATCTCGGGGGCTGAGGTCGAGCTAGGATAACCATCACTCTGCTGCACCCACCTCTCCACTAGGGTGATCACTATTTCCATTATTTGGGGGCTCTCTCGCAGCTGTCCACTGTTTATTCAGAGAGTTAGACTTTTTCTTCACAAATCCCAGAAGGGTGGTACCTAAAAGCAGTGTTTATCAGCGCCGGCCCTGGAGGCACACATTTAGCGCTTTATCTGCTTTAACACGCCCATTTTAACTCAATAACAGGCCGTTAACAAGCTGATTGGTCCAATCAAGGGTGCAGTGAGCTGGTAGAACACTAAAGAGCAGGGCAGTGGACCTCCAGGACTAGGGCTTTTAAACGGAACCACCAGAGGCAATTTTATTTGCACATGCCACCCCAGAGCCAGGGGTCAGCAACGTGTGGAAAAGAAGGTCTCCTCATTTAAAAACCTTTTAAAAAGAGACCAAACCCCTGCGCAACAGTGTGTCTCCGCTGTTAACGAGGACTGAGCTCCACCTCCCACTTACATCTGCAACACATTCACCAGACGGGCCAAAACGCGCACTAGTACATACTGTTCAAGTACGCGATTTCGGATGCACCCCAGAACAAAACAGAGGTACTGGTGTTACGTCCCTTGAGTTTGGAGATCTGTTTTTTTCTGCTTGTTGCTCCGCCCACACTCACATTCTATTGGCTGGATTTATTGGCGGGAGATTTAAAAAGCCTCTTTGTCTGGGAGTCCAGGGAGATCTACACCTTTTTCCCCGTCTGAGCCGACATGTGCTGCTCCAATGAAGGCCCACCAGCACAGACCACTTGTTTGTTGTTCCTTTTTTTGTGTTTGTTTATGATAATGTTTAGGATCGTAGGGGTGACCTGCCTTTTTTTGTTGACACCTTTGGCCTCTGTTTTTGGAGAGAGAAGTTAGGGTAGTTTTCTGTATTTTATTTTCTTTGTTTTCAGGGTTAGATGATTTTGTTTGTTGTTTAGGCGTGGGCTCACCCTGAATATACTGAATCCTGTTTTCTTTTGTTTCTTATTACGTTTCGAAGCTGGAAAATGGACAAAAGGTTCATTTAAGAGCAATAAAAATCTTATTAAATTATTTTGAGTTGTATTTGCTTGGTCTGGTGCTGAGTGGGCACTCACATATTTGTTGCGTCCTACCCCTAGAGTACGTAACAACTGGTTCAATAGCTCAGGGAGAAAAACGATTTTATCACTTGAAGAACTTCTCCAAAGTCAGAAACTGATGCACACTTTAATGACCAGCAGCCTAGATTAGACTCGACTCTCTGCTTCTGGTCTACAGAGGAATCCAATGAATCAGACACAATTCGGCTGCACGAGTCCTGACTAAGGGCGTTTTTACACCAGCACTAGTTAGTCCGGTTAAAACCGACTTTGGTTCATTTGGTACGGTTCGTTTTGGCAGGTGTGAAAACAGTAATCGCACTCGGGTGCTCGAGAGGAGGTGGTCTCAGTCCAGTTCCAAACAATCTCTGAAGCGGTTCGTTTGTGGTGAGAACATGATCCGACCTCGATCCGACCCAAGTATTAGAGGTACTCCACATGTTTGATCTAACGTCTTCTGCAGTCAGGTGTACTTTGCATTATGGGATGCGGCAGATGGCGTAAACAGAGAACTGGAGAACTGGAGCAGCTAACAGGGCGAGGACAATGAAGCGAGGTCTCTCTTGGACTAGCAGTGAGGGACGTTGTCTACTTGATGTTTGGAGTGAGCTGGGTGGTCTGCAGGTGGACTGTAGTTTGGTATATTATCAGATTATTATTACAGCAATGAACAGATGCTGTCTCTGCCGCTGCTCCGTGATACGCTCTACAAGAAATGTGCAGTAGTTTAGAAAACCGGATCTTCTCCCTGTGTTTACTTTCTTGCTCGCACGCTAGATAGCTCTGACCAATCAGAGGAGGCAAAGTGCTCACGTGGTTTGTTGGGCGCATTTTGGTGCGTTTCGGTTTTTGCTTGTGAAAACAAACTTAACCGAGGAGGAAACACTCCAAACACACAAACTCATTAACTGATCAGGACCAGGTGTAAAAACACCCTAAGATCAAATGTTTATACTGGTCACCCCAAAGAGGCCTAAAAAGGATCTGCAGGACAGATCCAGCTCTCCACACTGGAAAGCCTTTCAAAGAAACCCAATACCTGCACTATTAATGAGGTCTAAGCTCCGCCTCCCATTTTCACCTGCTACACACTCAACCAGAGCCAAACCAACCAGACAGCCCAAAAGGTCGTCACCAAGATGGAACAGTAGTCCTGATCACTGCTTCAACAGCACAGGCAGAAACTGACCCCCCAACTGAAGACACTAGAACTTATCCTGAGATTTTGTGCATTCATTTTAAAATTCTATTAATCTTCTATTAATTTAAAAGGCCCTACATGGCACTGCGGCAGACTAGCTCTCAGGAATGCTTTTGGTTAGTGAATATACAGTAGAAGGCGTATCAAATTCCCCGGATTCTCTTCTTGAGCTCTGTTTTCCACAAAGCAGAACAAAACCACGTGATGATGCTGCTTTTAGCCAGTTCTCTCCAAGCTGCTGGAATAGCCTTCCAGAGGATGTGAGAGGAACTGAAAATACAGATATTTTAAACATACACAGTAAAACCCATCTATTCAGTCTGCTGTAGTGCAGTTTCTCATGATTTTATAGTCTTAGTATTTACACTTACTTTATTCATCCTCATTTTTATTTAATATAAACAATATTGTTGTTATTATTATTATTATTATTATTATTAAGCACTTTACCGTATGTTGTGTAATTGCATTCATGTTTTCATTTCTGTATTTTTTATCTATTGTTATCCTCCCATCATTGTATCTCAATCCACTTAACCATCTTATATTTATGCCGTCGCTTGTAAAACAAATTGCAAATTGATTTGTTTGAAAGGTGATATACTAATAAAACAAAATAAACTGTTTCTGTGCGTCTTTGTATGTGAGTGAGCGTGTGTGTGTGATTGTGAATGTGTGTGTCTTTTTGTATGAGTGAGTGTGTGTAAAAGAGTGTTTGTGTGTGATTGTGTGTGTCTTTGTGTATGAGTGAGTGTGTGTAAGAATGTGTGTGTGTGATTGTGAATGTGTGTGTCTTTATGTGTGAGTGTGTGTAAGAATGTGTGTGTGATTGTGAATGTGTGTGTCTTTGTGTGTGAGTGAGTGTGTGTAAGAGTGTGTGTGTGTGATTGTAAATGTGTGTGTCTTTGTTTGTGAGTGAGTGTGTGTAAGAATGTGTGTGTGTGATTGTGAATGTGTGTGCCTTGTATGTGAGTGAGTGTGTGTAAGAATGTGTGTGTGTGTGATTGTGAATGTGTCTTTGTGTATGAGTGTGTTTAAGAGTGTGTGTAAGTGTGTGTGTGATTGTGAATGCGTGTCTTTGTATGTGAGTGAGTGTGTGTAAGAGTGTGTGTGTGTGTGATTGTAAATGTGTGTGTCTTTGTTTGTGAGTGAGTGTGTGTAAGAATGTGTGTGTGTGTGTGATTGTGAATGTGTGTGTCTTTGTATGTGAGTGAGTGTGTGTAAGAATGTGTGTGTGTGTGATTGTGAATGTGTCTTTGTGTATGAGTGTGTTTAAGAGTGTGTGTGTGTGATTGTGAATGTGTGTGTCTTTGTGTATGAGTGAGTGTGTGTAAGAATGTGTGTGTGTGTGATTGTGAATGTGTGTGTCTTTGTGAGTGAGTGTGTGTAAGTGTGTGTGTGTGATTGTGAATGTGTGTGTCTTTGTATGTGAGTGAGTGTGTGTAAGAGTGTGTGTGTGTGATTGTGAATGTGTGTGTCTTTGTTTGTGAGTGAGCGTGTGTAAGAATTTGTATGTGTGTGATTGTGAATGTGTGTGTCTTTGTATGTGAGTGAGTGTGTGTAAGAGTGTGTGTGATTGTGAATGTGTGTGTCTTTGTGTGTGAGTGAGTGTGTGTAAGAGTGTGTGTGTGTGTGTGTGATTGTGAATGTGTGTGTCTTTGTATGTGAGTGAGTGTGTGTAAGAGTGTGTGTGTGTGATTGTGAATGTGTGTGTCTTTGTATGTGAGTGAGCGTGTGTAAGAATTTGTATGTGTGTGATTGTGAATGTGTGTGTCTTTGTATGTGAGTGAGTGAGTGTAAGAATTTGTGTGTGTGTGATTGTGAATGTGTGTGTCTTTGTATGTGAGTGAGCGTGTGTAAGAATGTGTGTGTGTGTGATTGTGAATGTGTGTCTTTGTATGTGAGTGAGTGAGTGTAAGAATTTGTGTGTGTGTGATTGTGAATGTGTGTGTCTTTGTAAGTGAGTGAGTGTGTGTAAGAATGTGTGTGTATGTGATTGTGAATGTGTGTGTCTTTGTATGTGAGTGAGTGTAAGAATTTGTGTGTGTGTGATTGTGAATGTGTGTGTCTTTGTTTGTGAGTGAGCGTGTGTAAGAATGTGTGTGTGTGTGATTGTGAATGTGTGTGTCTTTGTATGTGAGTGAGTGTGTGTAAGAATTTGTATGTGTGTGATTGTGAATGTGTGTGTCTTTGTTTGTGAGTGAGCATGTGTAAGAATTTGTATGTGTGTGATTGTGAATGTGTGTGTCTTTGTATGTGAGTGAGTGTGTGTAAGAGTGTGTGTGATTGTGAATGTGTGTGTCTTTGTGTGTGAGTGAGTGTGTGTAAGAGTGTGTGTGTGTGTGATTGTGAATGTGTGTGTCTTTGTATGTGAGTGAGTGTGTGTGTGTGATTGTGAATGTGTGTGTCTTTGTATGTGAGTGAGCGTGTGTAAGAATTTGTATGTGTGTGATTGTGAATGTGTGTGTCTTTGTTTGTGAGTGAGCGTGTGTAAGAATTTGTATGTGTGTGATTGTGAATGTGTGTGTCTTTGTATGTGAGTGAGCGTATGTAAGAGTGTGTGTGATTGTGAATGTGTGTGTCTTTGTGTGTGAGTGAGTGTGTGTAAGAGTGTGTGTGTGTGTGTGTGTGTGTGATTGTGAATGTGTGTGTCTTTGTATGTGAGTGAGTGTGTGTAAGAGTGTGTGTGTGTGTGATTGTGAATGTGTGTGTCTTTGTATGTGAGTGAGCGTGTGTAAGAATTTGTATGTGTGTGATTGTGAATGTGTGTGTCTTTGTGTGTGAGTGAGTGTGTGTAAGTGTGTGTGTGTGTGATTGTGAATGTGTGTCTTTGTATGTGAGTGAGCGTGTGTAAGAATTTGTATGTGTGTGATTGTGAATGTGTGTGTCTTTGTGAGTGAGCATGTGTAAGAATTTGTATGTGTGTGATTGTGAATGTGTGTGTCTTTGTATGTGAGTGAGCGTGTGTAAGAGTGTGTGTGATTGTGAATGTGTGTGTCTTTGTGTGTGAGTGAGTGTAAGAATTTGTGTGTGTATGATTGTGAATGTGTGTGTCTTTGTATGTGAGTGAGTGTGTGTAAGAATGTGTGTGTGTATGATTGTGAATGTGTGTGTCTTTGTATGTGAGTGAGTGTGTGTAAGAATTTGTGTGTGTGTGATTGTGAATGTGTGTGTCTTTGTGTGTGAGTGAGTGAGTGTAAGAATTTGTGTGTGTGTGATTGTGAATGTGTGTCTTTGTATGTGAGTGAGCGTGTGTAAGAGTGTGTGTGTGTGTGATTGTGAATGTGTGTGTCTTTGTATGTGAGTGAGTGAGTGTAAGAATTTGTGTGTGTGTGATTGTGAATGTGTGTGTCTTTGTATGTGAGTGAGCGTGTGTAAGAGTGTGTGTGTGTGTGATTGTGAATGTGTGTGTCTTTGTGTGTGAGTGAGTGAGTGTAAGAATTTGTGTGTGTATGATTGTGAATGTGTGTGTCTTTGTATGTGAATGAGTGTGTGTAAGAATTTGTGTGTGTGTGATTGTGAATGTGTGTGTCTTTGTGTGTGAGTGAGTGTGTGTAAGAATTTGTGTGTGTGTGATTGTGAATGTGTGTGTCTTTGTGTGTGAGTGAGTGTGTGTAAGAATTTGTGTGTGTGTGATTGTGAATGTGTGTGTCTTTGTGTGTGAGTGAGTGAGTGTAAGAATTTGTGTGTGTGTGATTGTGAATGTGTGTGTCTTTGTGTGTGAGTGAGTGAGTGTAAGAATTTGTGTGTGTATGATTGTGAATGTGTGTGTCTTTGTATGTGAGTGAGTGTGTGTAAGAATTTGTGTGTGTGTGATTGTGAATGTGTGTGTCTTTGTGTGTGAGTGAGTGAGTGTAAGAATTTGTGTGTGTATGATTGTGAATGTGTGTGTCTTTGTATGTGAGTGAGTGAGTGTAAGAATTTGTGTGTGTATGATTGTGAATGTGTGTGTCTTTGTATGTGAGTGAGTGTGTGTAAGAATTTGTGTGTGTATGATTGTGAATGTGTGTGTCTTTGTATGTGAGTGAGTGAGTGTAAGAATTTGTGTGTGTGTGATTGTGAATGTGTGTGTCTTTGTGTGTGAGTGAGTGAGTGTAAGAATTTGTGTGTGTGTGATTGTGAATGTGTGTGTCTTTGTGTGTGAGTGAGTGAGTGTAAGAATTTGTGTGTGTATGATTGTGAATGTGTGTGTCTTTGTGTGTGAGTGAGTGAGTGTAAGAATTTGTGTGTGTATGATTGTGAATGTGTGTGTCTTTGTGTGTGAGTGAGTGAGTGTAAGAATTTGTGTGTGTATGATTGTGAATGTGTGTGTCTTTGTGTGTGAGTGAGTGTGTGTAAGAATTTGTGTGTGTGTGATTGTGAATGTGTGTGTCTTTGTGTGTGAGTGAGTGTGTTTGTGTATCTGACCTCTGGTGGTATGTCCCAGCTCAGGCGTTGAGGAGGAGGTAGAGAACGCTCCACTTCACCTCTGCAGTTTCCATCCGTGTCATAACCCAGCTGAAAGGCATCAGTGGCCAGAGTAAACTGAGAGAGAGAGAGAGAGAGAGAGAGGATGAGAGAGTGTGTGTGTGAGAGAGAGAGAGAGAGGATGAGAGAGTGTGTGTGTGAGAGAGAGAGAGATAGAGTGTGAGAGAGTGAGAGAGAGAGAGAGAGAAGAGAGAGGGAGAGAGTGAGAGAGAGAGAAAAGAGTGAGAGAGAGGATGAGAGAGTGCGAGAGACAGAGAGTGAGAGAGAGAGAGAAGAGAGAGTGAGAGAGGATGAGAGAGAGAGAGTGAGAGAGAGAGAAGAGAGAGTGAGAGAGAGAGTGAGAGAAGAGAGAGAGAGAGAAGAGAGAGTGAGAGAGAGAGAAGAGAGAGGGAGTGAGAGAGAGAGAAAAGAGTGAGAGAGAGGATGAGAGTGTGAGAGACAGAGAGTGAGAGAGAGAGAAGAGAGAGTGAGAGAGGATGAGAGAGAGAGAGTGAGAGAGAGAGAAGAGAGAGTGAGAGAAAGAGAAGAGAGAGTGAGAGAGAGAAGAGAGAGTGAGAGAGAGAAGAGAGAGTGAGAGAGAACAGAGAGTGTGAGAGAGAAAGAATGAGAGAGAGACAGAGAGAGATTTTCACAAACATGCACCTACAAACAAAAGTACCCACCCTGTACTTTAGCATATATACTGAATAATTCATAGTAGATTATGAATAATTTATAGTAGATACTGAATAATTTATAGTAGTTACTGAATAATTTATAGTAGATACTGAATAATTTATTGCAGTTGCTGAACAATTTACAGGAGATACTGAATAATTTATAGTAGTTACAGAACAATTTATAGTAGTTACTGAACAATTTATAGTAGATACTGAATAATTTATCGTAGTTACTGAACAATTTATAGTAGATACTGAATAATTTACAGTAGTTACTGAATCATTTATAGTAGTTACTGAATAATTTATAGTAGTTACTGAATAATTTATAGTAGTTACTGAATAATTTATAGTAGTTAATGAATAATTTATAGTAGTTAATGAATAATTCATAGTAGTTAATGAATAATTTATAGTAGTTAATTAATAATTTATGGTAGTTAATGAATAATTTATGGTAGTTAATGAATCATTTATGGTAAGATACTGAATAATTTATAGTAGTTAATGAATAATTTATAGTAGTTAATTAATAATTTATGGTAGTTAATGAATAATTTATGGTAGTTAATGAATCATTTATGGTAAGATACTGAATAATTTATAGTAGTTAATGAATAATTTATAGTAGTTACTAAATAATAATAGTTACTGACTGCTGTAGTTTAGTGATGAAGCTACTTCAGAGTGAAAAAAGTTTTATTTTCCACACGACCCACCACAAATTCATCAGTGGGATGATCCGTGTCCATGCACGCAGATACAGTGTCACACATTCCACCACATCAAACCTCAAGACGTTCAAACAGTATTTCTGGCGCACGTTCATTTGCTAAACGAGGCTAAACACAACCACCGGAAACGCCCACACAGTGAACGTGTTTAATTAACCCTTCGACGCTGAGGCAAACAATGGCAAGCTCTTCCTTTTAATCCACTCATCCACTTCAATCATCTATACATACTGATTTGATATGTAGAGAACCTGATCTGGTAAGGGGAACAGACACAGTTCAGGGTGGGCTATATGACCATATTTACTATTACAGTGACACCTTTGTGGCACAATCTATCACCGTATGATTTTCTGAGCATATCATGGATATCTTCAGTACAAGGTGCCACAGACTGATTGATTTAATGTTATTTAATTTATTTTATTTGAATTATTTTATTATTATTCTTACCTCCCATAAATGAGCCACTGTAGGAGCATCAGCCCAGGAGTGCTCAGCATTCAGGCCTGTTTTACCATTTTTAAAGACCACCACAGAGAAGGACTTATCAAACCACCTGTGTGAGAGAGAAAGAGAGAGAAAGAGAAAGAGAGAGAGAGAGAGAGAGAAAGAGAAAGAGAAAGAGAGAGAGAGAGAAAGAGAAAGAGAGAGAGAGAGAGAGAGAGAGAGAGAGAGAAAAGATGGATTAAAATAAGCTGATTTCTACAACAGCCAGTTCCAGTATGACTGGTTAAAAACTGTACCTCCCATATGTTACCCAATTACAGCATCTTTATCATTTTGCTGACCACCTCAATGACAGCAATTATTGGATATTGTTAATGTTCTATTGCCCACTCTCCACCTCCACGCTCCACTCAAAGACCCTCATCATGCCAATAATTATCATGGCCATGATCACTTAAAAGAGCCCAACCAGCCCAAGGATCGGAATCACTCCAATCACCCACCCAAATGATACAATCATCCCAATGACCCTAATCACTCGAAGCCCTCCAATCACCCAAACGATCCCATTCACACCAATGACCCCATTGACTCATATCACCAAAACGACCCATAACATAATGACCCTATGTCTCCAATCAAATGAACCCAATCCTAATCATGCCAATCAGCCAAATTACTCAGACAACCCCGCTCACGCCAATGATCCTGTAACACAAATGATCTCGATGATGCTACTGACCCCAGTCACTTCAACTGCACCAAATGACTCCCATTAAATAACCTCAAAAACCCAAATGATTGATGTTTTCCACATTAATAATAAATGCAGTAATGTCATATATGGCTCTGTTTGAAATACACCAGGTCTCCAGAGGAGTGAGAGGGATGATTAGAGAAGGAGAGAAAGAGAAAGAGATAGAAGACAGACACTAAAAGAGAGCAAAGACACAATAAGAGAAGGAGAGAAAGAAAGAAAAGTGAGGGATTGAAAGAGAACAAAAGGATGATTAGAAAAGGAAAGAAAGAGAAAGAGAAAGATGAGTAAGAGATTGAAAGACAACAAAGGGACGATTAGAGAAGGAGAAAAAGAGATGAGTGAGAGATTGAAAGAGAACAAAGGGACGATTAGAGAAGAAGAGAAAGAGAGAGATGAGTGAGAGATTGAAAGAAAACAAGGGACGATTAGAGAAGGAAAGACAAAAAGAGAGATGAGTGAGAGATTGAAAGACAACAAAGGGACGATTAGAGAAGGAAAGAAAAAAAGAGAGATGAGTGAGAGACTAAAAGAGTACAAAGGGACGATTAGAGAAGAAGAGAAAGAGAGAGATGAGTGAGAGATTGAAAGAAAACAAAAGGACGATTAGAGAAGGAAAGAAAAAATGAGAGAGATGAGTAAGAGATTGAAAATGAACAAAAGGACGATTAGAGAAGGAGAGAAAGAGAAAGAGAAAGATGAGTGAGAGATTGAAAGAGAACAAAGGGACGATTAGAGGAGAGAAAGAGAAAGATGAGTGAGAGATTGAAAGAAAACAAAAGGACGATTAGAGAAGGAAAGAAAAAATGAGAGAGATGAGTAAGAGATTGAAAATGAACAAAGGGACGATTAGAGAAGGAGAGAAAGAGAAAGAGAAAGATGAGTGAGAGATTGAAAGAGAACAAAGGGACGATTAGAGAAGGAGAGAAAGAGAAAGCTGATGTAGTATAAAAACAAAAGAAATATTGAGCTGATATCAATCTGAATGACTCACATCCACTAATATGTTTACAGTGTGCCGCTCAGAGTTCCAGAAGAGCTTTTCCCCCCATTCACTGCTTATCCTGACTCTCCCCTGATAACCGACCGGGTCAGCGCCGGACACCCTCTCTTTACTGCTGCTGATCCCACACAGAGCGGAATCTGCTGAAGACACTACTGAAACAAACGCAAATCCTGTTCTAAACTGATTCACAGCCTGCAGCCTCAGACCGAGCAAGAAGCCAAAATACAGAATTAGAATTCCGGATCATTAATACTGACACCATAGTGAGGCAGGCAAGGCAGGCGAGGCAGGCGAGGCCGTCTCAGGGGAGCCCAGTACTTTAACAGCAGTCTGCCTGGAGCCGACGCACGATTAAAGGTTAATAAGCTGCTCATAATGGACTGATGCTCTTCTGGCTGGATAATCTGTTCTCTGTACAGCCACTGCCTTCATACTGGTCCATTCATCTACCCTTCAGAACAGCTTCAACCCAGAACTGTAGAGATTTTACAAGAGCAACTGTACTGCAGGGTAGACCACCACAGACTCTATGTAGACACTCACCAGGTTTTGAGACCGACTCTATGTATTCTGATTAGTTCCGTGTCTTTATTCTGTAGTTATGGGTCTTTATTCTGTGGTTAGGGGTCTTTATTCTGTAGTTAGGTTCTTTATTCTGTAGATAAGGGTCTTTATTCTGTAGATATGGGTCTTTATTCTGTAGTTATGGGTCTTTATTCTGTAGTTATGGGTCTTTATTCTGTAGATATGGTCTTTATTCTGTAGTTATGGGTCTTTATTCTGTAGTTATGGGTCTTTATTCTGTAGTTATGGTCTTTATTCTGTAGATAAGGGTCTTTATTCTGTAGTTATGGGTCTTTATTCTGTAGATATGGTCTTTATTCTGTAGATATGGTCTTTATTCTGTAGTTATGGGTCTTTATTCTGTAGTTATGGTCTTTATTTTGTAGATAAGGGTCTTTATTCTGTAGTTATGGGTCTTTATTCTGTAGTTATGGGTCTTTATTCTGTAGTTATGGGTCTTTGCTCTGTAGTTATGGGTCTTTATTCTGTAGATATGGGTCTTTATTCTGTAGTTATGGGTCTTTATTCTGTAGTTATGGGTCTTTATTCTGTAGATATGGTCTTTATTCTGTAGTTATGGGTCTTTATTCTGTAGTTATGGGTCTTTATTCTGTAGTTATGGTCTTTATTTTGTAGATAAGGGTCTTTATTCTGTAGTTATGGGTCTTTATTCTGTAGATATGGTCTTTATTCTGTAGTTATGGGTCTTTATTCTGTAGTTATGGTCTTTATTTTGTAGATAAGGGTCTTTATTCTGTAGTTATGGGTCTTTATTCTGTAGTTATGGGTCTTTATTCTGTAGTTATGGGTCTTTGCTCTGTAGTTATGGGTCTTTATTCTGTAGATATGGTCTTTATTCTGTAGTTATGGGTCTTTATTCTGTAGTTATGGGTCTTTATTCTGTAGTTATGGGTCTTTACTCTGTAGTTATGGGTCTTTACTCTGTAGTTATGGGTCTTTACTCTGTAGTTATGGGTCTTTACTCTGTAGAGAAATCGTATCTTTGACTTCCAAAATAAAAAAAGAATTCCAATATAAAAATATAACACACAATGTTTTGTGTGAGTATCTGTATTACTATTATACAATCACAGGCCAATTATTAAGATGTGGTACTGATCAGAGACCACTTCGTTAATTTCCAGTCAAAACAGCCATCAAGTTATCCATTGTTTTGTATCCGAAAAGACCCAGAAATCAGCCGTAAAACCATCTGTAGTGTTCCTCTGACCTGTCGTAGCACTTTCCATGCAGAAGGGCTTTGGCGTAGCGGTCCAGGTTTCCGGCTGGGTCATCCCCCCTCATGCCCTCCTCCTGGTCATCTAGGGTGACAAAGAAGGCCGCTTTCTCGATGCAGTCCAGTGATCGCTTATTCACTCCGGAGCTGAAGTACTGCTTCCGCACGCGAGCCCACGGAATCCTGCACACACCAGAGGTCACATATACGGGAGCACTGCTGAGCTCTATTGTTGCTTAAGTTTGAATCAGTTCAATCTAAATAAATTACAATTTACAACAGGCTTTCAGGACTGATTTGGAATCTGAGGTGCAGTAATTGGATGTGAGATTTGAATTTTGTTTTACTTTTGGAGGGCAGGGTAGAAAATAAAGACCAGCTAATTCACTTCAAGGTAGAGTTATGTTAGAATCAACAAAGCTAAAATATCTACTGTCGAGACATGGAGACAGATTTGTGTTGATGTGATGGGAAAATTGGAACAAACAATGTGATACATGTTGCATAAAAACCAGCATCTCCCTTTTTCTTTTATTTCTCTTTATTCGATCCACTCTTTTTTATTAGGGTGCCTTTTTTAATATATTGTCAGCAACGGATAGAATATATACTTTATAGATCCCAGAGGGAAATTCAAGATCTCTGCATTTAACCCATCCATGCAGTGATGGGTAAAACACTCACATACACACACACTAGGGGGCAGTAAACACTTGCCCAGAGCAGTGGGCAGCCCTACTACAGTGCAAAGGTTAGATGCCTTGCTCAAGGGCACTTCAGAAAACAAGGGTTTGACCTTTTTCAGTTTTGGAATTTTGTGATTGCACTGGTTACTTCACAAAATTAAATAAAAAATAATTGATCACTGTTTGAAATAAAGCAGAAACAAAAACACAAAAGCTAAAACCAAGGCTTCTCCACATGAGCACAACTCCTTCCCAATATTAGCTTCTCCTTTATGGGCGGTTAGCCATACACTGAGCACTGGACGTTAGACGGAACCTGAACCTGTTAGCTAATTGTTGGCTCTCTAGGACAGTTATTCGCCTAGACTATAATGATGTTTTTCAATCAGAAATACATAAAACACCAGTACGATGTTGTGTTATTTTAATCCAGACCATGTCGTGCCGTGCCCCACATGAAGTGATTAAATCTACTGCAGTTTATAGTGGCTGAAGTGCTGGTGGTGCTCAGAAAGCAATGTGGGCTTTACAGATAATTGGTCAAGTTTTAAGGGCAAGCCTGGTCCTGTAAGTCAGGTCCATAACCTCCCCTCGCAAGACAAACCAGGACCAAGACCAAGCAGCAGACAAACAGACTACAGTGTGTTTTTTTATAGTGTACTGAAACTTTGTAGGAGCAGCTCTGTGTTTGTTCAGATCTAACCTGATTGACTGCTATCAGTTTTTACATTTAAACAGTATATACACACAATAATATGAATCGACTGCTCGTACTAAATATGGTGTTCCACAGGGCTCTGTCTTAGGACCTATATTATTTGCATTATACACAGCCAATAGCCATAAAACTGAACCCAACTCCTCCAACTGTCCACTGTATCAGCTCCACTGATCATACAGGACCTCCACTCACTGTCCACTGTATCAGCTCCACTGACCATACAGGACCTCCACTCACTGTCCACTGTATCAGCTCCACTGACCATACAGGACCTACACTCACTGTCCACTGTATCAGCTCCACTGACCGACAGTATGCAACAGTAAGTAAACTGAGCACAACGACACAGTTAAAAAACGGTTGTTTTACGGTTGTGTTTCCTCAAAAGCAGCAAAGTAGTCTCGAGGTCAAGGAGGTCCCTTCTACATACTGAATAAATCCCAGGATGAGGTTTGGCCCAGATCAGATTTCTGGTGCCAAGGCTGAGACTGTTCCAATCACATCATCTGGAATTTGACTCTTGTGTCCAAGAAAAACAAGAGAATCTGTGCAATGTGTGCAAAATGAAGCAGTGTAAGTAGTCAGTGTACAGCTTGTAGATCAGTGTAAAGTAGTCAGTGTACAGCTTGTAGATCAGTGTAAAGTAGTCAGTGTACAGCTTGTAGATCAGTGTAAAGTAGTCAGTGTACAGCTTGTAGAACAGTGTAAAGTAGTCAGTGTACAGCTTGTAGAACAGTGTAGTCAGTGTACAGCTTGTAGATCAGTGTACAGTAGTCAGTGTACAGCTTGTAGATCAGTGTAAAGTAGTCAGTGTACAGCTTGTAGATCAGTGTAAAGTAGTCAGTGTACAGCTTGTAGAACAGTGTAAAGTAGTCAGTGTACAGCTTGTAGAACAGTGTAGTCAGTGTACAGCTTGTAGATCAGTGTACAGTAGTCAGTGTACAGCTTGTAGATCAGTGTAAAGTAGTCAGTGTACAGCTTGTAGATCAGTGTAAAGTAGTCAGTGTACAGCTTGTAGAACAGTGTAAAGTAGTCAGTGTACAGCTTGTAGAACAGTGTAGTCAGTGTACAGCTTGTAGATCAGTGTACAGTAGTCAGTGTACAGCTTGTAGATCAGTGTAAAGTAGTCAGTGTACAGCTTGTAGATCAGTGTAAAGTAGTCAGTGTACAGCTTGTAGATCAGTGTAAAGTAGTCAGTGTACAGCTTGTAGAACAGTGTAGTCAGTGTACAGCTTGTAGATCAGTGTACAGTAGTCAGTGTACAGCTTGTAGAACAGTGTAGTCAGTGTACAGCTTGTAGATCAGTGTACAGTAGTCAGTGTACAGCTTGTAGAACAGTGTAAAGTAGTCAGTGTACAGCTTGTAGAACAGTGTAAAGTAGTCAGTGTACAGCTTGTAGAACAGTGTAAAGTAGTCAGTGTACAGCTTGTAGATCAGTGTAAAGTAGTCAGTGTACAGCTTGTAGAACAGTGTAAAGTAGTCAGTGTACAGCTTGTAGATCAGTGTAAGTAGTCAGTGTACAGCTTGTAGATCAGTGTAAAGTAGTCAGTGTACAGCTTGTAGAACAGTGTAAAGTAGTCAGTGTACAGCTTGTAGATCAGTGTAAAGTAGTCAGTGTACAGCTTGTAGATCAGTGTAAAGTAGTCAGTGTACAGCTTGTAGAACAGTGTAGTCAGTGTACAGCTTGTAGAACAGTGTAAAGTAGTCAGTGTACAGCTTGTAGAACAGTGTAGTCAGTGTACAGCTTGTAGATCAGTGTAAAGTAGTCAGTGTACAGCTTGTAGAACAGTGTAGTCAGTGTACAGCTTGTAGAACAGTGTAAAGTAGTCAGTGTACAGCTTGTAGAACAGTGTAAAGTAGTCAGTGTGCAGCTTGTAGAACAGTGTACAGTAGTCAGTGTACAGCTTGTAGAACAGTGTAAAGTAGTCATTGTACAGCTTGTAGAACAGTGTAAAGTAGTCAGTGTACAGCTTGTAGATCAGTGTAAAGTAGTCAGTGTACAGCTTGTAGATCAGTGTAAAGTAGTCAGTGTACAGCTTGTAGATCAGTGTAAAGTAGTCAGTGTACAGCTTGTTCATTAGTGTGTGTGCGTGTGTCTATGTGTCACTGCCCCCTAGTGTGTGTGTGTGTTTGTCTGTATATTTTATTGGCCTCTAGTGTGTGTGGATGTTTCACTGTTCACTGGTGTGTGTGTATTTCACTGGACTGTCATGTTAAACGTGGGGATCAAATTCCTCTGTGTGCAAAAACAAATGGCCACACGTCGTAATTCTAAAGAGGAACTGAAAGTGTTTTTTATTCCTCCATGTTTAAAAGAAGATCATTCAGAAGGCCATGATGCAAAATGTCCTGCTCTTGTGAAATGTACTGAGTCAGAGTGGTGGTAGTGATGGGAACCAGATGTCTGAAACAAATAATGGCTCTAAAAGCTCCTTCCTGTGAGGCTCATACACAAGTCCTGTAGACTGGAGTACAAAATAACATTTTGACCCAGAATGCCTTTCATAAAAGCCAGGAGTTCAAACGGAGTGTTTTTCTCTCGCTGGATTTACAGCGTTGTTGGAAAGTTTGTGAACCCTTAATCATTCAACTGTGACCTCAAACATAACAGATAAAGAGAACCTGATGAAACATGTATCACTAACAGTGGTATGGCTTGTTAAACTATGTAATCGAACATGAAATGTCTTTGTAGGTAAAAGTATGTGAACCTTTGCTTTGAGTAACTGCTGTGACCCCTTCAGCAACGATACCTTCATTCAAGTGGTTTTGGTATCAGTTGAGGATCTCTGCACATTAACTAGGAGAAATCTTCGTCCGTTCCTCCTCATAGAACCTCTTCATCTCTGCCGCACTGGTGGGCTTTCGTGCATGAACACCACCACTTAGGCTTCTATTGGATTAAGATCTGGAATGTCACTCTGTCAATTTAAAATGCTGTAACATTCCATGTGGACTAACTGGTGCATTTAGGGTCATTGTTATCTGCAGGTTCCACGTTCTGTCTGAGATCAGTTCACGGACGGATGATCTAACATTGTTCTGCAGAATATGTTGATAAAATCCAGGATTCACAGTCATCTTTCCTGATACATTTCTAGTTCAGGAACTCTGGTGTCAGTCAGGGTAAGAAAAACCCGCAGAGCTTTAGATGTTACCCTGGGGTTCCTTGTGGTCTCCTTGAATACACCTTAGGCTGTGTCCTCTATGATCACTCCAGGGACGAATAACAATAGTGTTTGATGGTGTAAATGAGTTTATCAGTAGTCAGTAGTGACTATTAAACTGAGTACTGAACTGAATGATCAGTAAAAAAATAATGAGGGTGTTTGATGGTGTAAATGAGTTTATCAGTAGTCAGTAGTGATTATTAAACTGAGTACTGAACTGAATGAAGATTAAAAGAATAATGAGGATGTTTGATGGTGTAAGTGAGTTTATCAGTAGTCAGTAGTGATTATTAAACTGAGTACTGAACTGAATGATCATTAAAAGAATAATGAGGATGTTTGATGGTGTAAATGAGTTTATCAGTAGTCAGTAGTGATTATTAAACTGAGTACTGAACTGAATGATCATTAAAAGAATAATGAGGATGTTTGATGGTGTAAATGAGTTGATCAGTAGTCAGTAGTGATTATTAAACTGAGTACTGAACTGAATGAACATTAAAAGAATAATGAAGATGTTTGATGATGTAAATGAGTTTATCAGTAGTCAGTAGTGATTATTAAACTGAGTACTGAACTGAATGATCATTAAAAGAATAATGAGGATGTTTGATGGTGTGAGTTTATCAGTAGTCAGTAGTGATTATTAAACTGAGTACTGAACTGAATGAACATTAAAAGAATAATGAGGATGTTTGATGATGTAAATGAGTTTATCAGTAGTCAGTAGTGATTATTAAACTGAGTACTGAACTGAATGAACAGTAAAAGAATAATGAGGATGTTTGATGGTGTAAATAAGTTTATCAGTAGTCAGTAGTGATTATTAAACTGAGTACTGAACTGAATGATCATTAAAAGAATAATGAGGATGTTTGATGGTGTAAGTGAGTTTATCAGTAGTCAGTAGTGATTATTAAACTGAGTACTGAACTGAATGAACAGTAAAAGAATAATGAGGATGTTTGATGGTGTAAATGAGTTCATCAGTAGTCAGTAGTAATTATTAAACTGAGTACTGAACTGAATGATCATTAAAAGAATAATGAGGATGTTTGATGGTGTAAATGAGTTTATCAGTAGTCAGTAGTGATTATTAAACTGAGTACTGAACTGAATGAACAGTAAAAGAATAATGAGGATGTTTGATGGTGTAAATAAGTTTATCAGTAGTCAGTAGTGATTATTAAACTGAGTACTGAACTAAATGAACATTAAAAGAATAATGAGGATGTTTGACGGTGTAAATAAGTTTATCAGTAGTCAGTAGTGATTATTAAACTGAGTACTGAACTGAATGATCACTAAAAGAATAATGAGGATGTTTGATGGTGTAAATAAGTTTATCAGTAGTCAGTAGTGATTATTAAACTGAGTACTGAACTGAATGAACATTAAAAGAATAATGAGGATGTTTGATGATGTAAATGAGTTTATCAGTAGTCAGTAGTGATTATTAAACTGAGTACTGAACTGAATGAACAGTAAAAGAATAATGAGGATGTTTGATGGTGTAAATAAGTTTATCAGTAGTCAGTAGTGATTATTAAACTGAGTACTGAACTGAATGATCATTAAAAGAATAATGAGGATGTTTGATGGTGTAAGTGAGTTTATCAGTAGTCAGTAGTGATTATTAAACTGAGTACTGAACTGAATGAACAGTAAAAGAATAATGAGGATGTTTGATGGTGTAAATGAGTTCATCAGTAGTCAGTAGTAATTATTAAACTGAGTACTGAACTGAATGATCATTAAAAGAATAATGAGGATGTTTGATGGTGTAAATGAGTTTATCAGTAGTCAGTAGTGATTATTAAACTGAGTACTGAACTGAATGAACAGTAAAAGAATAATGAGGATGTTTGATGGTGTAAATAAGTTTATCAGTAGTCAGTAGTGATTATTAAACTGAGTACTGAACTAAATGAACATTAAAAGAATAATGAGGATGTTTGACGGTGTAAATAAGTTTATCAGTAGTCAGTAGTGATTATTAAACTGAGTACTGAACTGAATGATCACTAAAAGAATAATGAGGATGTTTGATGGTGTAAATAAGTTTATCAGTAGTCAGTAGTGATTATTAAACTGAGTACTGAACTGAATGAACATTAAAAGAATAATGAGGATGTTTGATGATGTAAATGAGTTTATCAGTAGTCAGTAGTGATTATTAAACTGAGTACTGAACTGAATGAACAGTAAAAGAATAATGAGGATGTTTGATGGTGTAAATAAGTTTATCAGTAGTCAGTAGTGATTATTAAACTGTGTACTTAACTGAATGAACATTAAAAGAATAATGAGGATGTTTGATGGTGTAAATAAGTTTATCAGTAGTCAGTAGTGATTATTAAACTGTGTACTTAACTGAATGAACAGTAAAAGAATAATGAGGATGTTTGATGGTGTAAATAAGTTTATCAGTAGTCAGTAGTGATTATTAAATTGTGTACTTAACTGAATGAACATTAAAAGAATAATGAGGGTGTTTGATGGTGTAAATGAGTTTATCAGTAGTCAGTAGTGATTATTAAACTGAGTACTGAACTGAATGAACAGTAAAAGAATAATGAGGATGTTTGATGGTGTAAATAAGTTTATCAGTAGTCAGTAGTGATTATTAAACTGAGTACTGAACTGAATGAACAGTAAAAGAATAATGAGGATGTTTGATGGTGTAAATGAGTTTATCAGTAGTCAGTAGTGATTATTAAACTGAGTACTGAACTGAATGAACATTAAAAGAATAATGAGGATGTTTGATGATGTAAATGAGTTTATCGGTTTATCAGTAGTGAGTATTAAATTAATAACCATTTCATCAAACCACTTTGAATTACTTTGTTCACACATGAATTTGAAAGAATCTGTGTAATTCCCCTTTGAGCAACTCAGATAAACTGTAGTGGAAATGTGTGTCCAGCCGTCAATGTGTTGGAAAGAAACTGTACAGCACCATCTAGTGGCAGTTTGAGTGAAGTGCAGCAGCTGGAGTGTATGCTACCATTCAAAAGTTTGGGAACACTATTTTCAATTATATAAAGTCAATTAGTTGAGGATACAAATACATAAAGATTTTATAGTGATGCCACTAGTATACAATTTAATAGATTTTAACTAATTAATAGGAAACCTGTAAAGAATTAAAAAATGTGTCCTGAGAAAGATACAGAACACTAAGAACTATGTTAAACACAAAGTTAACATTCACAAACTCTCATCTTAAATAAATGTCTGTAGATAAGTACAGTGTTATAATGAGAAATTAATTATTATTTTTATGATATAAAAAACGAAAGAGCGAGGATGCCCTCTGATGGACAACCGGTGCTCATTCTCTACCACATATAAAAACTTGAGATTAACAATTTAATTATTTATTCTATTAAAACATAAGCCTAAAGTGGCCAAACGGGTACTAGTTAACGCTAGTTGTTCCGTTGAATCAATACTGAACGTGCACTCACACAAATGCCCAGTTCTGGACCAACACAACCAGGCAGGATAGGTTCATGGAGAGGTTAGGTGATGATGTAGTCATTGTGTCAGGCTTACAAATAATAATAATAATAAATAAATAAATAAATAAATAATTTACACACACACACAGATATATAGAGAATATATATATATATATATATATATATATATATATATATATATATATATATATATATATATATATATATATATATATATATATATTGATTACAGCAGTACTGTAGTGCAAGAACACAATCTCAGTGTGTGTCTGACCTGTTTCCAGCTGTCAGCGCCCCCAGTTTCTCCTCTCCAGGCTGAGGCGGTGAGGGATCGTCCAGGATCCTCTGGATCTGGTACTGGATCTCTCTGGGTGAGAGGAGGCGACCAGCGCGGTAAACCCACAGTCTGTAATAGCGCCCTCTGTGGTACACGGCCACAAACTCACTGTCCTGCCAGTGCTGCAGCACATCTGACACAAAGATAGGAAGAAACGTTAGAATGTACATCCCTGAACTATCTTATAACCCCAAATGTAGCTCATCATCCAAAACATATCTGAGTGCTTCACACTGGAGACATGAAGCACCAAATAGCTTTAACTGTATGCCTAATTCCACACTGGTGTAGTGGTCAGCACTGTCTCCTCACAGTAAGATGATTTCCGGTGGTTCTGTGTGGAGTGTGTATGTTCTCTCCGTGCTTGAGTGGGTTTCTTTCCTCCGGGTACTCCGGTTTCCTCCCACATTCCAAACACATGCATGTTAGAATCCTCACTCTAAACTGGCCGTGTGTGTGTGTGTGTTGGCCATGTGATGGACTGGCGACCTGTCCATGGTGTACCCCGTCTTCGACCGAATTATGTTGGGATTGGCTCCATATGAATGTCACATCAGTATTAAATATTATTAATAATAATATTTATTTATAGAGCACTTTCTAATGAAGTGCTGAGTTACACAGAGACATTATTAAGCGTGTAGTAAGAGTGACTCTGAGCTGGACTGTCTAATAGAAGCTGAACTGAGCTCCACAGTTTAGAAGCCGAAGAGCTCAAAGAGTGTCTCCAGGTTCTCTGTATGTTACTGAAGGTGTTTTTACAGAAGGTCAGTATCTGCAGATCTAAGATCAGCAGCTGGAACAGAGAGACGTTCTGTGATGTAGCAGGTTCTAGATTATTTAGAGCTTTATAAATGAGGACAGAAGTTTAAAGTCTGTTTTAAAAAAAAAGGTAGACAGTGCAGCTCTTTTAAAACAGGACTGATCTGAGCTCTCATAGCAAATGTGCATAAACATTAAAGGTGACAACATGACAGGTTCAGGTGTTTTACTGTGCTTTATGATTATTTAGTTCAGTACTTTAATAATCACTACTGACTACTTATAAGCTCATTTACACCATCAAACATCCTCATTATTCTTTTAATGTTCATTCAGTTCAGTACTCAGTTTAATAATCACTACTGACTACTGATAAACTCATTTACACCATCAAAGATCCTCATTATCACGTTCGTAAGTTTGATTAAGATTCCTATGAGATGATGTTTTATAGAACTACTGCTTTAGTAAGGACTGAGGTTCAGCCTGTGAGTTAATAATGTTTGTGTTTGCGTACCTGTCTCCTCTCCGGGGGCGCGTGTTGTGTTGAACATGCGCTCGCACTGGGCTGCACACAGCGGTATAACAGTACCAGGAATACGGCTCTGGGAGACAGACCGAGAAAACAAAGCAATGTAATTCCTACTGTAACTGATTAATAACAGTTAATAACCAATTACACTGTAGTTCATCTGATTCTCTGTATACTTTATTACTTCTTTGATCAGGACCCCCACAGGACCACCACAGAGCAGATACTATTAGGGAGGTGGGTTATTCTCAGCACTGCAGTGACACTGACGTGGTGGTGCTGTTTTGGTGTGTGTTGTGCTGGTGTGAGTGGATCAGACACAGCAGTGCTGCTGGAGTGTTTGAACACTGTGTCCACTCACTGTCCACTCATTAGACACTCCTACTACTTGCTGGTCCACCTTGTAGATGTAAAGTCAGAGACAGTAGATCATCTGCTGCTGCACAGTTTGTGTTCCTCTAGTTCTTCATCAGTGGACACAGGACGCCGCCCACAGGACACTGCTGTCCGGATAGTTTTGGTTGGTGGACGATTCTCAGTCCAGCAGTGACACTGAGGTGTTTAAACACTCCAACAGCAGCACTGCTGTGTCTGATCCACTCACACCAGCACAACACGTAAGTGGAGCTCCTATATGGTCAGTGGAGCTGATACAGTGGACAGTGAGTGGAGGTCCTGTATGGTCAGTGGAGCTGATACAGTGGACAGTGAGTGGAGGTCCTGTATGGTCAGTGGAGCTGATACAGTGGTCAGTGAGTGGAAGTCCTGTATGGTCAGTGGAGCTGATACAGTGGACAGTGAGTGGAGGTCCTGTATGGTCAGTGGAGCTGATACAGTGGACAGTGAGTGTAGATCCTGTATGGTCAGTGGAGCTGATACAGTGGACAGTGAGTGTAGGTCCTGTATGGTCAGTGGAGCTGATACAGTGGACAGTGAGTGTAGATCCTGTATGGTCAGTGGAGCTGATACAGTGGACAGTGAGTGTAGGTCCTGTATGGTCAGTGGAGCTGATACAGTGGACAGTGAGTGGAGGTCCTGTATGGTCAGTGGAGCTGATACAGTGAACAGTGAGTGTAGGTCCTGTATGGTCAGTGGAGCTGATACAGTGAACAGTGAGTGGAGGTCCTGTATGGTCAGTGGAGCTGATACAGTGGACAGTGAGTGGAGGTCCTGTATGGTCAGTGGAGCTGATACAGTGGTCAGTGAGTGGAGGTCCTGTATGGTCAGTGGAGCTGATACAGTGGACAGTGAGTGTAGGTCCTGTATGGTCAGTGGAGCTGATACAGTGGACAGTGGGTGTGGTTCTGATGTTAAGGCTGATCTGTGTATATGGTACGTAACAAGAAATATGAGCTGCTGTTTGCAATATGAAAAAAAAATCATAACACTAATACTCAAAGCTTGCAGCTGTTCTCCAAGTACTGATGATTCATAGTGTGCTGTATTGTTTCGATAACAATAAACATCATCTTTATTTATGTTTATTTATGTTTAACAGAGCAAAGCCAGTCTCAGAGGCGAGCACAGGAATACAAGGTTTTAATGATGTTTAATGATGTGATATAATGAACTGTGATTAATATCATTAGAAGCAGTTTTAATTTAACAATGACTTTAACGAGTAAAGCAGTGCCTGAGGATGAAGTGTGTGAAGGAGACTTCTGAATGTTCTTTGCTGTTCAGCTACACCTTATGCATATAGCCCACGCCCTTCCAGCTCCACCAGATCATATGAACATGATCACGCTCTGACATGTTTGCTCTGACAGTGACATGCGTGAGCCCAGATGACAACAGTTATTAGCTCAATAACACTGTTACCAGTGTTGGCAGGCGTGTTTGTGTTCTCTGACTGCGCTGCCTGTGGCTACATGCACGTGAAGGAGTGTTTAGGTGGGACGTACAGGTTTGAGCTCCTCACGGTTGACTTTGCGGCGGTACAGCAGGAGGGCAGTGATGGTGTTTCCAGCTCGAGCTGCCTGATTGGCTGTGGGGGTCACGTACAGAAAGTCCTGTACGCACATACACAAAGAGAAGATGTTACAGACAGACACAGGCAGCCACTCTAGAGTGATACAAGTTCACACATATAGTACAGAACGTTTCCTTCAGTCACTATTAAAGGGAAACAATAGGGTGCGTGAAGTACTTTACAATGGTGGTGATGGTAACCAGGGGACTATGTCTACAACACAAGTATACACATTTTGTTTACTACCAAATCCAATAGTGAACCTACACGTATCTTCTGTGTGTTTATAAGGAATGTTAATAAGTGTATATTAAATAATGAGTTTTGTTTAGAGACTATTTCACCCTGAAAGAAAAACTAAATAATTTTAGTACACAAATCAAATCTCAAATCGCAAAACTATGTTTCAGGCATCATATTTTAAGCACTCCATGTAATAACGTTCTGTGAGGGAGATTTTAGAACCATTAAACCCATCAGATGTCCATCACCACCACTGATTACATCTCTGAATGACCCAAAATCAAATATTATCCTATCCTACATACGCAGCACCTGCAGACCACATTAGACAGGCATACAGAGACGAGTAGCAGTGACATGTGGAAGTGAAACTTCACAGCTAAACGTCTGAACTCATTAACGTACGGGTCAGAAATCTCATAGCCAGGTGAGTCAGAAAAAAGGAAAAAAGACAGTGATACAATACTGAAGGTAAGAGTACCATTCCATAGTAGTTGCTGTTGACCATGATGGGACTCCGCCCCCGCAGGTAAATATACTCCTCCCACCAGTCACTCACCTGGAGAACAAAAAAAAAAAGGGTGTGGAACAAAGGCCGACAGACAGAGAAATAAGACAGGAAGGGTGAGAAAGACAGGAAAGATGAGAAAATCTTAGAGTTTAACATTTTATTTGAATGCATCCTTCAAAACACATTATAATATTCAGTTAAACACAATAAGAGCACAAAACAAACCAAATTAAGCAAAATATAAATACTATTACGTGATTATTTTTTTTTTATATAAATTCATTATTTACTTTAACCTTAACCTCAGGATCCAGAAGACTATATATATATATATATATATATATATATATATATATATGTTTGAAAATGAAGGAAAATGAACAGAGAAATGCCAAGTATGTAGAGGATGTGTCATAAACTTAACAGAGGCACTGTGCGTTTACACGAGACTGTAAACGGGGAAGGGCTCAAGCATACGTACGTAATTAGTAGCCCACAGGGCTTTGAGCTTCAGGTATCTCTGAAGACGATTTCCCAGAGTCCTTTCAAAATCAGCAGCCAATCTGCTCACACGATCGAAGTCTGCAGGAGTCCTCAGTGAACGGACTGACTCCAGATACTGACAGACAGACATACACACACAGACACAGAGACACACAGAAACACACACAGACACAGAGAGACACCCAGACACAGAGACACACACAGACACAGAGAGACACACAGACACAGAGAGACACAGAAACACAAGAGACATGCAGAAACATAAAGACACACAGACAGACCAAGAAACACAGAGACACACAGAAACACACAGACACAGAGAGACACAGACAGGCCGAGAAACACAGAGACAAAGTGAGACATACGGATACACACAGAGACACACAGAGACACACAGATAGGCCGAGAAACACAGAGACACACAGAAACACAGAGACACACAGACAGGCGGAGAAACACAGAGACAAAGTGAGACATACGGATACACACAGAGACACGCAGCGACACAGAAACACACAGAGAAACGCAGCGACACACAGCCACAGTGAGTCGCACAGAATAGAGAAATAGTGAGACACACAGAGACAGAAAGAGATACACACACAAAGACACACATGCACACAGAGACGCACACAGAGAGACAGAGGCCATTAGAACATCCTCCCATTCAAGCTAATAGGCTTTGTCACCATGACCTTATGTGCTGCAGGTAAAACTCCACCATGACTGGACCGTGAAATTACTTTCTCTGGCGTTGTGCTGTCTTAGATCACATCGCACTCATGAAGCACAATCAGTTACTGCTCCAGTTACTCAGGGAGTTCCACAGGGCTCTGTTCTTGGTCCTCTGTTATTTATTATCTATAAATTGTATTGTGGACACATTATCCATTCACATAGCCTCAGATTTGTTATGCTGCTTTAAACCCACTGAATCATTCCTACTGTCCTCACTGTTGTCTCTTCTTCAAGTTAAACCCAAGTCAGCCGTCAGAGACGCTGAGATCCTGCATCCTGAACATTGAAGTTTTATGGTTTACCCTCTAAAACTCTTCAGGCTCCTCAGTACATTTAAGTACCCGCTGCTAAAATATTGTTCTCTATATCTTTTGCCTTTTGAGTCTTTCTGGCAGAACGAAAGGATCAATTATAAATCATGTCCTGGTTGATGAGGTCTAATTTGTGGGATTTGTAATTTGTGGGGGATAAATGATGTAAATTTGATTTATCAGACCTGTCACTCTAAAACACCTCCCAACGTTCCTGCCTATAAACAGGTTGTGTGTGTAACTGGAGTACTGTAGCCTGTGTGGAGTTTCAGGGTAATGAAGGCGTAATTACATATATTTACATTTCTACACAAGTACATTCCACATGTGCTGACTCACTCTTTCCAGCGTGTCTCTGATAGCAGGAACAGGCAGGTGTGGTAAGGAGGTCTGATAGCTGTACAGCAGCGGCGTTCGACTGGATAGTAACCTGACCAGAGACTGGCCGGGGGACAGAGAAAAAGAAAGAAATTAAGCAATAATCAGCAACATTGATATAATCTCTAGCTACCACTTCTGTAGATTATAATTGTGCTGCATTACGATATAGGAATCACTATCTGATTTCAGTGGTGGTGAATGGAATCAGGCACCTCTAAAAGCTCCCTCACAGGAAGGTATTACAGTACTACCGTACAGTACTACTACAGTATTACAGATAGTACAGTTACTTATAAATACTGTGAGATAAAATAGTCCCAGAAGGAAATTAATTATTTTCAGATTCTCTGCTATTTTACCAACACAAGCACTGTAAACATCATCACCCTGAACACCACCACCACTGTAAACAGCATCACCACCACTGTAAACAGCATCACCACCACTGTAAACAACACCACCACTGTAAACATCACCACCACTGTAAACACCATCACCACCACTGTAAACATCACCACCACTGTAAACACCATCACTACCACTGTAAACATCACCACCACTGTAAACACCATCACTACCACTGTAAACAGCATCACCACCACTGTAAACATCACCACCACTGTAAACAGCATCACCACCCCTGTAAACAACACCACCACCACTGTAAACAGCATCACCACCACTGTAAACATCACCACCACTGTAAACACCATCACCACCACTGTAAACAGCATCACCACCACTGTAAACATCACCACCACTGTAAACACCATCACTACCACTGTAAACAGCATCACCACCACTGTAAACATCACCACCACTGTAAACAGCATCACCACCCCTGTAAACAACACCACCACCACTGTAAACAGCAACACCACCACTGTAAACCGCATCACCCTGAACATCACCACCACTGTAAACATCATCATCACCACCACTGTAAACATGATCACCCTAAACATTACCACCACTGTAAACACCACCACTACTGTAAACAGCATCACCACCACTGTAACCATCACCACCACCACTGTAAACACCATCACCACTGTAAACACCATCACCACCACTATAAAAACCATCACCACCACTGTAAACACCATCACCACTGTAAACAGCATCACCACCACAGTAAACATCACCACCACCACTGTAAACATCATCACCACCACTATAAAAACCATCACCACCACTGTAAACACCATCACCACCACAGTAAACATCACCACCGCCACTGTAAACACCATCACCACCACTATAAAAACCATCACCACCACTGTAAACAGCATCACCACCACAGTAAACATCACCACCGCCACTGTAAACACCATCACCACCACTATAAAAACCATCACCACCACTGTAAACACCATCACCACTGTAAACAGCATCACCACCACAGTAAACATCACCACCGCCACTGTAAACACCATCACCACCACTATAAAAACCATCACCACCACTGTAAACACCATCACCACTGTAAACAGCATCACCACCACAGTAAACATCACCACCACCACTATAAACACCATCACCACTGTAAACAAGTCTGTAAGTTTCTCTACAGTTAACTATTTCACATCAAACCACTCAAGTTAGTTTACATATCAACAAATAAATTCTGCAGAAATTATAAAAAATTGTGTATTTCCCTTTAAGCCAAGTTGTAGTTTAAGGCTTTTAAATGTGTAGAAAATAAAGAATTACAGACAAACAAAACAAATTTAATGAAGACGAGGCACTGACCACCCAGACTTTAGTGACGGTTGAGATACGTCCGTGCTGCTCGAACATCCAGTGGTGATATGACAGCAGAACCTTTAGACAGAACCTCAGAGCCAAAATCAGAGACAGCCACAGCAGAGTGCTGAAGACCAGCGCCGACACCATCGTCTGACCATGAGCACTCAGAGTGAGAGAGAGACTGAGAGAGAGAGAAGAAAAGAATCACTTTTATTTGTTGCTGTCATTGTTATTGTATATTATTCAATCTAGACTATTTACGGAAATTACAGAGATTCTTTTATTTATTAGTTATTACATTGCCGGACCCTCTCTGCTCAAACTAATCCCACTCGACTAGTTAAAACATTCTCAACAGTTTTAATAACTTAACTCATCCTCTCTTTTATGTACAATTACTGCTTATTTGGTTTTACAAAATAAAAACATAAACATATAATGTGACCTTTTAAAAAAATACATTTTTTACAAAGATCACCAATAATTTAAAATCATGTATTAATATTTGCAGAAGAATGCTGGAGGTAAGTTCTCTGTAGAGGGTGTGTGAACTTTACTTGACTTCAATAAAACTTCAATAAAAGTTTAGTTTCAACTTTTGCACACAACCATATATTTGAATATACACACTCATGTGTAATAAGAACCCACAGCCTTGGCTATGGCAGTGTTGTTTGGTCTCCAGGATAAAGAGTCCATTACCTGAGGGGCAGGTGCTCCTGTATCTTAGCAATCAGGCCCATGGAGGGGTCAGACTGTGTGTACAAGGTGGCCAGGATCACTATGACCACAAAGAGCCAGGAGGAGGGGCTGGCAGGATACACTCCCTTCAGAACCCTGTTCTGTTCACAGAGAGAAGAAGAGCTGTGAGTATGTACTAATGACAAAGACACAAAATAGCTGTATGGACACCATATGACCAAATGACCTCATGACCTCGGTATACATCTTCGGTTTGATGTGAAACGTCAGTGTGAATGCTGATCAAACTAGGGTTAGGGTTAGGGTTACTGCAACAAAGCATCTTTTTTCTGTTGTGTGAAGCAAAACCATAAATATAAACACAGTGTAGACTGTGCAGGCCCATGGTTCTCCGGGACCAGGACTGAGAACAGAAGACTAAATGAAATCTATCTAATCTCTGTCCTGCGGGCATGTAAGACAGGCTACTAAACTCCAGACTGCTAAGCTTTTAGCCACTCAGTTCCACGTTATACCCCTGAATACAGCCACCTTTGTCATGGGAAGCATAAACATTACACAAACACTCAACTGACCTTCATCCTGCTGATGCGTTTCTTCCAGGAGCGCAGGCCCGAGCGGTAGATCTGACTCAGGGCCTGGCGGGACAGCTGCATGTCTATGCCCTCCGGAGTGATAGTGAACTGGAACGCAACGGCCTGGTGAGCCTCCGCCATCGCAGCACACACGGTCACACTCTGCTGTAAGATAAACATACACATAAACATTTTAAAAAGATGAAAAAAACAGTGTTGGTGATGATAAAGGAATGAAGGAACAGTGTTGGTGATGATAAAGGAATGAAGGAATGAAGGAACAGTGTTGGTGATAATAAAGGAATAAAGGGATGAAGGAACAGTGTTGGTGATGATAAAGGAATGAAGGGATGAAGGAACAGTGTTGGTGATGATAAAGGAATGAAGGGATGAAGGAGCAGTGTTGGTGATGATAAAGGAAAGAAGGGATGAAGGAACAGTGTTGGTGATGATAAAGGAATGAAGGGATGAAGGAGCAGTGTTGGTGATGATAAAGGAATGAAGGGATGAAGGAACAGTGTTGGTGATGATAAAGGAATGAAGGGATGAAGGAACAGTGTTGGTGATGATAAAGGAATAAAGGAATGAAGGAACAGTGTTGGTGATAATAAAGGAATGAAGGGATGAAGGAACAGTGTTGGTGATGATAAAGGAATGAAGGGATGAAGGAACAGTGTTGGTGATGATAAAGGAATGAAGGGATGAAGGAACAGTGTTGGTGAGGATAAAGGAATGAAGGAAATGTTGGTGATGATAAAGGAATGAAGGGATGAAGGAACAGTGTTGGTGATGATAAAGGAATGAAGGAATGAACTAGCAACATCAGTGAACAGATACTCAAATAAATGAATGTTAGCCCTGTGATTGGTCGGGGAAATGATTACATAAGCGTTACCCAAGATTAGGACCCAGTTTACATGGAGAGGAGAGAAATATGGTGAAATTTATCAGGAAGATATTCATCATCGCTGTCCAAAGAAAAACATGCATCTCTATTTTTGTTTTTTTCTACATTGTTTAAATGCAGCAGCTGCTGTTTACATTGTGTGTAAATTCTATGAGGAATGAAAATAGCTTGGAAAATATTTAGGTTCCACTGACTTACATTAAAGATGCATGTTTTTGTTTGGACAGTGTGGTACAGAGAAACAAAATAAAACTAGAAAGTTAATTAGAAAGAAAACACAGATTTACACTGTAAATATCAGCTGAACCTAATACAATACAGCAAAAAGCAGTTTCACTGAGTTCACTCAACACAAGACCTTTAAAGAAACGATGGAAAGAAAAAAAAAACTGTTTAGATAAACAAAAGCATTTACATCATCCCCACTTTTCACTGCACAGCAAATCTGTCATCACACATTTTTTTTCCATTTCTAGTCAGTACCAGTAGTGAGGGGAAAAAAGCTTTGTGGGCTATTTGGCCAAACGACATTCTGCAAAATTCACTACAGTAAAACAGCGTCTCAGACATCAGACAGTGTATTTATGTAACAGCTTCCTGTGTGGGAGCTTGTAGAGGTGGACGTCTGGTCCCATTCACCACCACTGTAATCAGTTCTGACTGCATTATTCTTTAAAATAAACCTGTTATTGTAAATAAACATATAAAACGTTTAAGCTAGAGATACGTCAAGATACTGGGACAAAGAGGTGAAACCTGTGTTTGTAGCGCCATCTATTTTGGTTCAGTTCCTGGCAAAAACCAGTATGTCTTTCCTGTTTATGTTATCTGATAGTATGCATTAAAACATTTTGCTGTCAGTAATTTAGGCTCCCAGCTCCAAACTGGTGATCAGTGCGTATTCTTCATTTCTTATAGCTGTTATATGAGCTGCTTCCGCCATGCTGTCTGTAATTTCTATAATTCTCTATTTGGTGGATTCATCCATACAGAGAATATTTTATATGCTATCACATCAGACTGAGCTGTCTACGCTCCTAGACACTTATAATTCCCAATAACAGCATTTACAGTCGACCGGAGCAGATCTAGCAGGTCACTGAGGTGGTTTCAGATGACAGTACTGTGTTTAAAGCTGCTGAGCTCTTCAGTACAACACATTATACTGCCAGTGTTTGTCTATGGAGACTGCAGGGTTGTTTGCTTGATTTTATGCACCTGAACGACTGTATAATTAGTCGCAATAATTAGGAAGGTTATCCATATACTTTTGGCCATTTATAATATTTTGAATGCCTCTTCTTCCACTTGGTTAAATTATTTACCACTTAAAGCTCATAGAGGAACCATGGAGGAACTGCAGAAGGACAGTGCTTTGAGTTCCAGTTGACGTTTGTGTTGTAAGGAGCTAGTTATTCAAGATGGCGCCACAAATGGCTGCCTCTGTGCTCGTATGTTTGGTGTTTTTTTTTTTTTTGTTAAAGCAGTTTCTGTTTATTGTCTCTTATTGTACTTTTCTCTTAGTGTGCCACACCAACACAAATTCCTTATATGTGAGACATACTTGACGAAATAAACAGTTCTGATTCTGATTGTGTTGTAAGCAGAGGAGGAGATATGTTATTGTGATTTATATTTGATGAAATGTTACTGTGTACAGTCTCAAACTTGCAGTCTGTCAGGCTGGCAGACATGTTAGATATACGTTAGGACGCCCTTCGCACCACGTCAGCTTCCAAACATCTGGTAGGACAGCTTCAGGTCCTTTATCACATCTAAGGTTTCATATGATTTGATAAGGGGTGAACCAGCCTTGGATAAAAAGTAAAACTGAAAACAAGAATTCTGTTGCCAGCACAGACCTACGCCAGTGCACGAGGACCTGCCCGTATAAACACAGCCACAGAGCTCTGTTCACACCAAAGAGAGACTGAGAGCCAGAGCGGCAGAGGAATGAGCCAGTCATTACAGCCCCTTCTTATTCACTAACAGAGCGTGCAGACCCCCGTCTACAGCACTTGCCCACTGTGAAACACGGCAGAGAGAGGGGGAGGAGATTCATTACAGAGAGACAAAAACACAAACCCACACCACCAATAAATATACTGCTCCTGGTCAAGTTTCTGTGAGCGTCTAAAGGTATCTGTAGTTATATGTAGGTATCTGTAGGTATTCAAAATGAGTGAAAAAGGAGGAGTTTCTAAACAATCACGGATGATTTTCATTGGCAGTTGGTCTATTTCATTCCATTTTTTAACCTAAAGTTCTTCCTGTATGGGCTAAACAAACTCATGAAACACACCTGCACGGTTTCAGATGCCACTGAATGTTAAGTCAGAATTACTGTTTAATTGCTGAACTTATCATAGTGCCAATAGCAAGGCAATAAGTACTGTGTTACATGATGATGTCATCATGGTACAGAGAAAAGACCTCATGATTAGGTGGATGAGAAAAGGGTTTCTGGGGGAGAGGGTTTCTAGGTTTCTAGGAGAGTTTGGTAGGTTATGGATTCTGATAACAATCTTCATTAATTGCACACTGCACCAGTAGGAGTGAAGTTCAGTTAGCAGGTAAGAGCACAGTTTAGCTCAAAATATTGCAATAACACAACATTATGGGACATACCAGAGTTCAAAAAAAGACAAATTGTTGGTGCACATCTTGCTGGCGAATCTGTGACCAAGACAGCAAGTCTTTGTGATGTATCAAGAGCCACGGTATCCAGGGTAACGTCAGTAGACCACCAAGAAGGACGAACCACATCCAACAGGATTAATTGTGGACGCGAGAGGAAGCTGTCTGAAAGGGATGTTGGGTTCTAACCCGGATTGTATCCAAAAAGCATAAAACCACGGCTGAACAAATCACGGCAGAATTAAATGAGCACCTCAGCTCTCCTGTTTCCACCAGAACTGTCCGTCAGGAGCTCCACAGGGTCAGTATACACGGCCGGGCTGCTATAGCCAAACCTTTGGTCACTCGTGCTAATGCCAAACGTCGTTTTCAATGGTGCAAGGAGATCAAATCTTGGGCTGTGGACAATGTGAACCATGTATAGTTCTCTGATGATCCACCTTTACTGTTTTCCCCACATCCGGGAGAGTTACGGTGTGGAGAAACCCCAAAGAAGCGTACCACCCAGACTGTTGTATGCCCAGAGTGAAGCATGGGGGTGGATCAGTGATGGTTTGGCCCAATACTTGTGTTAGATGGGCGCGTCACTGCCAAGGACTACCGAACCATTCTGAAGGACCATGTGCATCCAATGGTTCAAACATTGCATCCTGAAGGCGGTGCCGTGTATCAGGATGATGATGCTCCAATACACACAGCAAGACTGGAGAAAGATTGGTTTGGTAAAAATGAAAGTGAAGTTGAACATCTCCCATGGCCTGCACAGTCACCAGATCTAAATATTATTGAGCCACTTTGGGGTGTTTTGGAGGAGCAAGTCAGGAAACGTTTTCCTCCACCAGCATCACGTAGTGACCTGAACACTGTCCTGCAAGAAAAATGGCTTGAAATCCTTCTGACCACTGTGCAGGACTTGTATAGGTCATTCCCAAGACCAACTGACGCTGTATTGGCCGCAAAAGGAGGCCCTACACCATACTAATAAATTACTGTGGTCTAAAACCAAGTTTCATTGTATCTATATGTATCTGTAAGTATATGTATGTATCTATAGGTATCTGTAGGTATCTGCATGTATCTGTAAGACTATGTAGGTATATGTGGGTATCTGTAGTTATCTGCATGTATCTGTAAGACTATGTAGGTATCTGCATGTTTCTGTAAGTATATGTAGGTAACTATAGGTATCTGTAGATATCTGCATGTATCTGTAAGTATATATAGGTATCTATAGGTATTTGTAGTTATCTGTATGTTTCTGTAAGTATATGTAGGTATATGTGGGTATCTGTAAGACTATGTAGGTATATGTGGGTATCTGTAGGTATCTGCATGTATCTGTAAGTATCTGTAGGTATCTATAGGTATATACCTATATGTAGACCTGCCTTTTTACCTGCAGACAGGTGTAGCTTTAACACCTTCTCATGATCTTAAAATCTGAGAAACAAAACAGCCTCTCTGAGTCACGATGAGTCAAAGAGAAGGAGTTTCTCACTGTGAAAAAACAAGTAGTTCCAGAGCGCCCCAGCCTTTCCCTCAAACCTCCGCTAACAATAAAACATTAGCATGTGTAACTGCAAGAGAAAAATAGCAACAATCATATTCCAGACAGGAAAAGAATGTTGCCCCTCCCCACTCCCCTGTGCATGCTTATGTCATTGCTCCGAGGGTCATCATACATTTGCCGAAACTCAGAGCATTCCCTGCCCATTACCTCAGAGCCTCACTGCGTCTGGACAGATATGTCCTTTATAAGTATTTTCCCCACAACAAGCCAGTTTTGACCAATGAGTCTCCCTGTCTGCGCTCTGGCTGATGTTCTGATCGCGATGTTGATGTTGGCTTCCAATTTGCCAGCTTCTTGTTTGATTTTTCCAGTTCCACCTGAAATGGAGATTATTTACACCCTGGCACTGTAGACCAGCGTGATCCTTTTGCTGGTGTGTTTGCTAAATGGGACAGTCGCATCATTAGCCTCTTTTCCACAGAAGGGTAACTTTTCCATACGGACACAGTTCAACATGGGATGCTTAAAAACCAGGCTCGGCACGGTTTTCTCCACACGGTTAGTTAACTGTGCTCGGGATTTGACATAACAACTCAGCTGTTCACTGAATGTTTCTATGGTATGTCGGTATTGTGCCACCACACGTTATCACTAGGGCTGAGTAATTTGGGAAGAATAATCTGAATTCTCTGACAAACTGCAAACACAATTTAAACTGCTATTATTATCTGTAAATTGAAGTCCAACTGTTTTACGCCCACTATTTTAGGCTTGAGACCAACAGTCCGACAGTTAGTCATGGTTGTTATGTCACAACATATAGTTGTCTGGTTGCTTCTGATTGATCTAACAGGCAGTTTACAAGCACTGATATTAGGGTTGTGCGATATTGACAAAAATGTATATTTCGATATTTTCTGTAATTTTGTCCATAACGATAATAAACAATATTTTGCATTATTTAAAAATGTGTTTGTAAAAATAATTTTACTAGCTTGCACTTAATATCCATCCATCCATCCATTACCTTCCGCTTTATCCTGCTAGTCAACTCGTACTGCTTGTTTGTTGACATCCGTTTAGGAAATAACTTATGTTTTACGTGGTGTCGAGTTTAAATATATAGTATATGTAGTCAAATGTAGTATTTCAGTATGTTTCAGTACATTAGTATATTTAGTATTCATGTAGCAGTTATTTTTATATTTTATATTTATATTTTTAAAAATTCAAGAGGCGCGACAGGCCGATTTCACTAACAGGTGGCAGCTGTGTAGGGACTTTTGGAAATCTTCATTTAGGTTTTAAAATGCAAATCTTCTGTTTAATTGACAGGGCAACTCCACCAATTTCTCAAATGTTCTACAAAATTAAATGGTTACCATTTAAACATTCAGCGTGGTTCTGTGTAAGACGTTCTAGAGAAAATTTCTCCACAGTGGTACTGAATGGAACCCAACGTACACCTCTAAAAGGGTAACCTAAATGGTTATGAATACACAGCCTGACATCTGAGACACTAGTTTATGGTGGTTTGTATTGAAGTTCTTAAGTGTATTTAAATCAATTGATTTAAATCCATACATGGTGGAGCTATACATGAAGGCAAAATAGTCCATCACTGTGAACAACTCTGCCTCGGCAGAACACAGCGTTTCACCCCAAATCATTCAGAACTACTTTGTTTACACATTAATGACTGAAAGTTTAAAAATGGGTGGAATTCCCCTTTAAGATACGTTGCAAAACTTTTTTCAGTGATGAGAAAACCCTCATCATAATAAACAAGCAACTCTGTATGTTTATCTGTTACATTAAAACGTTAACAATAAACACTGGAGCTTGCAATATATAAATATGTGTATTTGCAATATAAAATCATAAAAATATATAATATAATTTCTGGCTTCTGTCACTGTAACGAAATCAGAGTCTCTAAAATGACTTTGTTTACATCCCAGTCCTTCTCCACTGAACAGCACAGGAATTTTGAAAAGTGGGTGGAACTCCCCTTTCAGTGAAACCGTCTGAAACATCAGAAAGTTGTACAGTAAATAAATGATCGGCTACTAAAATCGACACAGAACTAAATGACTGTGAAACTGATTTACAGTTATTAAACTATCAGCTCAGTGCAGACAGACAAAACTGTGTTTTGAGCATATAAACATTAGCACCGCTGGTTCATGCTAGGGGAAGCCCTAAATTCACATATTTCGACAATTCTGGTGGTTTTCTGGATATTATACAGACTTTATCTTGATTATTTACTTACCTTCTCACAAACGGAACCGGTTATAAAGTGTAAACTTGAAGAAAGACGTGGCTGGAGTTAGCTTCTTATTCGAATTCACCGTTCCTCCTTAAACGGTGCAGCACTTACATTCTGGCTAAGTTCAGCGAGAAGTTCAGCTTTTCCAGCAAACCGACATTTTTAGACGACGAAATCGTGTTAATGGCGTTTAAATGTGACTTAAAGTTTAATAACAGCTACTTTATAAACACGTTAAGCCGGTTTTCTACCTGTTCAGGTCGCGGTGAGCTCTGTTCTAGTTCTCCTCAGACTTGCTCCCGTAACCGACAACGCGCGCGCCTTAAATACTTCAGTTACACATAAAACTAATCCAAAAAGAAAGAAAGAAAAGAAAGAAGGGAACAAGTCCTCCACCCTGCTGTACAGATAAATAATAATAATAAAAGTATAATAAATATAAACATACCTGTACACAGTGATCCTGTACGCGCCACAGTCACGAGCCCAGAAGTTTCTAAGACTCCACACACAGATGTTCCACCCAAACACACACACACGCGCACACACGCACACACACACACAGCGCGAGAGACACAAACACACACGCTGTACACACCCCCAACCACACCGCTCTCGTTTGCATACGTGATGACGTCACGCCCGCGTACCGAGGCCCCGCCTTATGTGCTGGGCTCGCGGTGAAGGTCTCTAACGAGTCAGTACTTCACTGTGTTCGGGGGTCGTTCACAGATACGCCCACCACACACAAC